>JARQAD010000010.1:7773551-8375551 GCA_029955455.1 Quercus agrifolia | reverse complement strand
AGTCAAGGACCCACTTGATCATCTGGAAACCTTTAAAACCCTAATGCACCTACAAGGAGTACCAGACGAGATCATGTGTAGGGCCTTCCTTACAATGCTGAAGGGCGCAGCAAGAATCTAGTTCAGCAGATTAACGCCCAATTTGATCAACACCTTCAAGAAACTAAGTGCCCAGTTCACCTCGCACTTCATTGGGAGACACCGGTATAAGAAGTCTACAGCGTGCTTAATGAGCATCAAGCAGCGGGAGGACAAGACACTGAGGTCATACATAACTCACTTCAACAAAGAAGCACTTTCTATTGATGAGGCCGATGACAAGATTTTGGTGGCGGCCTTCACCAATGGCTTACGGAAGGGAAAATTCTTGTTCTTTCTATATAAAAACGACCCGAAGACCATGTTTGAGGTACTCTATAGGGCCACAAAATACATGAATGCGGAGGACGCACTACTAGCCAGGGAAGACAAACCCAGAAAGAGGGAGAGACTTGAAGATACACGTCAGGACCAAGGGAGGAAGAAACCAAGGACGGGAGACAGACGCGATGAAAGGCGTTCCAAGCCCCCAGGAGGAAGATTTACAAGCTTCACTCCCCTGAACGCCCCGCTAGACCAAGTACTAATGCAGATTAAAGACGAAGGGGCCCTGACGTTTCCAGGAAAGCTGAAGAGCGATCCGACCAAACGATCAAGAAACAAGTATTGCCGTTTCCACCGTGACCACGGTCATGATACTGCAGATTGCTATGATTTAAAGCAGCAAATCGAGGCCCTCATCAGAGAAAGGAAGCTGCAGAAGTTTGTCAGCAAGGAGAGAACGGACACGCATCCTTGGGAATAAGCCCCTCGACGGGAGAATGACCATCCGAGACCCCCTGTTGGGGACATAAGGATGATAATAGGGGGGACAGCAACTACAGGATCATCCAAGAAGGCCTAAAAGACCTACCTCAGGATGGTCTAGAATGTCCAGCTAACGGGTTCTGTACCCAAGATAGTGCGGAGGGAAAGCCCGATTATTGGATTCTCAGAGGAGGATGCGAGACGCCTCCACCACCCACACGATGATGCACTTGTCGTTAGCGTATGGGTAGGAGGCTACAATGTGCACCAGATGCTAGTCGACAACGGCAGCTCAGTAGATATCCTATACTACCCAGCGTTCCAGCAGATGGGAATTAACAGAGCACGATTGACACCAGCAAATGCTCCCTTGGTTGGCTTTGGGGGAACGAGGGTACTCCCGTTAGGAGCTATCACACTCTCAGTGACGGTCGGTGACTATCCGCAACAAATCACTTAGGATGTAGCTTTCCTAGTGGTCGATTGTTCGTTCGCTTATAACGGTATATTCGGGCGACCCACGCTAAACTCGTGGAAAGCAACAACCTCGACATACCACCTAATGATTAAATTCCCTACGGAATACGGGATTGGAGAGCTAGGAGGAGACCAGGTGGCCGCTCATGAGTGCTACATTGCCATGCTGGAGATGGAGGATCATCAGCAGACCATGTGCATAGGAGAACAGCGAACCACGGTAGAGCCGGTTGAGGAGTTGGAAGAAATAATCCTCGATGAATCAAGACCTGGACGGACGACCAGAATGGGCACTTTGGCCAGCCTGATGATACATCAAGACCTAGCAGGTTTCCTAAGGATGAATCAGGATGTATTCACGTGGAGTCACGAAGACATGCCTGGGATCGATCCGTCGGTAATAGTCCACAGACCAAATGTTAATCCGGCCTCCTCGCCAATTTGACAGAAAAAACGGGTGTTCGCACAAGAGCGAGACAAAGCAGTAGCAGAAGAAGTTAGGAAACTACTAGAAGTTGGTTTTATCCGAGAAGTGTACTACCCCGACTGGTTAGCAAACGTGGTCATGGTCAAGAAGAATAACGGAAAGTGGAGGATGTGCGTTGACTTCACGGATCTCAATAGGGCGTGCCCAAAAGACAGCTACCCGCTCCCTTGGATAGATACCTTGGTAGATTCAACTGCCAGACATGAGCTCTTGAGTTTCATGGACGCTTTCTCAGGCTATAATCAAATCAAAATGAAAGAAGAGGATCAAGAGAAAACTTCTTTTGTCACGAGTCAGGGACTTTTTTGCTACAAGGTGATGCCGTTCGGGCTTAAGAACGCAGGGGCAATGTACCAGAGATTAATGAATAAAATGTTCACGCACCAACTCGGAAGGAACATACAAGTCTATGTCGACGACATGCTAGTGAAGAGTGTGTGCGAGAACGACCACCTGAACGACCTCCAGGAGACATTCAACACCCTTCGGTCGTATAACATGAAGCTGAACCCAAGCAAGTGCGTGTTTGGGGTGACAACCGGGAAATTCTTGGGCTTCATGGTGTCCCAAAGAGGTATAGAGGTCAACTCGGAGAAAGTATGGGCCATATTAGAGCTAGAACCCCCGAGGACAGTGAAAGCAGTGCAAAGCTTGAACGGAAAAGTTGCGGCCCTGAACAGGTTTGTCTCCAAAGCAACGGATAAGTGTCTACCTTTCTTCCGAGTACTGAAAAAATCTTTTTAGTGGACGGACGAGTGCCAGAAGGCATTCGAGGACTTGAAGAAATACCTTTCGTCCCCACCACTACTCAGCCCGTCCATGCTAGGAGAGGAACTATACCTCTACATAGTAGTCTCGCAAGCAGCAGTTAGCGTGGCCTTAGTTAAAGATGAGGGAGGCTCGCAACGGCCCGTCTATTTCATAAGCAGGGCATTCTGAGGAGCGGAAGAAAGATACCCCAGGATGGAGAAGTTGGCCTTTGCACTTATAACCGTTGCGCGGAAGCTCAAACCATATTTCTAGGCCCACACCATCGTAGTTCTGATGGACCAACCTTTGAAAAGAGCAATGAGCAGCCCAGAGGCAGCCGGAAGGATGGCCTTATGGGCAATTAAGCTAAGCGAATTTGACGTATAGTATCGTCCGCGAACCGCAGTAAAAAGGCAAATAGTGGCAGACTTCATAGCTGAGTATACTTAGTCAGAAGACAAAGGGGCAGAAGGACACAGACTATGGAGCATCCGCACGGACGGGTCATCAAATCAGCTCTCAGGAGGTGCCGGTGTGGTTATACAAACACCAGAAGGGGATAAAATCGAATGCATGATAAGGCTAGATTTCCCTACAACCAACAACGAGGCCGAATATGAAGCCTTGGTAGCAGGTTTTGATCTCGTAAGGGTAGCAGGTGCTGAGAATATGATCATGCATTGCGACTCCCAGGTAATAACAAGCCAGATCAACGGCGATTACGAGTGTAGAAACGAGAGAATGAAGAGGTACTTGGAGGAAGTGAAGAGTCGAATCAGCGGCCTTGAGGTCAAATTCGTTCAAATCCCAAGGGAGGAAAACGAATGCGCCGACCATCTTGCAAAAGCAGCTTCCGCAGAGTTCATGAATGCATCTGAGCAGGTATTATCTTTTGTCCAAACCTCCTCGCTTATTGATGACGGAGCGCAAATGCAGGAAATAGCTGTCGAAGAGAATTGGACCACACCTTTAATAGCATATCTACAGTCAGGCACTCTGCCAGACGGGAAGGACGCTGCAAGGAAGCTGAAAGTCCAGGCCTCACGATTCGTGCTAATCAGGGATGTCTTATACAAGAGAGGTTTCTCTCGACCGTACCTGAGGTGTTTAAGCCATGATGAAGTACATTACGTGGTGAGAGAAGTTCACGAGGGGATCTGCGGAAATCACTCAAGAGCACGGTCTTTAGTACACAAATTGATCCGAGTCGGGTACTACTGGCCCACTATGCTCAAGGACGCCCAAGCTTACGTCAAGGCCTGCGATAAATGTTAGAGGTTTAGTAATCTGATCAGGCAACCATCAAAGGAGCTCACTCCTATGGTAGCTCATTGGCCGTTCGCGCAATGGGGACTAGACATCATGGGTCCCTTCCTAACGGCCTTAAGACAGCTAAAATTTCTAGTAGTTGGTATCGACTACTTCACCAAGTGGGTGGAAGCAGAACCCCTAGCCACTATCATGGAGAAAAACATCCGTACCTTTGTATGGAGAAACATCATCTGCAGATATGGGGTACCAAGGGTGCTTGTCTCTGACAATGGCAAGCAATTCGACAACAGTGCGTTCAGGGATTTCTGCTCAGAGCTAGGCATTAAGAATCACTACTCATCTCCAGCACACCCGCAGGCAAACAGACAAGTAGAAGTCACGAACAGGACATTGCTGAAAATCATTAAGACTCGGCTCGAGGGGGCAAAGGGTATCTGGCCTGACGAACTACCAAGCGTACTATGGGCATATCGGACGACAGCAAGGACACCTACTGGAGAGACCCCATTTCGACTTACATACAGAGCTGATGTAGTCATCCCAGCGGAGGTAGGTCTCACCAGCTATCGCGTGTAGAACTACATGGAAGACAAAAACGAAGAAGCCATGCGCCTCCAGCTAGACTTAGTGGACGAAGCCCAAGCAACGGCAGAACAAAGGTTGGCGTGATACCAGAACTTCATGTCAAAGCACTACAACACCAAGGTCAGGCATAGAGACTTTCAGATTGGAGACCTGGTGCTGCGAAAGGTAATGGGCGCTGCTAAAGACCCTTCGCAAGGAAAGCTTGGACCAAATTGGGAAGGACCTTATAGGATCACATCATGGCAGAGGAAGGGCACATACCGCCTCGAAGCAATGGACAGAAGGAAGCTTCAGCACCCATGGAACACGGAACACCTTCGGAAATACTACCAGTAGAGATGACAGTCGACTTCCCCCTATTTCCCAGTTTATTTATATTTACTAGTCTTTTGATTATTTTTTGGCTTTTTATTTGAACAAGCTTTGCTACAATGACTTTTTCAGTACCCTTTTAAGCCCAAGGGGGCAGGTACTTTTTTACAGCTTTAAATTTTATGGAGGAACATTCAGACTATATTATGTGTTATTACTACTAAAAGATTACTACTGTCAATGGACGGACCCCACGAAGGGTCAAGACCCCAGTCCACAACATGGACGGACCCGACAAGGGTAAAAAACTTAAATAAGTCCACAACGTGGACGGACTCGACAAGGGTCAAAAGATACAAACAAGTCCACAAAGTGGACGGACCCCACCAAGGGTCAAGACTCAAGTCCACAACGTGGACGGACCCAACATAGGTCAAAAAACTTAAACAAGTCCACGAAGTGGACGGACCCCATGAAGGGTCAAGACCATAGTCCACAACGTGGACGGACCCGACAAGGGTAAAAAACACAAATAAGTCCACCAAGTGGACGGACCCCACCAAGGGTCAAGACTCAAGTCCACAACGTGGACGAACCCAACAAAGGTCAAAAAACTAAAACAAGTCCACGAAGTGGACGGACCCCACGAAGGGTCAAGACCATAGTCCACAACGTGGACGGACCCGACAAGGGTAAAAAATACAAATAAGTCCACAAAGTGGACGGACCCCACCAAGGGTCAAGACTCAAGTCCACAACGTGAACGGACCCAACAAGGGTCAAAAGCTTGAACAAATCAACGAAGTGGACGGACGCCACGAAGGGTCAAGACCATAGTCCACAACGTGGATGGACCCGACAAGGGTCACACTTATTTAAAATGAACGGATCCCACGAAGGGTCAAGACCCCAGGCCCACAAAGTTGACGAAGTCTACTAAGGGTCTAAATTCCATTTCGTAGAGTGAACGGACCCCACAAAGATAAAAAATTTTCACAAGTCTACAAGGTAGATGGACACCGCTAGTATTAGCAATTTAAACAATCAAAGTGGACGGACATCAAGGCTACACTATTCAAAGAGGACGGATCCTACACTATCATCGCCAACAAAATGATAAAGATGCATTAATGAAAGATTTAAATAAACAAGTTAAAATGTCTACACAACGGATGCAACTTAACCCGATACACAATGGGCAAAACTTAAATGTTCTCAAAATACTTAAACAAAATAAATAAAAATTTTCTAAGCATCAGGAGCAGCGGAGTCTTTGGCTTCACGGGCTTTTTCTTCTTCAACTGTCGGGATCTCAGGGGCAACGGAGACGGGCACCTCTTCCTCGAAAAGCTCGTTCGTATCATCAGACTGATCGGGGTGGACGGACGTAGCCTCCGCAATGGTGATGTTGATGGATGAAAAATCAAGCTTTGGATACACGGCCTTGGCTTGATGGAGTGCATCATCAAATCCGTCATTATATGAGACTTCGAGCTCTGATAAAAGGGCATCAGAGTCACGATATTCCAGGACGGCTCTTTCTCTGACTTGACGGAGATCATTCTCCTTGTCCTCCAAAACCTTTTTAAGCTCCTCCGTCATCTTTTGATATTCATCCCTGGCCCCTTCAGCGAGCTTAAGCTTCTGCTCCGTCACCACCTTCCAGTTCTTCAGCTAGAACAGTTCCTCCTCCGCCAGCTTGGCCTTTTCGTGGACCCGTTCGAGTGCCATCTCATGATGAAGAGACCGGTCCATCAATCCCTTCATCATGAGCATAGCCTGAAGACAAAATGAAGTTAGATTAAAAAATAAATAATGAATAAATGAAGGTATCATCTGTGGGCAATATTATGACGGGCTCTTACCTGGGCGATGCTAAAAAGGCCCGTCTCCCCCATGGCCTCCGTTGAGTGGTTTCCAAGGTCTTCATAGTCCTCACTACCAATGATTCAAGAAAGCTTCCCCAAAGCGTACTTTGGGTCTTCACGGAGCAAGACGGGCGGTTTTTTTTTACTGCCTAGTGGAGGAACCATAAGACCTTTGCCACCCCCATGCCTGGCCGGGGTCACCATCTTGTTGCCCTCCGCCATTAGACCAATGACGGGCTCTGTTGAAACCTTCTGCTTCTTGGGAGCACGGTCTCCCTTACGCAACGGTCTCTTCTTTGCTGAGGGCCTGCTTGAACCCGTCCCCATGGCGCCCTCGTCCGACTCCTTCCTCTTCGTGGCCTGATTTCTTATGGCTACCCTCCTTTTCACGTCTTCCATCTCTGAAAAGAAGACGGGTAAGTTCGCAAAAAAAAAAAAAAAAAAAAAAAAACAAATTGAATGTGGAAGGTGACGGACTTATGCTGACGGGTGCGCTGCTCGTACTTGATAGCCACCGGAGTGGGTTCAAGGCCGTCATAATACCAATGGACGGTGTTGAGGTTTACAAGCTTAGCCCACGTCTGCTCCTCTGGTTTAGTCTTTGAAAAAATTCTTTCAAGAAAGTTGTACCCCTCGATATCAACTTGTGGGCATCGTCGTACTGAAAAAATAAAGAGATGGAGTAATTAGGATGGTCGTTAAAGTGTTAAAGAAAATAAAGTCACATTCACGACATGATGGATATAGATATACCAGACGGATCCAAAATTCCCCAAGTTTTATCAACCGGCATATAGTCCGTCTCCCTTGGGTGACACATCCAACTGTCACCCTCCAGGAAGAAGTAACGACTCTTCCAGTCACGGTTGGAGTCTAGGGTTTCATAAATGACTTTAAGGACGGACTTCCTAGGGGCAAAACTGTACATTCCCTTTGACTTATCAATTTCATCTGGACGGTAGCAATGGAGGAATTCTCGTACTATCAACGATCTAGAACCGTCAGACATAGCTCCGTACAGGACCTCCATCGCTATGAAAACCCTCCAGGCATTCGGGGATATCTGGCTGATGGACAAACCCAGGTGCTGGAGAAGTTCTCGCTTTAGAGTGTTCAAAGGGAACCTAAGGCCGGCCTTCAGTGCTTGTTCATACACCCCTACGTTGTCCACCCCGTCATAATAGCATTTTTCTAACTTGTGGGGTAGACGGATAGGGATGTGGTCGGGTATTTGGTAGATTGCTCTAAGTGTTTTAAAATGCACCTCCTAGATCATGGACGTGAAGTTATTTACCGTCCACTCTGGTAGTATGATGAACTCCCTAAGTTCGTCAGCACCCACAACTGACTTAATTCTCTGTTCACCATCATCAGAACCTTCCTCTGGTTCAGCCAACTCCAAATCCTCATTTTTTGAGGACGGGGAAGCGGCAGACAGACTCCTCTCGCTTAGTTCGTTTGGATCTCTACAACTCGATGGGTACAATTCCTCGTAACTTGTCCCATCGCGGTCGAACGACTGGTTACTTGACGCACTAGACATTGCCTACATGTAGTGACAAAACCTAAGACTAACGAGTTTAAAATAAAAAAGGGGGGGTGACGGGTGCAAGAAACTTAAATTTTTACCATATGGAGAATAAAAGCTAAAAGAAAATTAAATTGAATGGATGGAATCACTTACCAAGGAAAAGAGTGAGCGGATGAGAGTTAGTGGTAAATGAATTGAACGGACGAATCTCTGACAGGTGACGGACTCGCTCTGACAATGTATTTTCTGCGAAAAGCAAAGGAAATGAGAGGAAGGGTGTTGGTTTTTATAGATGGAGTGCACGGAAGACGAAGCGATACTTCGATCCGAGATACAAGCCAATCGACGAGCGACACGTGTCATACGCCTTAAATGCCTCTAGCAGCTTGTCAGACCTCTGTACCCCTGACGGCCTCATCACCGTCAGCTATAAAATTCAGGCCGTCACCTTGTTGATTGTGACACCGTCCACTCAGTATTTACAGTCGTCATCCAAGCTTAAATTGTTCGTCGTTTATATCTGTATCTCATCTGTCGACCCATGAACATCGAACCGTCAGGATTAATTTGACCGTCACCCCAATTGGCCCCTTCCGCAGAAAGCGACGGACCAAATGGGGTGAAGGGGGCAGCTGAAGAGGATAAAAACAGAAGACAAGGCCTGACAGGCCTAGACGAGTGGGCCTAACGGATCTATGTCCATGGGCCAAAGGAAAGTCGAGCCTATCCTTTGTGTAGAACCCCTGATAAAATAAGGGCCCAATAAGAATAGGGCAAAGCATTGGAAGATTCTTGAAGAAGCACCTTAAAGCCATGGGCTCTCCATGGAAGAATAACTTGTCCACCACGTTTTGGTTTCCTCAAGAAAGAGTCCTATAAGGAAATAACTTGGGCTACAAGGAAGGGGGGGCAAAACCTCATTACTATAAAAGCCCTAATGCTCCCTCGCATCAAGGTACGCATAATTGACCCCTCTCTAGCACTCTAGAGTTGTGAGAATAGTTCTAACTTGACCTTCGGAGGGTATTTGGCCGGCACCACACCGATGCCTTCTACAAGGTCTTTTTGTTTTCTTCTTTTTGTAGGTGATTCATTTGAGCGTTAGGATCGTGCTTCTCACTGGTGAGATTTACGGCATCATCATTACTCATAGTGATTAATCCAATGCTTGCAGTAATGTCAACCATAGGTGAAAGGGGGAGGGGTGTGTGAAAGATATTTAGATCTAGTAGCACTCGTTAATCACTTCCACTAACAGAAAAGATGAATTATCATTTGATACTGATAGTGATCCCTTGTGATAAATTAATTAATCAATTAGCCAAGTTTATTAATTAATCAAATTAACATGCAATATGCGTGGTAGAACAAACAAATCATCAATTAAACTAAGTATATAATGGAAATTAAATTGACACGTTGATTTGTTTACGAATGGGGAAAACCTATATGGCAAAAACTCCACTGGGTGATTTTAAGGTCACTACTTTCGAGAATCCACTATTATCAAAAATAACTTTTAACCCTCACTATGTGCGGGAACCTGTTTATTTACATTTCTTAGAAATAATTTTATTTTATTTTATTTTTAATAATATGTAAATACACTTTCACCACATGCTAAACACCCAACACATATCTTCATTTACAAATCTAATTACAAACACCGTAGGCTGATACCAAAAATTAATTTAACCCAATTATTTAAAACAAAACCAAATCTAATACAAATACCCAATACAAAATTTATTTTAAACCCAATACCATAATTAAAACCAAATCTGTTGATTCAACATCAACTAATTTTTTCAACATCAGCTAAGGTAGATGAATAAATATCCCCCTTTTGAGACAAAGTGAGAGACAGAGAAATGAAGAATTTGAATGATGTGAGATTTGTTCCTGCTACCTTCCAATCGGCCAAATTTTTTTCCCTTTCTTATTTTTTGCCTATCATGTCCCTTTCATGAGGAATGAATATAGACCTTTGTAGATTTCGTCCAACCCCAACATTTATATACTGCACAAAGTAAATTTATCTTAGAAGCTTGATAAGAAACTAAAAAAAAAAAAAAAAAAAAAAATCATAAATGCATATAGACCACAAAGTTTGATAAGAAACTATGTTTTGTTTAAGATACCTTAGAACACAAATTTTCTCAACCTCATTAATTTAAGACACATATTCTCTATACACTATCCATTCAATAGATGGTTAATTCAATTTCACAACCCCTAATAAACCATATTAACTAAAAAAGAAAAAAGAAAAATCCTATTGAAGTCTAAACATATATGCATTTTTTTAACACATGACATACATACCAACCAAAAAACTACACAAAACATATTGTTTATAAACCAAATTATTAGCTGTATGTTAAAGGACAAAGAAAATGCTAATTTTAAGATTTTACTGAGATATTATATATGAACACTTTAGTTTCTATTCAAATGCATGTTCAGTTACAAAAATGATTTCTTAATTCTTTACTATAAGTGGCTAAAGTAAGATTCTACCAAAATTAAGCACAGATATTGAAGAAAGAATCTTGTGCTTGATCTGAGCTCCAAATCATAGTGGTTTCCCCCTTTAAGCCATAGTGATTCATACTTCTCTTTACACAGTTCCCAGAGTTGCTTACCATGGGAGCAATCAACAACTTCATATGAAGTCCCCTACAAAAGGATATAAAAGATTCAAACTACAAAAAAATTAATTTATACTAGCATGTGGTAGCATTTTCACTTATTTCAGAAAACTCTCTTGGTGGGAAGCAAACAATCTACTTGTGATTATAAATGCTTACTTATAAATGAATGCCCTAAGAGAGGAAAGACCATGGCTCATTAACCTTAGAAGATTTTACAGAAGAAAAAGCTATTAATATTGGATTAGAAATATATATTTTTTGATATGTTTGACATGACCAACATGAAGATTTATTGAGTTTCTCTGATGCGTCTTAGAAGTGTTAAATATCCACTCTTAATATCAGTGCTTCTCCACCAAAAGTCTACACATATGCATATCCTAATAAATTCCTTAATGTATACCTTTACCAACTTGCCCAAGTTTAAAATTCACAGAAATATAGAGGACAAAACAGGGGTATGTTAAACAAGGGTTTGTCTATATTCTCATGTATTTTTTTTAAAAGTTCCTTTGACACTTAAATGTGAAAAGAAAACAATTGAAAGAGCAGCAATTGTCGTTGAACATTCCACTTGACAAAAGACAATTAATCCTATCCATGAAGAATAGATGATCATTGTACAAATACATATTATCGTTTCTTAAAAGTATGGATTTTGGATGGCTGTAGGTAATATGTTGAATTTCAGTGATAAAAAAAATGTGAATTTCTCAAAAATTCTTCTCATAAAATAAAAAGGAAAAAGTTACTTTCCCACCAACAATGAAAACCCAACAGGAACTCAATATGCCACCCCCCCAAAAAAAAAAAAAAAAAAAAAAAAGAATCTTTATAGCTATCAATGATGAAACAGAATAATAACAGGGCAAAACCATAACAGCATTAAAACATTTTGTATTGCTTGCCTAATACATTAGGCATTCAGAATAGTCAGCTTCATTTGCATCCTTTCTGGTATGCAAAAGTGGGCAAATATGGGGGCAAATATATTTTAAACGGTGTGTAGCATTGCCAAACAACATAATGTATTGCTTTTTAAGGGGTCATTTTTCAATTACATTACATGTTTTTGAAAATAGAGTAAATATAATTTGTTAAGGTTAATATACAGAAGAGTATGAACCTAATGATCATATTTTAAATTGTTAAGTTTACTCAAACTAAAATGGTAGTCGTGAAGGCTAAATAAAGAGAATGTTGTTCTTTCAAAATAGAAAGATACATGACACAGATATTTTTGGCAACATAGGCTCCTACTTCATTGATTATTGCCTTATACAAGATTAAGAATTTAAGATAAGTAAAAAGCTAATCTGAAACGATGAAGCCCCATATCTGCTTATTTTTTAAAATCTTCTAGGGAAAAATATATATAACTGAAGTTACAACAAATTTTGATAAAATCAGTAATTTTTAAAAATAAATTTATTCAACTATTAAGTTTTTGTTGACATTTTCCCCTAAGAATAACTTTTCTTTGATAAAGAGGTTGCAAACATTATCAATGTAGAAAATCCAAATGAAAACATGCACTCCAAAAATTAATATAAAAAACTGAAAGCATACCTTGCTCGGAAACTTCAAACATCAAAGAGTCTCAAGTATATAGAGTCCCTAAAACAATAGGGGTAAAAAACTATTATTGAGAGCATAATATATTCTTAGATCCTTTCATAAATTAAAATAATGACAAAAATAACATAAAAATCACAATAACGTACTACAAAATTTGGACTAAAAATTATAACTTTGACACTTTCAATAACATTAATAATAAATCATAAACTTACTATACATGGCTTGTAAATCTATGGACATCAAAGGGACATGAAAAGTCACAATTCTCCGATTCATCCCAAAAACTACCCTGAATCATCTTTTCTGTCTCCTCTTTTAACCTATGAAACGCATAATAATTGGTCTAAATTAATATTAAATTTCAAGAGTGGGATGTACAAATACTGCCCAGAATCATGATTGGAACAAACAACCTAGAAACGCTCCTATAGATACTAATGTAAGTTTAATGATTGCGTTGGTCAAGGAGGTTTGGACGTTAAGCAAGCATGGCTTAAAATTCCAATCTGCATAAAGCAATAATTTTTTTCCAAAATGATCTTCACCACGTATGTTAAGCAATAATTTACCATGGAATGATGTTTATGGGTTTCCTACCTTTCCTTGTGTTTACTGTTAATGCAATGTGTATCTGCTGGGTAAAAAAATAAAAACAAAAAATACCTCTCAAATTAACCCTACATCCTCAACACAACCAAACCCACGAAATGTATTCCATAATTTGACATCTAATTCTCTTTTAATAGCATCCATTGATTCATTGTATATTAATAATTGATGAAATTTTTTAAATAATAATTTATATCAATACCTGTAAGCTCCTTCAGCAAAATCACCGAGCAAGTCCAATTGCTTCCACTAACAGTACTGAATAGAGCCTACAAAACTGTATAGAAACATATAAAAGAACTGAATAGAATTTATAAACCAACAAATAATCAAAAAAAGAAAAAGAAAAAAAGAAAAAAACTATCTCTACCTTTCAACAACAACCATCATATAAGGATTGAAGAAAAAAGAATTAAAAGTAAACTACAATAGTAGGTAGTCAGTTGAATGAATTAAAACCTAAAAAAAGGTGTGTACGCAACATGTATTCCTCCTACTTCTCATTCAAAAATGGATTTCTTTTATGTCCACGTCCAATTAATTACATGACCCAGCCAGCAGCAAGAATTATTTCTAGTTTTTTTAGGATTTCTAAGCGTGATGTGCTGCACCCAAAAATACAAATTGAAATTGTATTCAATTTTAAATGAATTTGTCATAGTTGTATTTAATCTATAGCTCAAGCAATAAGAGGCAGCAAATATTACTTCATAAAAAACTATTCTCTTCTTGTCTAATAATTTTTAGGAGGGTTGTTGCCTTGAATTCAACTAAATTCTCTGAATTCCATCAGTCACAGCACAGACCACGTGGGCATGAAAAATAATCCAAACAACAATAAAAGACTTTCATAGAACAGACATTAATTTTTTACCAAGCCTTTGATCTTCATTGATTCTAATTTCATTAATTTAAACTAAAGTTAAACCAAAAGGAACTGATAATCAATTTAAAAATAGCATCATCCGCTTTGCAAAATGTTATTATTCTCATTTGCTAAAACCTAAAATGCAAAAAACATTCATAAAACCCCAAACATTCATAAGACATGGTTAGGCAGTTTCTTTGTTATTAAATAAGGGGTGGCAGAAACATTTTCTTATGGCAGAATAGATGCATCCAGAAGGGGACTTGATCCAAGTTTATGAGAGTAGAGTGTCAATTTGATCTCCATTAAAAAAAAAAAGTTGAAAACCTGAAGAATGATGAGACCCTTAGCTACAGTATCACCCAAAAGTTGCACCAAAATTTTGGGTGCAAGCAAACAAAAGGCAGACAAAAAGAAAAGCTGTTGAATGAGTTAAGCCAGCAATAAGAAACCTCGAAAAAGACCACGGCCACCCACTATATACTTAACATTTCTTCCCACCACTTCTCTTTCTCTTTCTCTCTTCCAAGATCTTTCTTATTTAATTATTTATATCATCTTTTATTTTTCTCTCACAACCATACAATACTGGACAAAAACTACCAAACAATCAGCGCCTTTTTTTTTCTCTAATTCCCGGTGTGGTTGTTGAGGAAAATAGTGGGCTTCTTAGGGTTTGCTAAAGACGACAATCACGAATCCAAAGACAAAGACGACGACAAAGAAAATTTACAGAGTTATACCTTTCCAGTATGAGCGAAGCAGCCGTGGAGGTAATTCTCTTCCACAGAATGTATGGTCTGAAAATTTTTCTCTTTACTTCTGATTGCTTCCTTCTTTCTCCTCAGCCTATCGTTGGAACTTTCTCTCACGCTTGAATTATCCTCATCAAATACCTTGTTTGCATATTGAAAAAAAAAAAAAAAAAAAGAGAAAAAAGATTAAAGCCCTCTAATACGTGATTAGTTTCAGCCTTTATGTGTTTTAGAGTTTGAGAGAGGAGCAGAGGAGATATAGATGAGAGAAAAATTTCTGAGTTTCTAAGTCCATGAAACAGAGAAACTATCCTCATCAATTACCTTGCATATTGAATTGCTGGGTTGAAAGCTAATGAAACAATCTATGCTTGATCTACAAAAAAAAGAAAAAGAAAATAGAGGAGCAGTGAAGCGTGACTGGAGATATAGATGAGAGAAGCGGATGATAGATGGGTGAGGAAATACCATTTGATGTGAATGTCATAGGCAACAGAGAAGATTATAATTTTTATATGTATGAAAAAAATGTAAACTTTCTTTCATTGCTAAGATTAGCATTCTTTTTTTCTTTTTAAATTTTTTTTTTTATGAGAACATTCCTAAGATAAGTATTTGAATTAAAAAAAAAAAAAAGGTCGCATCAAATACCAAGCATAAAATTTAAAATAAGAACAATAGTAAAAGCCCTAATATTGTTCACATTTATTTCTTTTCTAGTACAATTCCAGCAACAAATGAAGCATCAAATTAATAACCTTTCACACATTTTTTATTGTTTAGTTTCTAACAAAACCAAAAACTCAAACTTTGCTCGTATAATCAATCCCCAATTGAACCACAAACAAATTCCAATTTCGCTCATCATTCCCTCTCTTAATCCTCCATTTTCTCAACAACCAATAACAAACCTCATTGTTTCTAATTATGCAAACTGAATAATCCCTTGAGTTATACTCTTTAAAGAAAAATAACAAATAACAAAGCATATATAATCACAACTTTCTTGGGAAAGAAATAGAGATGGAAAGCTAGAGAGAAAAAGTGAGTTAGGGCAAGAAGTAAAGAACCAAACAAACAACATCAAAATTTGAAATCTACAAACCGTAATAGAAAATCCCAAAACATCAAAGCAAATATCTAAATCTATACCTATCCAACCAAAATACCGAAAAACTAAGTCATATTAAATACCCAAATATAAGAAAGGGGAAAAAATAACCGGTGAAAGTTTCAGCGATCTGATGACAGTAGGTAAATGGCTTGAACGGTGTTTTTTTCAAAATTTTTTTTTTTCCTCTTAAGAATGATTCAACAAAACATAGATCTGCACAAAGCATAAATTAATTCAAATTTTAGGGGTGAACCAAAAAAAGCACAAACGTAACAAAAAACTACCAAACAAAATACAACAATCGAACAAACATAACTCAAGGAATTGTAAAAATAAATTGGAAATTAAGGGAAAATGTAGCCTTTTCAAAACCCTATAAACGGTAATTGAATAGAAAACCAAAAAAGGGGAAAAAAAATCCCTACAAACAAAAAACAGAGCAACTATAAACGAAAAACTTTAAATATATACTGCAGAAACCTTAACAATAATGGTAAAGAAGAGACATGGGAAACAAAAATATAAAAAGGGGAAAATATTTCAATAAAAAATTAAAAACAACATAAATGAAATGACAGAACTTTATTTTTTTGGCAACACATAAATCTATGTTCTTCAGCACCAAATTGATTTCAGTTTGAGAGAAATCATCAATAAATCTACACTCCACAGTAATTTTCAAAACCCTAGAAACGGTAATTGATTAGAAAACCAAAAGAGGGGAAAAAACAGGCCTACCTTTTGAATTATCTTCTGAATCACTTTTGAATCGCCTGTTGTTGTAGAGCACGAATAGAGGTTTTCACTGTTGTAGCGAAGAATTGCAAGTTTGAGGAAGTCCGAATTTTGATTGGGAAATATGGTTTGGGTTTTAGGGTTTGCGTTTTTTTTTTTTTGGATAAGGGGGTGGGTGTCTGAAAGTGAATCTTCCAGATGCACTGAGTGAAATTTTAAAGAATTAACTCTACGCGTGTCAGTTTTTTAAGGGGCCTTTTTTCCTAACGTGTCAACACCTCATTAAAAGCTTCTACTTTTATATATTGTATTAGACAAGCAGTTACAAGTAAAGGAATCCCAGTACCTTATACCAACCTACAGTTGAACTGTTACCCAATACCTAATTGGATTTGTTCTGTAGTGACAATCTTTCCTTTTCAATGCACGGCTCCTAGTACGTGACTAACTAATTGCGCAGATCCTAGTATGCGACTTGATCACCAACTTGAGAAGGATGTTGGCTATAAAGTTCTTCAGTTCATCCAGACGATGACAATCAACAAGCTTCTTGGTCACAAAACCGTACAATGTAAAAACATAGTAGCTTCTTCAAGAAAAAGATGAATTAGGGCAAACTAGGTTTCCGGTCACACTCTTCTTCACACTTGTGAAATTTTCTCTTATGCAACTTATGTCACCTTTTACGGCCCTTAAAAAAATCCCTATATATGTTTAGGGTTGTGAGAAAAGAAAGCCCAAACATACATTCACGGATTGGATGAAAAACAGTCCTAAAAAACTAAGTTTCATAAACCTCGATAGATAGCCATCTATCGAGCTAACTGTCGAGCCACGAGCTTCAGAAGCTTTTAAAATCCTGCACTTTCTCACTTGATTCTTGGACAAACTTGCATGGCTTTAACACTTGAACTTGAAACTTGTTCCTTGAAGTATTAAACACATCCTAGATCTACCCATTTACAAGTAAAGTGCGTTTTGTCAAAGGATTAGCCAATTACATAAAATGTTGACATATGTTCCTAACATGAAATCACATATGTCCTAAAAGATACAATTCTCACAAGACAAATTTTGTACATCTGTCAATTCGTATGTAATGACTAACAAACCCTTACTAATTAGTAATTACAATAGTATAAGGGCCTCATTTTTTTATCACACTTGAAATTCTATTACTTCACAACCAAATGTATTTCCAAATTCAACCGGTTCATCTTCATTATTTGAGACTATTCTCAAATTTTTGTTTCATTTCTTTAATTTGAACTAGTCCATGGTCTTTAGATTTAACAGTGTAACGGTCAATACAAACTGGAGCATCTTTCTCACTGCAAACCTTAACATTTATTCATTGGTAAAGATAACAGAAGGAAGCAAGGCAGTCACCACACACTACCTAATTTGTTGCATATGATACAGTAGCGCTAGTTATTTGATTCTTTAGTGAACAGAGAGATAACAGGATTGATGAAGTAGGAGTATAAGTGAATAAATTTGGATTTAAACATGTTATGAATTGTGGAGATAAGGGTTGGATATTTGTAAGACAGTTTGAGTTCCATTTTCACTCATACTTAACACCAAAGTTACAAAATTCTAATCCAAAATGGGAAGATTGACAAATTGGAAATCTTAAAATTTTACATCAAGGAAAGGGATTTGGATTTTCTTAAGTATTTTTATACCAATCACATTCTTTATAACCTCAATAATGATTCTAGGACGCAAATTTTTTCAAATTTCTCTTCTGCTGAAGTATTTTTCCCTTTTTAGTGGCAGAATTTTTAATAATCAAATGTTGAATACAAGCAAGTCTTTGTTCCAAATTTATCAAGAATCTATGAGGGTAAAAAATGTGTCATTGATGATAAGGACTCCATGACCCGTGTGTCTTATGCTTAGCAGTTTATGGAAATGTGAAAAGGAGAAAGAAGAAAACACAGAATTGTCGAGGCCATAAAGGCAACCAACAGAAGTCTAAGAGTTGTTCGCTCAATAACATAGATGCAAAGAAGATAGAAGACCCCAATAGTTCACAGGTATTTAAAAGGAAGCATGACTGCTCCAACAATTTCAAGAATTTGACAATGTAAATTTATAATGCAAAATTTTATATTAAGAACGACTACATAATGCAGTTAATGTAAGGGTTTTTTTTTTCTTTGATGAGTCATTAAAGAATTTATTAGTGGAGAACAGAGAATACAAAACAAAGCCAACTATAGAAATAAGAGACAATGAAGCCCAAGCTAAAGCATACAATAGAGACTATTTAAGCCTAGAACTCATCCCAAGAGACTAGATTTTTTACAAATCAAACCAAGAGACACATATGTAACAACAGATTACAGAAACTTCTACAACAAAACAAAACACCTCTTAATGCTATTTGGAATTTATCCCCCAGTTATAGGCTTAATATAGTAGAGAATATTGTTCAGAAATGATATTTGGAATTTGGCTCAGGACTCTAATCTACCTCTAACATTCTTCTTAATTCTTCTCAAAATTTGCTCTTCAGACCACAATGACCAATTATGTATAGTGGCATTTCTCTGGGACTAAACATAAGACACAGTGGCCCAATGAGCAAGCTAACAAAAAGATGATCCCAGGACTTTCCCTCTCAAGTTGGTAATATGTAATACCCGGAATTTTTTTATTTATTTTAAAAGTAACATTATTTAAGTAAATTTGTTTATGGGGTCATTTTTATAATTAATATTTCTAAGGGGTTTTTAGAAAATAAGGTTGAAACCCTAGCTATATATAAGCTTATTATGTTAATGTATATGAAGAGATATTTTGAAAGAGGAGACTACCAAAATTACTCTAGTAGAGAAGGTTTGACTGCACAATTGAGGTGAGATCAAAGGATTTTAGAGGAAGTGTTAAGGAAAAGTTTATTTTGGAGGTAAGTAACCTTATCCTAATTGGTTTTATTGTGCGTATTTTAACTACTGAATATTGTTTACAGATGTTACAATTTTATTTCTATTGTATTACTGATTTCAAGTAAAGAATTATCACAAATATATCTGATTACTGAATATATGATGTATCCTATTTAATTATTTTTAGCTATACTGATTCAAAGTAAAGAATAAGAAATTTTCACAAATACATATGAGCATTGAATATAAGAATTATTTTATTTAATTGTTTTTTTTTTTTTTTTGCTATATTGATTTAAAGTAAAGAATATAGAAATATCACAAATAGATTTGAATATTGAATATATGATTTTATATATATATATATATATATATATATATATATATATATATATATATATATATATATATGTATTTGAATAAGATATTTTTGGTAGAAACAATGATTTCTTATATATGATTATGGATAATCTGACTATGAATTGACTTTGATACCCAGCCAATAGGGGTTATTCATTGTTACTCTGATACCCAGCTAATGGGGGTTATTCATTGGTATTTTGATACCCAAACCGATGGGGATTATTCATTGGTACTCTGATATCCAGTCAATAGGGGTTATTCATTGGTATTCTAATACCCAAATCAAAGGGTGTTATTCATTGGTACTCTGATACTCAAACCAATGGGGGTTATTCATTAGTACTCTGATGCCCAGTCATGGGGATATAGCGTGACCATAGTCATAAGATTGTTAAGAATATGAATTACATTTGAACTATTTTGAGTCCTTAAAATTACATATATGATTTTGAAAATGTTTGAGTATATTTGAGCTACTTTGAGTCATTAAAACTGCTTATGTATTTTTAGAACCTATCGTAAGTTATAGCTTTTGATATATGAAAAACTGGCTACTTTCTAAACCATCTATGATATATTTGTAAGATTAAAGTATGTGATCTATTTGCAACTTATTATTTTAAGACTATGAAACTTCTTTAGTTATTTTTGAAAACCCATAGCATATTATAACTTTTGAAGGCTCAGATTACATCTTATTACTTTACAGATCTATTGCTTGATAGAACTTATTAGGATTTTGGTTACTTATTAAGTTGTCAACTCACCCCCTTTTTCCCCTCCAATTTCAGATTATGAAGAATGACAAGTTTTAGGAGTTCTGATGTTGTGTTGTGAGCGGGCAAAGAAGTTTAGTGATTTTGGGATTGAATGGTCTTCGAATAGTTTTATATTTATTGGCCAATTGGCATTTTGTACATAAGGTTTGGATTTTGTTCCTATTAAATTATTGGAGATCTATTCATAAAGAAATTTTAGTTGCTAAGAAGGCCTTGCACACTTGTAAGGGGCTTACTTTATAAGCGTGCGGTGGTTGTCACGTGCCTATCTTTATAGTTGGGTTCGGGGTGTGACAATTTTAATGGTATCAGAGCTTAGGTTATGATCTTGTAGACTTTATGCTAGGTTTTGATTTAGAATGAAATCTGCGCCCCATGCATTACAATTCTAGTTATTGTTTATGAAGGTTATTAGGTCATAGATAGTGTTCTTTTGATGACTTGATGAGAAGAGTAAGTGAGGTTCCATCATATGATGATTTGTTAGGTCATATTTGAAGGATTTGATATTTATGTCTATGTGGTTATGCATACGTGACTTATAAACACAAAAGGGAGGATTTTGATTGATATACTTCTATGATCTTATACTAGGTATTAAGTGGGTGTATTTTATTCTTGAAAACTTTGTAATTGATCAGATTGGTTATTAAAACTTTTTCTTCTTATTAAAAGGAAAAGAGAGTGAGAAAAGAACAAGCAAAGGAGATCTTCTTGCTGTTTTGTGACTGATCTTTTGAAAATTTATTTCGTAGTTTTGCCTATTGTAGTCAACCTCCCTATGGTTAGTTTGATCTGTAGGAGATTCTCATAGGTTTAATTGTTGAATGATAGTTTACTACGCCCTATTCAGAATTTAGAGTGCTTTTAGGGAATTCGAAATTTCAGAACTTTATTTAGGGGTTGGTTTGATGTTAGAGCTATGATTCCTTGATTTTAGTTTATATGGAGTAAGGAAATTAACGAAAAGTTTGAAGTGTGAAGGAAAATCAATTTGTGGTTATTGTAGTTCACATTGTATTATATGTTATTATACAAATTCTGAGGGTGTTTAGAGAATTCAGTAATATATCGGTGACTTCTTTGGATTCTAATGTTAAGGACTGACTTTTTGAGATCATTGTTCTTGTTAGGGTTGACCTACATGGATTAACATAACCTAATTTATGTGTGAGGTCGTCCCTAAATGTTTTTGAGACATGTTTTGTTACTTAGAAGTTTGAGGTCCACAATTTCTTTTCTATGGACTTGGAGGATTGTTTAATATCCTGGGGAAATAAGTTTTGATACTAGAAATGTAATTCTTTGAACTTAACTAATAAGAGTTAATGGATTGGCCCAATAGAAAATGAAGTGGATAGAACACAAGTGTGTGGTAGTATTGAATTGGACTAGTGAACCATATTTTTGATTGGATATTGAAGGAGTTGGGGTGGCAAGAGAGTTTATTTTGAAAGACTATTACAATTTGAATTATAGTCATTTGTCATACCTTTTGTTTTATATTGGTAGATGGTTAGTGATTATAAATTGCAGTGTACTCTTAAGTTCTAGATTGCTGGGACTATTATTTGCAAGCTAAAAAAAAAGGGGTTAAGATACTTCATGGACTATTATTCCCTTCAAGCCGATGTATACTTAGAGATTTGTTTTCATAATAGGCCATGTAATTATAAGGAACCCAACTCTTCAATGAGTTCCAGCCCAAGTATCATTTGAAGATTAAAGCTAAATAAATGTTGATAATTTGAGAAGATAATTTATGGTTGAGATAGAGGTTAAATGAAAAACCTTATATCAATGCTCAATTGATTATTTATGGAGATTTTGGAATTTCTTTTTCTTACAAAACTTGAGGAAGAAAAGATATAGTGATACACGCATATGTTGTAAATTCGTTTTGAACTTAGGTACGATTGAAACCTTGGATGCACTACTTAATTTTGAGGTATAGAATTAAATGGATGCTAGCATTCAGTGGTCTATGGTGAATCTCAAAATTGTGAATTTCCCTTATTGTAATTTTTGGAGACTACTTAGGCCTTGGAATTTTGTTGAAATTAATAATTGATGGAAAATCAGTTATTGGGGTTAATCTAAACGAATGGGCCTTGGAACTTTTATTCACATTGAAAGGAACTTAGAGAGCTATTTAGACTAGAGATATGTATATCTTTAAAGAATCTTATAATTTTCGTAATATGGTTGTTCTTAAACTATGGGTAATTGATTAAGAGATTTTATAGTGGTATTGTATTATGCAGCGGAAACATCATGGCTCCACTTGCTTTGGAAATTTTTATCTTACAAATCTTGGGAAGGAAAAGTCTATGCATATGTTGTGAAATATTTTTGAACTACGGCGATGAGTGATAAATTTGTATAGATCGATACAATTATGACTTTAGAATAGCACAATGGAAGCATGATAATTCGTTTAGCTTGTGATGAATTTAGAGGACTGAATTCTTATAAGTGGAGGAGATTGTAATACCCGGGAAAAAAAAAATTTAAAAGTAAGGTTATTTAAGTAAATTTTTTTATGGGGTCATTTTTATAATTAATATTTCTAAGGGGTTTTTAGAAAACAAGGTTGAAACCCTAGCTATATATAAGCTTATTATGTCAATGTATATGAAGAGATATTTTGAAAGAGGAGACTACCGAAATTACTCTAGTAGAGAATGTTTGACTGCACAATTGAGGTGAGATCAAAGGATTTTAGAGGAAGTGTTAGGGAAAAGTTTATTTTGGAGGTAAGTAACCTTATCCTAATTAGTTTTATTGTGCGTATTTTAAATACCGAAAATTGTTTATAGATGTTACAATTTTATTTCTATTGTAGTACTGATTTCAAGTAAAGAATTATCACAAATATACAGCTCTGACCACCTGATTGTTATTTGACACCTGCTGCTCAGTATAATCCCTTCTCGGCCGGTTATTATTGTATCTGTCCGACCTAAATTCCCTCCTTTCTTGAGGGACAAACTTGGCTTTCCCTTTCCCCTGTTGTTGATCATCTTCTATCCTTTTATACTTGTCCACCCTATCCATCAGCTGTCGCAAACTGGTGACCGGTTTACCTGTCAAGGATTTTCTCAAACCGTGTTCGGAGGGAAGGCCGACCTTGAAAGTTCTAATAGCGACCTCATCGAAATCGCCATCAATCTCATTGAACATCTCCCAATACCTTTCAGCATACGACTTCACAGATTGTCCTTCTCTCATTGTCATAGACAGCAGAGAATCTAGGGGCTGAGGAACCTTACTGCATGTAATAAACCGGGAATAGAATGATTGAGTAAGCTTCTTAAAGGAGCTGATGGAATTAGTCCTCAACCCATCGAACCACCTCATCGGCATCGGTCCTAAGCTGGAGGGGAACACTCTACACAGTAAGGCTTCGTCCTGAGAGTGAACTGCCATCTTTTGTTTGAATTGGCTTACATGCTCTACAGGATCGGTACGTCCGTTATACATGGTGAAAGTGGGTTGGTGAAAGCGTCTTGGAAGCTTTGCATTTTCTATTCCCCGAGTAAAGGGGGACTTAGAAATTTGGCTCAGAGCCTTCTTCATGACCTTTGTTCCTACTTCCCTCCCAGATGAACTTTTTCTCCTCCTCTTGTAAGAGTGTTCCTCTTCATAAGAATAGGATTCGCTGGGTGGAGTCTCTAAGCATTCCTCGTAACTGGCATTTCCTTCATCATTGGAAGAAACATCAGAGCTTGAAGGGGTTTGCTTTCGTTGTGCACGCCGAAGTTTCTTTTTTAGATCTTCAATTTCTCGTTGCAAATCCTCTTCATCAGCTTGCCCATGTACCAAGTGACTCCTTTGTCGATAGCCACTTTTACCAGCATGACTCGTCTGCGAACTGCCCTCTTGCTGGTTATCTACGTGATTTCCCTGTTCAAGGTTGTGGAGCTCGCCTTGTTGATGAACGTTAACTGATTCTGCATGGGGTGGACTGATCTACTGTGGTCCTGAACCCGCCATAACTGTTATAAACTTTTACTAGCTCTAATTCTCCCCACAGACGGCGCCAATTGTAGGGTCACAAATCGTAGCCCAAACCCAGATAGAATAGGATATGGGCCCAATAAACCCAATACAATAAATTTGTGAGAGAGTGGGTGAAAGAATTGGGCTGGTGATGGGTTTTACAATAGCTAATAGGGGTTAGGAGCCTGTCCAAGGAGGATAAAACACATAATCAAAGGGTAAACTCAAGTCCGAGGAGTAAATTTTTGAATAATTTGGTTGTTTCAGATGGTGTCCGAGGAGTATGTTCTTGGATGAATTGGTTACTTCTGATAGTGTTCTTCCTATTGACCCAGTGAATCTTACTCAATGTTTTTCTTAATCTTTTTCGATCCCCTTCTTCTGGAGATTCTTCTCTGTTATATAGTCCTCATTTTTTCAATCCTACCGTCCACTTGTCTACTATCTAGCTTTGTACTTGAGTTTTCTGTCCCCCTTTCCCACAGCTTTCTTATTTTCTAGGAATAAAAGTGACTGAAAACACTGTTCAGAGGTCTTCTCCACATTAATGCGGCCAGGAAAGCTGCTGTAATGCATTTAATGCGGTGGTAGCAGCTTTTTCCTTAGATATTTCTATGTTCTTATCCCTTCCCTGTACATTTGAAGTCTATCTTCATCGCTGGAGCTTCCTGGAACGTGGTCTAGGGTAAGACGAAGCTCACTTTACTGACATATGTCAGATCCGAGGAGGATGACCCTCTCGGACCAATACCCTTGGACATTTATACGTTCTACTATCAATTACGGGGCTTTCTCATGATTTCTTCTCCTCAGACGTATTATTATTAAAGTGTGGGACTTAAGCCCAACGCAAAGGCCCAAGTTTTTGCTCCCCCACAGTAATATTTTACTTAAATTCAAATAAAAGAAAATTGTGCTCATCAAATTGTACTAATTTTTTTATTATTTACACTTTCTCTAACCTTCTGCTTCTCTTTACCTTTTCATCTCCCCAAACATTCTACCTTGATATCATTCTTCCGCTTTCCTTTTATCTTCATTTATTTTGTTTCTTTTTATTATCATCCTCTTAATATAAATTTGTCATTCACTCTTTCATTCTTTACATAATTTTCTCTCACAAAAAAGTGGTTATTTCCCACTCTTTCTCCCTCAATTTTTTGGTGGATTTTTATTTTTATTTTTCTTGCATCTCTATTTTAGCTTGATAAAGTTTTGTATTCTTTAGAACTCTATTTTTGGTTGATGGGATTTAGTTTTGTGTTTTAAGTTTTTTTATTTTTAATTTTTTTATGACTTTGATTGTTAAATATTATCATATTGCCTTATAAATAATTAAGTTAGTGTACTATTATTATATTACATAGCATTATTTGGATAAGTTAGTGTTTATTGTTATGTATTTTTAAAATTTTTTTTCTCATATCATTTTATTTAACATTTAAATTTAGCCACATCCCCCATATATATCATTAAATTATTTATATTTCCACACCTTTTTTCATTTTAAAAATTTTAAAATATAATATTTTTCCTAAATTAAATAAATAAAATTGTCTACATTAAGTGGAGTAATGTTAGGGAAACACTCATTCTCACACCCAGTGCATCAAAGGAAGAATGAAATACAAAACAAATCAAGTTAGAAACACTAAATTAAAAAAAAAAAAAAAAACTAATAATGCATATTTAATGTCATAGAATCATCATCAAATTTTGGAAAATGATAGGTTGCCAATGGGGAGAGAGAGAGAGAGAGAGAGAGAGAGAGAGAGAGAGAGAGAGAGAGAGAGAGAGAGAGAGAGATGGTATAGAAAAAAACCAACACAAAGTAATAAAGAGTAGATAAAGAAAAAAAAAAAAACCAAACGTCAATTAGTAATCGTTGATTGGAAAACAAAGAGGTTGTAAGGCGAAGTAAAAAATAAAATAGAGATTACCTTGTGGAGAACATTAAAAACTTTACAGTGTAATAACATAAACCGTTAAATTCACTTAAAAAAATTAAATCAACAATCAACAATTAAATACAATCATAGTACTAAATTTAAATTTAAAACTAATCAAACTCTAACTATAGAAACCATATTAATCATAACTAAAAAAGAGATGTTCTCTGATAGTAGTAGAAATTGCATAAGAAATAAAGTTAGAAAATTTAAAAATCCATTTTTTTGACATTTCATTTAACCTTATTTATAATATATATATATATATATATATATATATATATATATATATATATATAATTTTCAAACACTATTACTTTCGAAGATCTAATGAACAGGGCTACCTCTCGTTTATCATCTTTGTTATGCAAATCATTAGTTAATAAATATATAATAATGGTAAGAAGTGTTACAAATGAGATCACTAACACTATTACTTTCGAAGATCTAATGAACAGGGCTACCTCTCGTTTATCATCTTTGTTATGCAAATCATTAGTTAATAAATATATAATAATGGTAAGAAGTGTTACAAATGAGATCACTAAATATATATATATATATATATATATATATATATATATATATATATATATATATATATATATATATAATTAGCCACTATCATTATGGAGTAGTAGTTTATAATTTAACGCATCCAAAAAAGTGGAATATATAGAGTTTTCTTAAAGGTATGTGTAAAGATTCACTATATATATATGTGTGTGTGTAAAGGTAAAAAAAGGTATATTTAAGGTTTTTATTAACTTAAAAACTAATGAAAAATCAATGGTTAATAACTAAAATTATAGTATTAATAAAATATTTAATGAGACCATCCTAAAAAATTATCACGCGCAATGTGCGGGTATGCGACTAGTTAAAATAATATTTAGAACTATATTTACACCATCAGCCAATATATTTATGCTATAGGAATGAAAAGAAAGTAGGACCCAAAACACAGATAAGCAGCCACTAGTATAGCCCCACTAAGGCTGAGCTAATCTTTCTCAAGTTGTCAGTTTGTTTTTTATTCATAATCAACCAATAAAGGTAATCAGGGGATAGAAAGGTTAAACCACCACAGTTTCCACCATCGCACCTCATATGCCTTAGCCTTATGTTCATTGCAGATGGCTACAATAGAGCAGCCATCCTGATCTAGTCGCAGACCACTTAGCTTTATCTCCATCTTTGAGCTTAACCAAACACAACAGGCATTGTATGGGGATTAATTTTTGGGACCTTGCAGGTTTCTAAACCCTTATTTTGTTCTTAAAAATTGAATCAACCTATGCCTTAGATTTAGTTGCTTCACCATGGATAATCCTAAAGCTATATACTTCATGAAAAGGATCCTAGTAGGATCCCAATTATCATGTCATAAGAAAACCTTCTACCATCCCCAACATCAAACTTTATGAACCTCCTAACCTTACTTCTAAATTTTAGGATAGCATTGTGGCCCCATGTACAATGTTGTGGGACCTTTATAGTCCAAATATTTTTTTGCCATGAGGTAAAATCTAGCACTCCTCTTAGTGCCAATGGAGGCATAGAAAGTTAAACAATCCCTAAGGTTGAAGTGAAGTGAAAATATGTTGAGCTATCCAAGTTATAAATTCTAAACTGTTTGCAAAGAAATAAAACTCCCATATGGTTATCAACTCAAGGCTCGCAAAAACATTAATTATGGGTATACTGAGAATGGAAAACATAAGTAATCATTTGATACTACTCTCAATAGAAAATTTTCAAAAAAATATATCCTACATATGCAATGGCTATGATTCCCCAGTAATCACAATAGTATAACTACATAAGAACCTCTCCTTCTAGTTTACAATAAGCATTTTACAGCTCATATTTACCCAACACTCTATTCAACTAGAACTATTTAAATTACTGTTAAGAACAACCAAATTGCATCTTAATTATTACTCTGATTATGTATGATATTGGATTTGTTGAGTTCCAACTATGGCATAAAATCTAAAAGGAATAGAAGTTCAATCTAACATAATTTGTTTGCTTAATTTTTTATTTCAGTGTTTTAGTTACTATATTGATACGAAAAAAGCAACAACTTTCACCCATGCTAATTCATATTCCCATCTCAATAAGATACAGTGTTACAGCTTGACACAAGGATATTCTGAACTAGCTTCACTATAAGCAATATATATCTAAAATGCAATGAGATAAAACATAACTTGAATGATACATAGGTTTTTTTTTTTAATTTCTTTTTTCAACAGAATACACAAAGAGTGTAGCAGAGTAGAAAACCAGAACAAGAAAGCAACACTAAAACAAATATAATACAATGCAAAAAGAAAAAAGAAAAAAAAACCACCCAAGAAAATATCACAATTATTTACATCACAACACATAGGCATTGGAGAATATGTTTGATGAATCTGTGCAAGCATATCAGACCATGGACGATTTCACCTACAAAAAAACATCAAAAATGAATTAAAACGAAATATGTTGTAGACATGTAAGATTTAGAGCTATATTCACACCATCAACCAATATATATTTATGCTGTAGGAATGAAAAGTAAGTAGAAGAACCTAAAAAAGGGGAGAAAAAGAAAGAAGAAACTGTTAATAACAGTGGCAAATAAATGTGTAAATATAATGAAGAGACAGGTTGTGGGTTCAGAAGCTAATAAAAAAGTGTATAAATTGAGGGGGGAAAGAATAGATTTTGTTAGGTTCTAAAGACTTAGGTTTTATGTATTTAGAATCCTAATTTGTATTGTTGGCAAACCATGATCAAAACAACGTATTTAAGTTGTTTTAGAAGTGCTCAAAGTTGGTTCTTTGTTGTAAAGTTGGAATGAAATACTAAGCTAATTAAAAAACTGATTTAGTACATTTCGATCGATCGAAGCTTAGGCTCAATCAATCGAAAATCGTACCTGATGTTTTTTAATTAGGTTTTCCAACTCAGGCCTAAAGTGTTTTAATTGGTTTAGGTTTCTAATTTACCCTAGGTATATAAGGGAAACCCTAGCCACATTTTTGTGTTGCTCATATTGCGGTTTATGTGAATCTCTTGTGAGATCTTTGAGGAGGTTTCCTTCACATAAACTTAGGGTTTTCAAGAAGAAGATTTTTCTACACCTTGATGATCATTTCAGTTGTTGCCATTGAAGCTTAAAGAAAACAAAAGCGGGTGTGCTTGTATTTGGTGGAGAATCCAAGAAAGAAGGAGTCCGTGGATTCGGAGCTTGCACGTGATCGTGTCAGTAAGTTCTACTGGTGGGTAGCAATAAGAAGTCGAGCGTGGGGGCTTGTAAGTCTTATTGTATGAACTTCGATTCTTTCAAGATAGTGGATTCAAGTTTACCTTGAGGATAGCTAGGTTAAATCCTCTCCAGGTTTTTACCGGTTTGGTTTTCTGGGTGATCATATCTTTGTGTTCTTTATATTTCCGCTGCTATACTTGATATGATTATTTGATTGTGTTAACCTAGATTTAATTAATTTGACTAAGTAACAACTTGGCTAAATTCCTAGGTTAATCCAATTGTGTTTTAAGGGGTCTAAAAACTGACAAGTGGTATCAGAGCGGGTAGCTCTTTTGTTTTTGATCCTTTGATCTTTGAGCTGAACCTTGACCCCTGTTGTCATGGAACACGGACACTCTTTGGTTATTCCTCCTCACTTTGATGGGAATAATTATGCTTATTGGAAAGTAAGGATAAAAGCATTCCTGAAATCCATTGATGAGAGAGTCTGGAACTTCGTTGAATATGGATGGGAGAAGCCCACTACTCCTGTTAGTGAGTGGCAAACTTCTCAAAAAGAAGCAGCTGCGTTCAATAGCAAGGCTATGAATGCTATATTTAATGCTGTTTCTATGGAGGAATTTAAGAGAATCTCAAATGTTGAGGTTGCTCATACTGCTTGGAATATCCTCCAGACTGTGCATGAAGGCACAAAGGCTGTTAAAATCAATAAATTGCAGCAATTAACTTCTAAATTTGAAAGCATTAGGATGTCTGATGATGAATCTTTTGATGAATTCTATGCTAAACTGAATGATATTGTTAATTTTGCTTATAACTTAGGTGAAATTTATGATCAACCTAAAATTGTTAGGAAGATTCTTAGATCCTTGATTGAGAATTTTAGACCCAAGGTGACTGCCAGAACTGAAAGTAAGGATGTGGACTCCATTCCTGTTGATGAACTTGTAGGATCTTTTCAATCTTATGAGTTGTACTTACCCAAAACTAGCAAATCCAAATCAATGGCTCTTAAGTCAGTTGATTATGTTGAGGTTGGTGGATTTGATGATGAGCTCTCTGCTACAGAGATTGCTTATCTTGCCAAGAACTTTGGAAACTTTCTCAAAAATAACAATAGAAAGGCAAGAGGTGTGAACACTACTGAACCTAAAAATTTAAGAAGAATGATCCCACTAAGGTTAACAATATTGACAAACCTAGAGAAAAAGTAGGTCAATCTCCTAATAATTCTATGGGTCCTCAGTGTTTTGGATGTCAAGGGTATAGTCACATGAAATCTGAATGTCCTACTTACTTGAAGTCTAAGGGTAAGGCTATGGCTGTAACCGTTAGTGATGGTGAAGTTTCTGATGATGAGTCAGATTGTGACGAAGATGGAAACTTCATTACTTTCACAGCTACTGCTGTAGTGAATGAAAGCATATTTGCTGAAGAGAACCCTTTTGAAGATGCAGATCTTCAAGAGGCCTACAATAAATTTTGCAAAGTTGCTGCAAAGGATGCTATGAATGTGGAACTTGGCCTGAAGAAAATTGAATCTCTTGAGCTTGATAAGAAGAATCTGCTTGTTAAATTGTTTGATGCTAATGAACTTTTGAACAATGTGAAAACTGAGAACATGTTATTGCTTGATAAAGTTAAGATTTTGGAACTTGATTTATCTATTGCTAGATCTGCTAGTTCTAAACTTGATCAACTGCTGGGTGTTCAAAAGTCTCCCTCTGACAAATCTGGTATAGGTTTTGTTGAAAGCATCTCTGTGTCTGCTCCCCATTCGACACACTTTGTTCCTTCATCTTCTTCTGAACCTTCTGTGAGTAAAGTTGTGAGTGAAATTGTCAAACCCCCTGTTAGTGAGGTAGTTAAACCCATTGAAGTTTCATCGTCTAGGAAGATTAGGGTTGATCTGAAAGAATCTAAACCTAAGGTGTCTACCCTTTCTAAGGACAAGAAGCATGGTAAGCCTGCTTGGGTGTGTCATTTTTGTGGGAAGTCTGGACACATTCATCCAAACTGTTACAAGCTGCAAGCTGCTAAGAGAGAAAATAAGCCAAAAGTGCCAGTGCCTCAAGCACAAGATCCTATAACACTTATTGGTGAATTGGTAAAGGCGCTCAACCTTTATTCCAATCTTGGAGTTGGAAATCACTCTAAGGTGAATACAAACTCCAATGCTCGTGGTGCATCTAAAAATTTTTGGATGCAAAAGACTCAAACTAACTAAGTCTTTTTGACATAGTCCTTGTGCTTCATTGCTTTTCCTTTGTGACCATTATTCCTTGGTTTGTATGTCTTTTTTTTTTCTCTAGGATTTGCATTGCATTACATTCATGCATTTCATTCTAGGTGTTTTTATTTATTTAATTTTAAAATTAAAAACAAAAAAAAAAAGGGAAAGAAAGGAAAGAAAAAGGAAGCACATTATTGTTCTTGCACTGTTCTCTTTGTTTTTTTAAAACAAGGTTGGTCAATTTATTTTCACATGACATGTTTTGTTGTACTTTGTTTAGCTTTGATGAGCTTATTTATTGCACTTCACTAGTGAAAGTTTTGTAGAACATGTTGTGTGGGAAAGATGTTTATGGTGTTTATCACTTTGTCTTAATCTTGAAGTCACATGTTGTTTGACTGTCGGATTTGATCCTTTTGAGAAAGACATAAATAACCATCTCACCACTGTGCACTAGCCAATCATGAATACCTTAGTGCATATCATAAGATTTTGTGCTCGAGAAAGTGTAGCACATGCACAAAAAGAACATAAGGTGAAGTCTCGGTTTGAATGATAAATCTCTTACAATAAAAATTGGTGTGTACTATTAGGCTGAATGCCAAATCACTTGAATTAAAAATTGGTGTGTATATTATGAGGCAAAATTCAAGAAACTTACATGATTGCAAGTTTATGTTCTAGGAGATATGGGAGTTATATGATGTAACTCTTTAGGTGTTAGTCTCTTTTAAATTCTATGTGATGAATTGTGTAGACTTTGTGATTGATTTCTGTTCTCATATCACCTCACATGTATCTCAAACTTTTTGCTAGTTGCACACACAACACAAGTTACTCTTTGCTAAACTTTGTACATGAAATTGTGTGTGTTTATGGTCTGACCAACCACGTTTGAAAAATACCTTGAGTTTTATGCAAAACTGGTTCTTGTTGCTTTAAAAATGGGGGAGATTGTTTAAAATCTAAATTTTTGGAAAATTGGGTTTAAAATTTGTGTTTTGGGAGAGCATTTCATCTCATACACATGCATTTGTTTTGTTATATTCAATGCTTTGAGATAAGTTTTCAAAAAATCAGGTTTTTTCTCTCAAAAGCTGTTTTTTTCCAGAATTTCGATTGATCCAATCTAATTTTCGATCAATCGAAATCTTGCTTTAAAAATTCTGTGAGCCTCTGCCTGGTTCGATTGATCGAACTTGTTTTTCGATCAATCGAAGATCGTATTTCAGGTTTTTTTAAAACAGTTCTTTGACTGTTTCAAAACATCTTTTTCAAAAAGGTTTTTCAACTTTTCTTCTCTCTCCGACTTGGCAAGGATTCACTACCATTTTTTTGTCATTTTCCTCCAATTTTTTTGCAAGGTTTTCCTCCCTCAAAGCCAGTAAGACCATTTTATCCCTCCTTTTGTTTTTATTTTCATGTTTTCATGCATATTTTCATGCATTTAAAGGGCATTTTCGGACCTCTCTATTTTTGGGATTTTTGATGATTCAAGGCTTGTTTTCTGAAATTGATCATTGGGTTTTGTTGGGATATTATTATATTCATGATTGTTGTTGATTAATTTTATCAATTTGGGGTTTTATGAAAAATTGAAAATTCTAGGATTTATGATTGAATCCGATTTGGGGATTTTGTTCAATTGAGTTGAAATTGATGAAATTGGCTTGTTTTTTTGATCATTCTAAGTGTTTTCTAACTTGTGTAATGGTCAATTGGTCAATTTATTTTGAAAAATTAACAGGTGGTTGAATTTGTTTTTGGGTTTTAGTTAGAAACTCTATGCTCAAGCCAATTTTGTGAGTTTGAACTTAACTTTCTGCATTAGCTCATGCATCATATCATTTAATCTGTTCATGCATCATATAGTTCTTCTTATTCTATATTATTTTTGTGCTAACTTGCAGTCTGCCCTTGGTTTTGTTTTTATTTTTTTTTCCCATTTTTTTTTGTGCTATTGTTCCTTATTCTAGCACCATACCTAGGAAGACTAGAGCTAATAAGGTTCCCTTTACCCCTGCTGTGTCTCCTTCTAAGGTTCAGTTGTTTAGGAATGAGCGTGCGCGTGAGGCCTATGAGAAACTTAATAGTAAACGTAAGATTTGGGCTGAGCGTTCTGTGATTCTAGATGAGGTTGATCTAGCCATTAAGGCTAATCTTGAGTCTAGAGGTTGGTTGTCACTCTTAGAGATAGATCATCCACCCTCGACCACTTTGATTAGAAAGTTCTTCTCTAACCTCTCATGTCACATCTATGATTCTAACATCGTTGTTCGGAGTTGGATATGAGGTGAGGAGTTCACCATTACCCCTAAGGTAGTGGCTGAGGTTCTTGGGGTTTCGATTGTCACTGATCCGGTCTATCCCTATGATGAGTCACCTCCTATTGATGAGGTCATGTCACATATCACTGGATCATTTATCTAGTGGGGTTTTGATCCTCGGATCACGTCTTCTGTGCTTTCTGAGACCGCATATTTGTTTCTTAGAGTTGCGTGTCATTCCTTGTGGCCCATTTCTCATCTCCACACCGTCCCTCTGGAGCGATGTGTGTTTTTATATGCGTTTGTGTTCGGTGCTTCTATCAAGTTTCCTCACTTGTTCCTTCGTTCTTTGAATGAAGTTCATAGGAGTTCTGCCATAGGACATGCGCTTATATATCCTATTTTCATTCATAGGATACTTTTGTTTTTAGGTCTAGCTGACTTTCCCTCTAGTGAGCCTGTTCATGTTGTTGGTCCCCTAGGTGCTACTTTCCTTTGTCATAGGGCTGCTCATTTGAGAGCTGATCCTTCGGTCTCTCGTGGTGCATCCTCTAGTAGTGTCCCCCCTCCTCCCTCCTTCCTCCTCTACAGGTGCTGCTGAGACTTCTGGTGGTGGTGCTGCTACTGATGTTCCTCTATCGACTACTTTGGATGATTCCGACATTCGATGTACGTTGGATCATGTCTTGACCGTTCAGGCGGCTCAAGGACAAGTTTTGGTGGACATTTTGGATGAGATTAGAGGTCTACGAGCAGATTTGGCACGGTTTCGAAGTTCTTCGTCGCCACCTCCTTTTGATGATGGATTTTGATTGCCCTTTGGCATTCCATCACAAAAAGGGGGAGTACATATGAGATGTTTTTGGCATACTACTTGTACCTATTTTTGTTTTTAGGGGGAGACTTTATTTTTTGATTGGTTGGAGCTAGTGGAGTTGTTTAGACTTTATTGTATCTAGGTGCTTCACTTTGTATTTTACCTTTTAGCTCTTGCCACATTGTCTTTACTTTGTTGGGTTATTCATGTTAGGGGGAGTATATTTTGTGTTTCTTGTTTCAAACTTCTTATTGATTTATGATTATGAGTTCTTAATTATTATATGTCTTTATTGTTTGTGTTTGAAATCAAGATTTTTTATTTTTCTTTACTTGTATTTTTTCCACACATGCGGTTATGCATTTTTGTTTAAGTGTTTTAGGAAATATACAGGTTGATTCAATTAAGCTGCTGTCTACTCTTGCAACTAATGGATAGTAGTTAGGATTGAATTTGTGTTTTTGAGCATTATTTTGTAAAGGGCTTTTACTTGTAAACTTTGAGCTATTTAAGTTGTGTTTTGTCACGGATTGCCAAAGGGGGAGTTTGTTAGGTTCTAAAGACTTAGGTTTTATGTATTTAGAATCCTAATTTGTATTGTTGGCAAACCATGATCAAAACAATGTATTTAAGTTGTTTTAGAAGTGCTCAAAGTTGGTTCTTTGCTGTAAAGTTGGAATGAAATACTAAGCTAATTAAAAAACTGATTTAGTACATTTTGATCAATCGAAGCTTAGGCTCGATCAATCGAAAATCGTACCTGACGTTTTTTAATTAGGTTTTCCAACTCGGCCCTAAAGTGTTTTAATTGGTTTAGGTTTCTAATTTACCCTAGGTATATAAGGGAAACCCTAGCCACGATTTTGTGTTGCTCATATTGCGGTTTATGTGAACCTCTTGTGAGATCTTTGAGGAGGTTTCCTTCACATAAACTTAGGGTTTTCAAGGAGAAGATTTTTCTACACCTTGATGATCATTCTAGTTGCTGCCATTGAAGCTTAAAGAAAACACAAGCAGGTGTGCTTGTATTTGGTGGAGAATCCAAGAAAGAAGGAGTCTGTGGATTCGGAGCTTGCACGTGGTCGTGTCAGTAAGTTCTACTGGTGGGTAGCAATAAGAAGTCGAGCGTGGGGGCTTGTAAGTCTTATTGTATGAACTTTGATTCTTTCAAGATAGTGGATTCAAGTTTACCTTGAGGATAGGTAGGTTAAATCCTCCCCAGGTTTTTACCGGTTTGGTTTCCTGGGTGATCATATCTTTGTGTTCTTTATATTTTCGCTGCTATACTTGATATGATTATTTGATTGTGTTAACCTAGATTTAATTAATTTGACTAAGTAACAACTTGACTAAATTCCTATGTTAATCCAATTGTGTTTTAAGGGGTCTAAAAACTGACAGATTTAGAAGAATTACTCTTACATTAGGAAAAATTTTCCTAAATATTATCGGGTGGAATTAATTAGAGAGAGATTTAAAAGAAAAGAAGCCCATAAAAATTTATAAAAAATGCAAGTGCAAGAATTCATTGGTGTACCTTGTTAGCTACTAACAATTATCATTCTCTGTCTTAAGATTGGAATACAAAGGAACGCACATATTTGACTTTGTCAAAATCCGATCCTCCTTCGTGAAGCCTATCTGTGAATGACTTCGGCATGCTTTTGATCTTCAATTCCTGGAAGGTTGTGATGAACCTCAATCCATCAAGAATCATCTTCAAACTATCACAAAATTCAATTTCCAAACAACAAAGATTGGGCATGGCTCCTTTCTTCACCTTCCACTCCTCTAAGTCATACAAGTGAGAAAGGAGAAGAGATTGAAGCAAAGGAAATCCTCTTTTAGTACAAACCATATTCTTCCCATTAAAGCTCCCACATCCAACGGATAGGTCGCTTCAGTAGGGTGGCTTCTCAAATGCATGACGGAAGCAAAGGATTATTCATTGGTAGTCTGATACCCAGCCAATGGGGGTTATTCATTGGTATTTTGATGTCAAGTCATGGGGATATAAAGTGACCATAGTCATATTGTTAAGAATATGAATTACGTTTGAATATTTGAACTATTTTGAGTCCTTAAAACTACATATGTGATTTTGAAAATGTTTGAGTATTTGAACTATTTTGAGTCATTAAAACTTCGTATGTATTTTTTGGAACATATTGTAAGTTATAACTTTGATATATGGAAAACTGACTACTTTCTAAACCATCTATGATATATTTGTCAAATTAAAGTATGTGATCTATTTAAAACTTATTATTTTAAGACTATGAAACTCCTTAGTTATTTTTGAAACCCATAGTATGTTGTAACTTTTGAAAACTCATATTACATCTTATTACTTTACAGATCTATTGCTTGGTAGAACTTATTAGGACTTTGGTTACTTATTGAGTTGTCAACTCAATCCCTTTTTCCCCTTCAGTTTCAGATCGTGAAGAATACCAAGTTTTGGGAGTTTTGATGTTGTGTTGTGTGCAGGAAAAGAAGCTTAGTGATTTTGGGATTGGATGGTCTTCTAATAGTTTTATATTTATTGGCCAATTGGCATTATGTACATGAGGTTTGGATTTTGTTCCTATTAAATTATTTGAGATCTATTCATAAAGCAATTGTTGAGGTATTTTGGATTTATTTGATTTTAATTTTTGAGGATAAATTTTAGTTACTAAGAAGGCCTTGCACACTTGTAGGGTGCTTACTTTATCAGCGTGCGGCAGTTGTCACGTGCCTATCTTTATAGATGGGTTTGGGGTGTGACAATTATAATGGTATCAGAGCTTAGGTTATGATCTTGTAGACTTTATGCTAGGTTTTGATTTAGAATGAAATCTGCGCCTTAGGTATTACAATTCCAGTTATTGTTTGTGAAGGTTATTAGGTCATAGATAGTGTTCTTTTGATGACTTGATGAGAAGTGGAAGTGAGGTTCCATCATATGATGATTTGTTAGGTCATATTTGAAGGATTTGATATTTATGTCTATGTGGTTATGCATACGTGACTTATAAATACAAAAGGGAGGATTTTAATTGATATACTTCTATGATCTTATACTAGTATTAAGTGAGTGTATTTTATTCTTGAAAATTTTGTAATTGATCAGATTGGTTATTAAAACTTCTTCTTCTCATTAAAAGGAAAACAGAGTGAGAAAAGATGAAGCAAAGGAAATCTTCCTGTTATTTTGTGACTGTTCTTTTGAAAACTCATTTGATAGTTTTGCCTAATATAGTCGATCTACCTAAGGTTAGTTTGATCTATAGGAGATTCTCAGAGGTTTAATTATTGAATGATAGTTTACTATATGCCCTATTCAGAATTTGGAGTGCTTGATCATTATTAGGGAACTGACTATTGCAGAACTTTATTTAGGGGTTAAGGTTTGATGTTAGAGCTATGATTCCTTGATTTTAGTTTATATGGAGTAAGGAAATTAACGGAAAGTTCATAGTGTGAAGGAAAAATTAATTTGTAGTTATTGTAGTTCACATTATATTATATGTTATTATATAAATTCTGAAGGTGCTTAAAGAATTCAGTAATGTATCGGTGACTTCTTTGGATTCTAATGTTAAGGACCGACTTTTTGGGATCATTGTTCTTGTTAGGGTTGACCTACATGGATTACCATAACCTAATTTATGTGTGAGGTAGTCCCTAATTGTTTTTGAGACATGTTCTATTACTTAGAAGTTTGAGGTCCTCAATTTCTTTCTATGGACTTGGAGGATTGTTTAATATGGGGAAATAAGTTTTGATGCCAGAAATGTAATTCTTTGAACTTAACTAATAAGAGTTAATGGATTGGCTCAATAGAAAATGAAGTGGATAAAACACAAGATTGTGGTAGTATTTAATTGGACTAGTGAACCATAATTTTGATTGGATATTGAAGGTTTTAGGATGGCAAGAGAGTTTATTTTGAAAGACTATTACAATTTGAGTTATAGTTAGTTGTGGTCCATTTGTTTTATATTGACAAGTGGTTAATAATTATAAAGTTGCATTGTACCCTAAGTTCTAGGTTGCTTGGACAATATTATCAGCAAGTTAAAGAAGGGAAAAAAAATGGGGTTTGAGATACTTCATGGACTATTCCCTTCTAGCCGATGTATACTTAGAGGCTTGTTTTCATAATAGGCAATGTAATTATAAGGAACCCAGCTCTTCAATGAGTTCTAGCCCAAGAATCATTTAGAGATTAAAGGTGAATAAATGTTGCTTATTTGAGAAGATAATTTATGGTTAAGATAGAGGTTCTATGAAAAACCTTATATCAATGCTCAATTGATTATTTATGGAGATTTTGGAATTTCTTTTTCTTACAAAACTTGAGGAAGAAAAGATATAGTGATACACGCATATGTTGTAATTTAGTTCTGAACTTAGGAAGGATTGGAACCTTGGATGCACTACTTAATTTTGAGGTATAGAATTAAACGGATGCTAGCATTCAATGGTCTACGGTGAATCTCAAAATTGTGGATTTCCCTTGTTGTAATTTTTGGAGACTACTTGGGCCTTGGAATTTTGTTGAAATTAATAATTGATGGAAAATCAGTTATTGGGGTTAATCTAAATGAATGGGCCTTAGAACTTTATTTCATATTAAAAGGAACTTAGAGATCTATTTAGACTAGAGATATGTATATCTTTAAAGAATCTTATTTTATTTATTTATTTATTTATTTTTTTGTAATATGGTTGTTCTTAAACAATGGGTAATTGAGTAAGAGATTTTATAGTGGTATTGTATTATGCGGCAGAAGCATCATGGCTCCATTTGCTTTGGAAAATTTTTTTATTTTACAAATTTTGAGGAAGGAAAAGTCTATGCATATGTTGTGAAATAGTTTTGAACTTATATTTAAGTGGAAGTAATATACAACTCAATAGGATGTCAGAGCATAATGATTTACGGTAAACTTTGATCATGGTTTTCTTTTATCACAATCTTGGAGGCTCCTTCACCATTTAGAATTATTGGAGATTACTTATTGAAGAAACTATCATTTTTACTAGGTTTACTTGAACATGTGGGTTTTGAAATTTATATTCACTATGGAGGTAAATTATAGTGCAATTCGGGTCGAGTGATAGGCAAAAAAAAAAAAAAAAAAAAAAAAGAAAGGAATTCTTCGTAGTTTAATTGCTCTTACTGTGGTGATGGGAGATAAATTTGTATAGACCAATATGATTGTGGCTTTAGAGTAGCACAGCGGAAGCGTGATAAATTGGTTTAGTTTGTGATGAATTCAGAGGACTGAATTCTTATAAGTGGGGGAGATTGTAATACCCGGAAAAAAAAAAAAAATTTAAAAGGAGAGGCATTTGAGTAAAATTTTTGTGGGGCCAATTTTATAATTTCTAATTATAAGGGAGTTGTTTTAGAAAATAAGGTTGAAACCCTAACTCTTTATAAGCTTATTAAGTTAATGTATAGATGAGATATTTTTGAGAGAGGAGATTACCCAAAGGACTGAAGTAGAGAAATATTGACTACACCCTTGAGGTAAGAGCTTAAGAAATCTTGTTCTTTTGTCAAATTTAGACTTTATGTGGTATTAGAATATTTTTTATGTGAGTATTTTGGCCAATAGTGAGACTGTTTATATATCCAATGAGATTAACGATGTAAACGAAGAAGGAATCTGATTGATTTTCTTTATGCCCGGTGTTGCGTTAAGTGTAAAAGAAGGCTCTTGGATCAAGTTTTTTTGCACAGGTTGACCAAATTGGGGTTTTGGCGAATTGCAAAAGGTAATGGTGTCTGTGTAGGCTTGATTTTGTATGATATAGAATGTAGTACCTTTTTCCTAGTTTTGTCCTCATCTCAAAGAGAACTAGGGGTGAATGGAGATTAAAAATAAATAAAAATATGAGCACACGTATGGAAGATTAGGTAGTGTACTTTTGACTCTATATGGCTATAAGTATGGTGTATCTTTAGGCTTTGTCCCTACGTACTATTAGTGGCAGAAAGTGGAGGATATATATATATATATATAAAGAAAAATATTATGATTAGGAGGAATTTTGGTGTCAGATAACAATGGATTATTATTGGATATTTTTAGTAGTCTCTCTATCTGGCTGGGTACCATTATAATTCTTTCTTAAATTATTTTGAAAATTGTTTAGGTGATATCTAAGGATTTTAGAAGAAGTGTTAGGGAGAAGTTCCTTTTGGTATGGCTTTTGGAGGTAAGTAACCTTATCCTAATTGGTTTTATCTTTGCGTATCATAACTACTGAAAATTGTTTACAGTTGTTACAATTTATTTCTATTGTATTACTGATTTCAAGTAAAGAATTATCACAAATATATCTGATTATTGAATATATGATGTATTTTATTTAATTTTTTTTAGCTATATTTATTTAAAGTAAATAATTATAGAAATATCACAAATAGATTTGAATATTGAATATATGATTATATATATACATACATATATATATATATATATATATATATATATATATATATATATATGTATTTAAATAAGATATATTTTGTTAGAAACTATGATTTCATATATATGATTATGAACAATTTGACTATGAATTTATTTTGATACCCAGCCAATGGGGGTTATTCATTGGTACTCTGATACCCAAACCAATGGGGCTTATTCATTGATACTCTGATACCCAGCCAATGTGGGTTATTCATTGGTACTTTAATACCCAAGCAAATGGGGGTTATTCATTGGTACTCTGATGCCCATTGGTACTCTGATACCTAGCCAATGGAGGTTATTCATTGGTATTCTGATACCCAAACCAATAGAGGGTTATTCATTGGTAGTCTGATACCCAGCCAATAGGGGTTATTCATTGGTACTCTGATGCCTAGTCACGGGGATATAACATGACCATAGTCATAAGATTGTTAAGAATATGAATTACGTTTGAATATTTGAACTATTTTGAGTCCTTAAAACTACATATGTGATTTTGAAAATGTTTGAGTATTTGAACTATTTTGAGTCATTAAAACTTCGTATGTATTTTTTGGAACATATTGTAAGTTATAACTTTGATATATGGAAAACTGACTACTTTCTAAACCATCTATGATATATTTTTTAGATTAAAGTATGTGATATGTTTGCAACTTATTATTTTAAGACTATGAAACTCCTTAGTTATTTTTGAAAACCCATAGTATATTGTAACTTTTGAAAACTCATATTACATCTTATTACTTTACAGATCTATTGCTTGGTAGAACTTATTAGGACTTTGGTTACTTATTGAGTTGTCAACTCACTCCATTTTTCCCCTCCAGTTTTAGATCGTGAAGAATACCAAGTTTTGGGAGTTTTGATGTTGTGTTGTGTGCAGGAAAAGAAGCTTAGTGATTTTGGGATTGGATGGTCTTCTAATAGTTTTATATTTATTGGCCAATTGGCATTTTGTACATGAGGTTTGGATTTTGTTCCTATTAAATTATTGGAGATCTATTCATAAAGAAATTGTTGAGGTATTTTGGATTATTTGATTTTAATTTTTGAGAATAAATTTTAGTTGCTAAGAAGGCTTTGCACACTTGTAGGGTGCTTACTTTATAAGCATGTGCCGGTTGTCACATGCCTATCTTTATAGTTGGGTTTGGGGCGTGACAGGTACCGATTCCCATACATCATTTCTTACAAATTGATGCAACTCTTGGTGCATGGATTCTACCCAATTCTTGTCTTTCAAGGCTTGTTCCACTTTCTTGGGTTCAAATTGGGCAAGATAACAATTGTATGTCATATGATTCACACTATAACCTAGTCCTTTTCTCAAACAAAGTCTCTCATCTAAATCACCAATGATGTTGCTAGAGTGATGATTGAGAGTTACTCTTGATGATGATTTCTTGGAAGTAGAGGGTTCCCCATCACGAGAAATTGGAGGTTGAACTTTCGGAGGGGTGAGTGGGCTTGATGATCCTAGTGTTGATCTGTTCTCCCTTCTTGATATAGGAGGTGTAGACTCCTTTTCCAGTGATTCTTTCTCACTGTCATCACTTTGAGATATGTTGTCATCACCCTCATTCTTTTTAAGACTTGGTCCTTCGCCATCCTCATCAACATCCTTTTCTAAGATGGTGTCATCTATGACCATATTTATCGATTCCGTTACCATCTTAGTGCGCTTATTGTACACTTTATATGCTCGACTATTAGTGAAGTATCCTAGGAAGATCCCTTCGACGCTCTTAGCATCAAATTTTCCAAGGTTCTCCCTATCATTGAGAATGTAGCATTTGCTTCTAAATACTTAAAAGTATTTCAGCTTTGGTTTATTTTCCTCCAAATTTCATATGACGTCTTCTTTGTTCCTGCTTAGAAGAAAATCCTCTTCCCAATGTGACATGAAGTATTTACCGCTTCAGCCTAAAATTTATGTGGAATGTTTTTGTTAAGAAGCATCACTCTCGCCATCTCTTGGATCACTCGATTCTTTCTTTTAACCACCCCATTGTATTGTGGTGTCCTTGGAGCTAAGAATTCCTTTTTGATACCGTGCTCATTGCAAAATGCTTCAAATCTTGCATTTTCAAATTCCTTCCCATGATCACTTCTAATTTTGACTATTTTGACTATAGGAACTCCCTTTTCGTTTTGGAGCCTCTTGCATAACCTTTCCATCTTGTCGCATGTCCAATTTTTCTCTATGAAATTCCATCCAAGAATACCTTGAGAAATCATCAACCACCACCATGATGTAACGTTTTCCGCCCATGCTTTCCGTTCTCATTGGACCCATTAGATCCACATGAAGTAACTCCAAAGGATGAGAAGTAGCAACTACATTTACTTTATGATGGGTTGACTTTGTTTGTTTTCCTAATTGACATGGACCACAAATATTCTTCTCAATTTTTCCAAACTTTGGCAAACCAACCACTGCTTCTAGCTTTGAGACTTTTGCCACTTTTCATGCCCAAACCGTTGATGCCATAACTCCAAAAGATTCACTCAAGCACTCCAACATGATATGCTTGATTTAGGAATAACACCACAGCAATTGTTGGTGGTTCTAAGTCCCTTCAATACTTGAACACCTTCTTCATTAAGGATTAGATAACCTTTCTTTGAGAGCTGAACTAGGAAGTCTTCATCGCATATATGAGTGATACTCAGCAAGTTCACTTTTAATCCTTTGATGTAAAGACATCAGTCAATAAGGGAAGTCCCAGAATATCAACGGTTCCCTTTCCAAGAACTTGTGAGTGACTACCATCTCCAAATGCCACAAAACTGTCTTCCTTCTCCTTGAGAGTTTTGAATAGTGATTCATCTCCGGTCATGTGCCTTGAACATCTGCTGTCAAGATACCACAAGTACGAGTTAAACACTTTTAATGCGGTATGAACAAAAAGACAAGCATGAGATAGGCATTCTTGACCATTAAAGCAGGACTCATCTTCCTTTACTTCATTCATAGATGAGTGAAGCTTTCTTTTCAAACAATCAAGTTTATCACACAAATGTCTATTCCTTCTCTTATATTTAGCAATTAAGGAATTCGACTCACACAAGCTATTATGAATCTCATGATTCCTATGCTCTAAAGATTTCAGCATGTGTACAAAAATTCTAGCATATTTCTTGGATTTGAATAACTCTAAAAGCTCATTGCTAGGACAATCTCCAAAGATGCTCATAGAGTCGTTATCACAAACACATGAACTATGCTTCATGTTGGCCTTTGCCATAGCACTATCCATAGCAAGCCAAGGGGTCTAGGATCACACTTAGGTAATGAAACCATAGCAAGTGTACCCGCTCTGATACCAATTGAAAGCTTGAAATTGTGTGAAAACACAAGAGCTGTTTAGACCCCCAAATTAAAACTTATGGCTCGGTTGATTTTACTCTAACTTAAACTAAGTGCGGAATAGAGTAAATGCGAGCAAACAAACAATAAAACTGCTCTAAGCCATATTCATCAAATTATAGTAGTAAAATGAAAGCTAAAAGAGTAGGGAAGAAGAATGCAAACACAAGATAACACACCAATGTGTTATCGAAGAGGAAATCGAAGTACTTGGCGAAAAACCTCTCCACCGCCCTCCAAGCGGTAAATCAATCCACTAGAGAATAAGTTGGACTACACGAATAACAAAAGACCCTCCAAGCCTAGTCTACCCCATGTACTTGAGCTCTCCAAGCTCCTGCTACCAACTAACTTTGCCAAGCCTTGTCTTCTCTAGCTTTCCAAATCATGCAATTTATCTCGATTGCATCCACCAAACAAATGGCTTCTTCTAATGCTTCCTAGCAGCACCAAAACATCACTTTACACTCAGATTGGGTGTGGTAAGTGCTTGGGCTATCAACCTTTCAAGGATTTGGAAATGGAGAGGTAAGGGTTGAGGAAAACCACAATGGATTGTGTAGAGAATTGTGGGTGTGACAATCTCTAACTTTCAAGGAATCTCACATTAAATAAAGATTCCTTGGGTATGACAATCTCTAAACATTACTTAAAGAAATATGAGGAATCTCACATTAAATGAAGAATTATGTTTCTCCTCCAATGAAACATTGTTTTTCTTTTATTCAACAAAATACATGAACAAAGAGTACAATCATAGCAAAGCCAGCAAAGCGGAACAAGAAAGCAACACTAATGCAAAAACAAACTAGCTAACAAAATATCACAAGGCAGAGTACCATCACCATACAAACAATTCTTTACATCACTACACATAGGCATCAAAGAATATGTTTAATGAGTTTGTGCAATCATATTCTTCAAATTGTATAATTGACACCAACCAATATATATTTATGCTGTAGGAATGAAAAGAAAGTTGAAAGACCCCAAAAAAAATGGGAAAAAAGAAAGAACAAACTGCTAATAACAGTGGCAAAAATCAAGAGACCACCACAAGATGAAACATAAAAGAATTTGCTTGTAATATAATGGAGAGATTGGTTGTGGGTTCAAAAGCTAATGAATAAGTGCGTAAATTTTGCTTAATATTATTGGGAAAATTTTGAATTAATTGGAGAGAGATTTAGAAGAAAAGAAGCACCCTAAAATTTATCAAATATGCAAGAATTCATTACTGTACATGATTATCATTATCTGTCACAGTTTTCAAATACAAGGGAAGGCACATGTTTGACTTTGTCAAAATCCAATCCTCCTTCGTCAAGCCTATCTTTGAATGACTTCGGCATGTTTTTAATCTCCAATTCCCAGAGAGTTGTGACGAACATCAATCCATCTAGAATAGTCTTCAACCTAAAGTAGGATTTAACTTCCAAACGACAGAGACTAGACATGGCTCCTTCCTCCACCCTCCACTCCTCTAGTTTTTCCAGCCAATTGAGGAGAAGATACTAAAGCGAAGGAAATCCTCCTTTAGAACAAACCATATCCTCCCCTGAGAAAGCCATATCCTTCCATGAGAAAATTTTAGTTAAGAGGCGGAGGATTTTTAAATTAGGCAACTTCTCTAAGGTTGGCTATGGGTCTTCTTCAAGACAAGTGTCACATAAGGTCAACTTGGCAAGATTTAAAGAGAATTGGTGAGCTTCTGGAAGCTTCTTTATACGATAATATAGATTTAGCTTTTCTACAAGTGGACATCTCAATATTAGCACTTGCATTGCATCTTAGGCTCGTTTATTATTCCTCACTTTAAGAACCTGAAGCCAATTGAGTTCAAACCATGTGGGAATTTGAATGGTTTTAGGCTGAACATTGACTAATGTCTGCAAATAAGAAAGATTAGCCAGTTCCAACTTACCATATACTCTATATTCATCAAGTAAATAAAGATGCTTCAATAGTTTCATATACTTGAACACATTTGGCACTCTCGGTTTGGAGAGGGAGTCCAATAAATTAGTATCTTGATAAATGTAGTTTAGTAAAATGCAATCATATGATTGGTCAAAGTCGATCCACAAATCTAGTGTCTCCAAGCACCTCAAATTGCCAATAGATGATGGCACCTCATTTATATTGCTTCCTTTCAGAGATAAATATCTCAAGTGGATGAGACATCCAGTGTCTTTAGGTAATTTTCTTATGTGATTTTTAAAATATTCTAGATGTAAGACTCTAACCAACTTGAATTTCTTGAAACGGGAGTCTTTAAAATAAGGTTCATGATGCTGAGGCAAAAGGTGGAGAAGAGACCTAAGGTAAGGATATTCATTAAATTTAATTCCCTTGATGAAATTATCACCTGTATTTGATATTATAGCAAGTCTTCGAACTTTGCCAATTTGTGCTTCACGCTGTTTCATGGAAAAAGTACTGGTGAAATGGAGAAAATTTTCATCTTGGGCTTTTGATACGTAAAAGTCTCTCATAAGATCATACATTCAGCAAGTTTTGATCCTTCCAAGTGAGCCCTTTCTCCCCACCAAAATCATGCACCTCTGCACTACCTCCCTTAAATATCGGTCTCCAACATCGTCCATTGTATCCTCTCTTCCTCCTCTATGCTGAATTTGTGATATAAAACCTTCACACAACCACATTCGAATCAATTGTTTTGTTGGTATCTCAAAATCCTTGGGGAAAGGACCTAAGTATAGAAAGCATGATTTCAAATGGGAAGGTAAATCATTATAACTTAAAGCTAACACATTGTTGACTCGTAAGTTTTGTTCTTCATAAAGATATGATTTGACATGTTTATGCACACCCTCCCATTCTTCCCATGTTTGATTTGTTGCTAAAAGACCTCCAAGTACAGTAATTGCCAACGGTAAACCCTCACAATATTCAATCATTTCCTTCCCTAACTTCTTCATATAAGTTTTGGTCTCAAAGTCTGGAAAGCCAACAACAAACAAAATAATTTTGTTATTCTTGAATAACGAGTACCACAATATCAGTAACTAAAATTATTAAAAAAAAAAAAAGAAGAAGGAAAAAAAAGAAGAAAGAAACTATATTTTAAGACTTGAAAACCTTGAGATGAACCACTAGGGGAACTTTGCTCCTTGCATATGGACTATACTATGGCTTTTAGCTCATCAACAAACTCTTGGTCAGAATGAAATTTCATCTATTTGTACAATTTTGTTTTTTTGTTTTTTTGGAGGACTATTCCATTTACACGTGATTAGAAAGTATGAAAATGCTTTTTCTTTTTTAAGTGAGAGGAAATGCAAATCGTTAGAATTTATATAATTAAGAATATGAATCTATTTTAATATTTTTTTAGTGAATTAACAAATAGTTAATTGTTTCCACTAATGCAAGCATACAATTATTTTTGATATTCTTGAATGTGTGTTTTTAAAAACTTTTTTTTTAATAATTTCTTAGATTTTGTTTCACTTATTTTGAAAGAGACTCAATTTGAGCAAGAATTTCATCTTTCAAATTAATTGTTTCTGATATAAAATCTTATAAAATTAATCATAAAAAGAGTAATGCTACAGCCATAAACTATTTTAAAACTTTTTTACAAATTGTTTATGTGGCAAATTCTTACTAGTTCTAATCTGGGCCACCAGGCCCACTACTAATATCATATTTTTACTTACCAATAATTATTTGAAAAATGCTTAAGCCACATCAACAGTTTGTAAAAATATTGTAAAATAGTTTGTGTATATAGTATTACTTATCATAAAAAAATTTGAAATAATTAATTTGAACAATATCCATATATAATTAATTAATGAAAATAAATGCATTTACCCCATTAATTCTCTGTTTAATTACATTTACATAGCACATAATTTGGCTGCTACGCTGTTATTTCTACCCTTCCTCCCACATACACACGTTACACGTCATTACAAAAGTTTGGAAATATAAAGTTTTAGTATAAATTCCATATATACTCCTTGAGGTTTGGACTAACGCTAACCAAGTTCAAGAATTTTTAAAACTAACCAATTTGGTCCCTAAAGCCAATTTAGTCCCTAAAACAATTGTGAAAACCTGGTTGATATTAGCCAAAACCTCAGGGTATGTTAGTGGAATTTACCCAAATTTGTAAGATTAATAAATTATAGTTATAAACATAGTACTTTAGTAAATCCATAAAAATATCATGATAAATATAAGGACACAATGATTTTTTACACTTTTATTGCAGTTGTTGTTGTTATTGTTATTATATATATATATATGTCTTGGTTTCCATTGTTGTCAAAGAAACTAAATATTCTATCTTTAATCTCAAAATAAAAAAATAAATATGATGTAGAATATCATACTCCAAATAATATTTTTCTATAAAAAGTATCATACTCCAAAGTTTTTGTATAAAAAGATAATTCTCTTTCCTCCTCTCACATTCATAGTGGGGTCCACTCATTAAATTCATGATGAGGTTCACTAAGAATGTGAAAGGAGAGATCATCATTTCACTATGCTTCGAAAGTGGCTAAAAGTTTTCCTATATATAAGGTTCAAGTTACACTAGATATTTATGTGTAAAAAAAGTTATACTAGATAAAATTTAAGCAATTTTACACCTCTAAATGTTATTTTATAGGTTTCTCAAAAAAAAAAAGTTATTTTATAGGATACAAATTTAGAAAAACCTACCATCGGATTTTTTTCTTTCTTTCACCCTCCAAATATCAAAATTTTAAAGATGATCTAAGATCAACAACTACTTCATCTATAGAATGTTTTAATTTCAATTTTTTTAAAAATTAAAATTATATATAAAAGATGAGTTTATGCATTAAATATTAAACAAAATTTGATTCACACGAAATGTGGCATGCATCTTAAGAACCTAGAGAACACGTAATCCAACTTGCAAATTTTAATATATCAACTTGATAAAAGTTCTTAGGTAGTGTTGTATTACTTATAGTTATAAGGAAGAGTGTCAAATTCCAAATAAATTGTGTTTTTGTTTTTGATAATAAGTATTTCAAATAAATATTTTTAATATAAATAATTGATGCACCATATGTAAATATACAATGCATAGAAAGAAATTTATTTACCCCAATTAACATGTGATAAATAATTAATACATTGAAATAAATGAAAATTTTTAATTAGGTTTAAGATTAATTAAATTTTTATTTTTTATTTATTTTTTATTTTTTTATATATAGAGTTTCAACTTATGACGTCTGCTTATGATGATTGTGCTCTTTTTTTAACTACAGGTATTTAATTGCCGTATATAACCATGATTTAAGCAATCAGTCAGTAATTCAAAAAAAAAAAAAAAAACACTAATTAAATTGATATTTAAAAATATATCATATTAAAGCATGTATATCTAACATGTTCTTCTAAGAAATAAAAACCATATATAGATCAATGAATTCATTATTTTTTAGATTGTAAACATCCCACAATCTTGTGACTCGTACTTTAATCTCCAATCTTCATTATCAATTTTGAGCTCACGAAATAGGTCATCTAACTTTCATTTATTCCATGTTGGTAGAACATTCAATTAAAATACTGATAATTATTTGTTCAAAGAAGAAAAGTGAAAGTTCAAATAGTGTAAAATACACTATTAACGTTTAGACCCCAAAATAAAATTATCAATTCAAGCTTTATGACAAACACAAAGTGTGCGGAAAATGAACACAAGCTATAAACAGAATTGATAAACAATCTAAGCCAATTAAAATCACATCCACAGCAGAAAATAAAAGGCAAAGATAAGGGAAGAGAGATGCAAACATAAGGACAACACAACGATGTGTTATCGAAGAGGAAACCGAAGCCCTCAGCGTAAAACCTCTCCGCCGCCCTCCAAGCGGTCAATAATCCACTAGAAAATGTAGTTGGGATACATGAACAACAATAGACCCTTCAAGCCTAATCTACCCAATGTACCTAAGCCCTCCAAGCTTCTTGCTCCAACGAGGTTACGCCGAACCTATTTCTTTTCTAGCTTCCCGGATTCCGCTACTTGACCATAGCATCAACCAATGTGAAATTGGTTCCTTCCTAACTGCTTCTTAAAGCACCAAATAGCCCTCTCACAAAAGTAGATATGGTGAGAAAAAGTTTTGGTAAAGAGCCTCTCAAGGATTTGACAATGGAGAGGAAGAGAGTAGAGGAATTTGAAGAGTCTTTTGGGTAAAGATTGTGGATGAGTCAATCTTGTTTTCTCTAGGGTTTCTCTCTTAAAATTCTCTCTGGAAGCTCTCTTTGAATCGTGGGTATAAGGGTATATATATAGTAGGGTGAGATGGAATGTGAAAAGTCATATTTTGCTAAACAGGGTGTTCTAGCAGCTTGACCTCGCGACTGAGTTGAGTCACGAGTTCAAGCCACGAGCAAACGCCCTAACTAGCCTGGAACTTTTGTCCTGAAGTGAACAGCTGGAGTGATGCTTCAATTTGGCGGCTTGGAGCCGCGAGCCACCCGCGAAATCCAGCCGCAAGTCCCTGCTTCTTTGCACACATTTAAGCAATTCTTCACACTTTCTCACACACTACCCTTACATGATTCCCACCTAAATACAGGGTTTCTAATTGCTAAAATACAAGCAAATTTGGTACGGAATAAAGCCAACAAGATGGTTGATTAAATTCAACCTTACAAAAATAACTTCAGAAAGGAAACTAAGTTTGGAAAAATACTAATAAGAAATCATTCAAAGGAAAAGGGTAGGAAAAAAAACAAAAAAAACAAAAGTTGTCAAACATTTGTAAGATTGAGATTACTTTTGTTGCAAATCAAATCGATCATGTAATTTGCTAATATATAGGCTTTGAAGTGCAACAATTATTTATAAATTTGAGTCTCAATTACTATACATATATGTACACATGTAAATTTGAGTGATAAATGTAATTTTTGTCCCCTTAAAAATACCTCTAAATATAATTCATATACTCTTTATAATTATTTTATTTAACAATTCAACTAAATTTTGACAATTATTGGTCTTTATAATTGTATTAAGAAAATTTTTGTTGTATTAACATTTATTTTTTACTTCACTCAATCACAACCCCATCCCATGCCCCTTATCTAATTTGTTTTATTTATTTTAGAATCACTCCTTGTATAATTGTTTAATTTTATTTTAGTGTGAACATTTTGCTAACCATTGATTGACTAACTGGCCCACACCCTAATCCCCACTTAACAAATAACAATTAAAAGCACGATCAAATTTGATAGGCCAAAAATGTATTGACCCCTTGTGATAAATTAACCAATTAATTTAGCCAAGTGAATTAATTAAGTTAATTAACATGCAAAGTGCGTGATAGCATAAAAAGATCACCAAATAACTAAATATGTAGTGGAAATTAAATTGACATGGTGATTTGTTTACGAATGGGGAAAACCTACATGGCAAAAACCCTACCAGGTGATTTTAAGGTCACCACTCCCGAGAATCCACTATTATCACAACAAGCGGTTACAAGTAAAGGAATCCCAATACCTTATACCAACCTACAGTTGAATCCTTACTTCAATACCCAATTGGACTTGTTCTATAGTGACAATCTCTCCTTGTAATACGCGGCTCTCAGTACATGACTAACCAATTGCGTGGATCTCAGTACATGACTTCTATTACCAACTAGAAAAGGTTGTTGGCTACAAAGTTCTTCAGTTCATCACACGATGAAGATCAAGAAGCTCCTTGGTTACAAACACAGCAGCTTCTTCACAAGAAAGATGAACTAGGGCAAATTCTGTCTCTGTTCATAATTTGCTTGAACAAACTTTGCTTAACACTTGTGCAACTTGTGTCACCTTTAACGGCCTTAAAATAATCCTTTTATATGTCTAGGGTTGTGAGAAAAGAAAGCCCAAACATACAATCACATATTGGAGTCAAAACAGAACTAAAACTCTGCTTTTCATAAACCTCGACAGATACCCTATCTGTCGAGCTACTGTCGAGTCACGGGCTGGAACAGCTCTTCAAGGCTCGATAGATGCTAGCTGTCGAGTTTTAATGAACAACGCTTTTCACACTTGAATTTTGGACATACTTGCATGGTTTTAACACTTGAACTTAAAACAAGGTTTCTTGAAGCATCAAACACATCCTAGATCTACCCAATTACAAGTAAAGTACGTTTTGTCAAAGGATTAACCAATTACATAAAATAATGACATATATTCCTAACATGTGAAACACATATGTCCTAACAAAATTTAGCCACTTCACTCACTATCACTGATTTACTCAAAAGTATAAATTAAATGTAACTTTATTAGCAAGAATAAATTGTTAAATGGATCATATTCAAGGTGTTTAAATTTTTATTTTAGGGGGTCAAAAAAAATTGTATCTAAGTTTTTTTTTGCCAACTTAAGGGTTCATTTGAATCCTCAAACTAAAGCTCATGCCACCTCTTACAAGCTATTAATAATAGGTAAACAACTGATATCAGTAGTAGACTAAGATGAAAACTAGTAACAACTTAAAATCTTGACTTAATTTGTTGTGAATTTGTTGTAAAACTATTGTGTTAATAACATTACTTTACGCCAAAATGGGGTTTTACCCCTTTCTTATGAACTTTCCAGCAAAATGCCCCATGTCTGAAACTATTTAGGGATATGCCCCTGTTTTGAAACCAGATTTTTAGAAAATCGAGTTTCAAATGTAAAACTCGATTTTTGGACAATCGAGTATAGCGAAATTGAACTCGAGTTCATGGAACTCGAGTTCCAATTGAATATTTTCAAGTAACTTAAGTTCCACAATTTTTTTTTTTTTTAAAATTTTTTTTTTTAGTTTCAGTTCGCTATAACACGATTGTCCAAAAATGGAGTTTTAAATTAAAACTCGATTTTTAGAAAATCGAGTTTCAAAACAAGGACATTTCCCTAAATAGTTTTAGACAGAGGACATTTTGTTAGAAAGTTTTGGCGAAATGGACAAATGCCCATTTTGGCCCATTACTTTATAGCGTATAATCATATATGGTGGCCCATCTAGAGGCGCTTGGCCATATCAGTTTCACAAATTAATTTAAAATCCAATTCAACTAAATTCAGAATTTTTTTAATTTCATTTTATGTGCATTAGTATTCAGTTTGTGGAATTGTCATTAGTTGGTTTGCATCTAATTTAAATATGAATTGTAAGCTTGACCATTTGTCAATTTTATGTCTGGAGTGACAAGAATTATTTACACAATTTAAAATTAATGTTTGTCGAGTTTATATGCATTATTTTATCTATTGTTAAAATTATGTAACCAGCATTTACGTACACTTGTTCAAATATTTTAAAGAAATATTTCTCTATCTTTTATTCGTCATATTGAAATTTTATGTTTTGATGTCACCAAATGCAATTTAGCCATACCAAATGAAATTGAAATAAGACCCTTTGTTTTTCCTTGAGGCAACATTTTTGTTCATAATTTTGGGATTAAAAAGTTTCTACTTTCTACATTCACAAGTTCCAAATAAAGATTAATATTAGAGGAAAAAAAACATGCATACGCATTTATATGTTTTCCTTTAGAACCTTCTAAAAAAATGTTTTCATTTAGAACTAGCAAAATTTAATATTATAAAGTTATTTTTTATTTCTTATTTTAAATTCTTTTATATTAATTAATTGTGTACCACTAAACATACCGTAAATATGTTTTATGCACGTACCACACCTTCCGCTACTCATTTTTTATGTCAAATTAATTTGAAAAACGAAAAGAAAAATTTCTTCAAATTAAAATATTTCCAAAAAAGAAAATTTAATAAAGTAGTACTAGATATTACTTGTACCTGATCTCCAAGATATTGCCAGCTTTTCAAGCAATTCCCAACTCTTCTCAGGATTTAGACACTCCAGTTTATGAAAACCTCTAGGATCCGCATGCAAAGCCACATCACTAATACAAGAAGTAAGCAATATCTTACTTTTAGTATCTTTCATTGGGAAGACTTCACATAAAATGTTCCAATCCTCAATTTTCCAAATATCATCTAGAACAACCACTTTTGGTTTTGCTGAACTTGAAGAAGTTCCTCAACAAGCTCTGTATTAGACCAATCTTTAATTTGATCCCTTTTATAATTAGAGACAAGGCTAATCAGAATTTCTTCCCAAACAGGTCTTTATTGACATTGTTGTGAGATACATACCCAAGCGAAGCAGTCAAAGTGCTGCTTGACTTTGGTGTCATTATAAACCATTTTGGCTAGAATGGTCTTTCCCATACCACCCATACCACATATGGAAGCAGCTCTTTTGTCTTCCTTTTCTTTCAGCAAAAACTCCACCAATTCTTTTAGATCATTGTCGAACCCAACAACGTCATGTTGAAGATAAGAATATGTTTCTCTTTGCTCTGGTTGCATATTATTGAAAGAACTCTGAAAGCTAACTAAGTGGGCCAAAATGGGGGATATACCCCTTTTCGCCGAAACTTTCCAGTAAAATGTCCCATGTCTGAAACTATTTAGGGATATGCCCCTGTTTTAAACTCGATTTTCTAAAAATCGAGTTTTAATGAAAAACTCGATATTGCGAAAATCAAGTTATAGGCAATCAAACTTAAAAAATAAAAATAAAAATAAAAATAAAAATAAAAAAAAGGGCCTCACTAAGTGTGTAAAACACTAGTGAATGTTTAGACCTCCAATTTCAAAATTATCAACACAAGCTTATATTAAAACAATATATGTGCAGAATGATAAATATAAGCTATACCCAAACAAGTAATGAACTCTAAGCCATAATTTAATCACAACACAGTAGTAATTAAAAGCAAAGAGTAAGTGTTAGAGAGATGCAAACACAAGATAACACCAGCACGTGTTATCGAAGAGGAAACCGAAAAACTCGGCGAAAAATCTCTCCACCACCCTCCAAGCAGTAAAATGATTCACTAGAAAATCAGTTGGGATACATGAATAGCAATAGACCCTCCAAGCCTAATCTACCCGATGCACCTAAACCCTCTAAGCTTCTTGCTCCAATAGGGTTAAGCCTAACCTTGTCTTCTCTAGCTTACCAGATCCCACAATAAGCCCATTGCATCAACAAAACGAATTGGTTCTATCTTGAACTACTTCCCAAGCACCAAATAACCTTCTCACTGATATGAATGTGATAAGGTAAGGATTTGGGTAAAAATCATCTCAAGGGTATGAAAATAAAGAGGGTGAGAGTAGAGGAATTTGGAGAATCAAATGTGTAAGATTGTGGATGAGTCAATCTTCTTTTTCTCTAGGGTTTCTATCTCAAAATTCTCTCTAGAAACTCTTTACATTTCGTGGGTATAAAAGTATTTATAGTGGGGTATGAGAGGAATGTGAAATAACAGAATGGGATGAGTCGCGAGTTCCAGTCGCCAAATAACAGTATGGTCAGACTATACTTTTTGTCCTGTAGTGATCTAACTGTCCTAGCCCTTCAACTTCCTACATACTTCACATGTGTGACACTTCTGGTGAGTCACCACTCGTGAGTAAGTCGCGAGATCTAGTCATGAGAAGCCTTTGATTGCACATATACTAGAGAGTATACCAGAGTGTATTGTCATTTCTATATGACTTATGTGCAAATTCTTAGGGGGAGAAATTCTATCTCGTGCACATTCATAAAGGAAGAAAGCCATAGGGGAGATGCATATACTAAGGGGTAGAAGACATCTTTTATGAGAAAAACCTTGTTTTGTCTTGTTTTACCTTATGCTTGTTTTCTCTTTGCTTTATGGTGATTTGAGTTATGTTTAGTATTTATACTTTGGTGCTCTCATTGCATCGTGTTTATGTGTTGGATATGCATACATCCTTATGTTATTGTGCTTTATTGGTTGCATGTTCGGATGATCATTGTAGTCATTTCCATATGACTGTCATGTGTTTGATCAAGTTGCTCATATGTTTCACATCATGTTTACTTGATCACACTTTACTTATTACATTATACACGTCCTTTTATCACTTGATTTACCTTGAGAGTCTAATGCATTTTGTGTAAGTGTTTCAGGTTACAGGTATTTTGTTCTAAGTTCATCACAGGTTTTAGATTTAAGTGTGAGTGAGTTTCGTCATTGTTCCTAAACTCACGTTTAAGTCTAGAGTCTGTTATAGGGTGTTTTGTCAAGGAATAGCCAAAGGGGGAGATTGTAAAGTTGTGATTTACAACTATATTTTATGTTGGCTTTATTCCATGAAAAAAAGTATTGTAATTGCTTTAATTTTGTTCCTTGTATTTTGTGGGATTTTATTATATTGGGTTTAGTATTAAATTGGTGAAGAATCAAGCATGTATTGGATGAACAATACATGAGCCACAAAGCTCACTTGCTTAGTTGTGCATAGAGATACTCATCTAAGCTACAAGAGATGCAAAGTTTAGAAAATTTTGCTTCAATGGCCATCCAAGGTACACAAGTACCAATGTACACAAAACACACACTGTTTTGTATTATTATGATTTTTCAATTTTTTTATTTTGAAAACTAAACAAAATAAAAACTAAACAACTAAACAAAAACAAACAAACAACATGAAAGCATGAAAGAAAGATGCAAATGTATGAAGGCATGATAGAAAGGTGCAGATGCATAAAAGCATGATTCCAAAGCAGATAAGCAATCAAGCAAAGAGAGTCCTATTTTAAATAGAAAAAATTAAAGTAGAGGATAAACAGAAAAGACAATTAAGTCTTAGGCTCCTTTCTTACCCACACAGCACGAGTCTTTGGCCATGAAGATGAAATGGCACGTGTCCTAGTATGTCTACTGTAGGACATAGAAGAATTAAAATTCTCCTAAAATTGAGTTCAAAAGCTCAAAGTTTTTAATAACTCTCCAAACAAAGGTGTAGGTCCTTAAGACGAAACCTGTGACCGCTTGGACACTTGCTTTTGAGAATACAACTTAAAGCAATTAGTACGAATGTGTCCAGAAACACCACAATGGCGACAAACATGAGGTCTAACAAAGGATTTAGAATTAGACAAATCAGTTATGGATTTCATACCTTTATTACCTTTCTCAGATTGGGGCACAAAGACAATCCTTGATCCAAAAGCCGTGGAATAGGAGGGGCCAGAAGAAACAGCATATCCTAAGCCAATCTTATCAGAACTAGGCTTTTGAACACCCAATACCTCATCAAGCTTTGCACTAGACATCCTCTCTATTTAAGTTCTAACTTGATTAAGCTTAACCTCAAGATTCTTGATCTTCTCTTCTAATAAGGTGTTCTCCACAACAAGAGTCTCAACTAACATTGTAGTCTCATCTAGTTTGACTAACAGATCAGCTTTTTTAATTTTTACCTCATTAAGCTCTTTTCTACAAAGATGAGAAGTCTTTTCAAATTTTTATAAATTCAGTGCATAGCTTATCATAGGCTTCCTGAAGGGTCATCTTCTTGGGTACTTCATCATCAGAAGAATCATCACTATCACTAGCATTCTCCACAATCACTTTATCGGTTGAGGCAACAAAGGCCATAACGTGGCTACATTCATCCACATACTCATCAAAAGAGTCATTCTCAGTATCACTCCAAGTAGCAACCAACCCTTTATCTTTTGACTCATTGGTCTTTTCCTTCATAAGGTAGTTTGGGCACTCTATCCTCATATGACTAAAACCTTTGCACTCATGGCATTGGATGAGGGGTTTCTCATTCTTGCCATTCCTTGAGGATTTAGATTTCCTAGGAGGTTTGCCCTTATCCTTTTTCCTAAATTGAAGAAGCTTGATAATTTCATCAGTTATGAAGGTTAGATCCTCATCCTCATCATCATCTTTATCTTCATCTTCACTTTCATATTCATCTTCAGAGTCCTCAATCTCTTCCTCTATACCCTTAAGAGACAAGTTTCTACTTTTTCCACCTTTTTCCATTAAACCTAATCCCATCTCATTAGTTCAAAGGTTCCCTACAAGCTCAGTCAAAGGAATTTGATCAATGTCCTTTACTTCTTCAATGGCAGTGATCTTGGCATGGAATCTTTCCGGTAAGGACCTAAGGATTTTCCTAACAATTTTGGATTCTACTATAAATTCTCAAAGGTTGAAGGTAGAATTCACAATATCCATGAGTTTAGAATAGAACTCATCAAAGGTCTCATCCTCCTCCATCCTTATTTCTTCAAAACTATTAGTGAGTCTTTGAAGCTTCTTAGTCTTTATTGCCTTGGTACCTTCATAGGTGGTCTCAAGAATAGTCCACGCTTCCTTGGCAACTTCTATGGATGATATTCTCTTGAATTCCTCATTGGTCACCCCACAAAACAAAGCATTCAAGACCCTACTGTTGAAATTTGCCACATTGATTGTTGCTTCATCCCAATCCACTAACGCTTCTTTTGACTTAATCCAACCAATTTCAACAGCTTGCTATACCTGTTCACCTAGAGCTTGCAAAAAAACTTTCATATGAACTTTCCAGTACGTATAATTAGTGTCATCAAATAAAGGAGGTATAATAAAAGACTGTCCTCTATCTATGACAACAGGGGGTCAATGAATCACACAACAAAGATTAACCCTAATCAGAGTCTGCCTACTCTGATACCACTTGTTGGGAAATTTAGACCCCGATTGATATAATTAACAAGTTTTAAACCTAAGTTGTTAATTAGATTTATTATTAATAAACCTTATTAAAACAAACAAACATCAATATCATGTCAATATCATGCACAACGGAAAAGTAAATAAGACAAGATACGAAGACCCAGGAAAACCAATGAAACAAACTAATTTCATAGTAAAGAGAAGCTTCAGATCTAGTACAAAACCTTTGTCCCTATACTTTACAATCCCCGTAGATGAACTCACAACAGAAATCTTCTACCATTTCAGAACCTCTGAACTCTTCAATATATGAACGCCACCCTTTTGCATAGATCCCAGTACGTAACTAACCAAAGATGCACGACTTCCAGTATGTGACAAACACACCAACTTGAAGAAGATGTTGGCTACAAAGTTCTTCACTTCATCAACAATGAAGATCAAGAAGCACTTGGTTACAAAACCTTAAGACGCAAAGACGCAGTAGCTTCTTTCAGAGAGAATAAGGCATCGTTCACTTTTTGCATATGTTCTTCTTGTATTCTCTTATGTGACGGCCTTTAAAATAAGCCTTATATATGTCTAGGGTTGTGAGAAAAGAAACCCTACACATACATGTCAGCATGGGCTGAAAATCAGATCTGAAAATTCTGATTTCGTAATTCTCATTAGATAGTATTTGTCAAGCAGCTGTTGAGACCTCGATAGATAGTATTTGTTGAGCAGCTATCAAGACCTCGATAGATATCTATCTATCAGGAATCTGTCCAACTTTAGTGAACAGCATTTCTTCACTTGTTTCTTAGATAGATTTGCATGGCTTCAACACTAGACTTGAACTCTTGTTCTTTAAAGTATTAAACACATCCTAGATCTACCCAATTACAAGTGTATAATGTCAAAGGATTAGCCAATTCTATTTTGACATATGTTCCTAACATCAAATCACACATGTCCTAATAGTTTCCCACAAAGATACAAGTACATAAAGAACAAGCTAAGCTCATAAATGCACAAAGCCATTAGTACGGAGATACAGGGCTAAACATGCGTGTGACAATACACAATAATGCTGATCAAACTTTTTGGATTTTCTACTTTTTTTGTGTTTTTGGATTTTTGACACAAAGCAAGTAAAGATTGATAATAATAAAAAAATAATCAAAGCTTTTAAAAAGAAAAAATAGTAAAAACATGCTAAAATGTAAAATAAGCAAACAACCAACAATGTCACATTATATCAAAAGAATTAATGGATGGATATGTTATAATGCTTATGTGTGAGTACCCTTCTTCACCCACACAGCACGTGCATTTGGGGTGATATCCTTTGAGGATTGGGTACTTGAGCCATGATTCTTAAACCTTAGGGTGAAGTTGGCCAAACATAAGGTGATGGTGTCTATCATATTCATCAAATCACCAATATCGGGTTCTACTTCTCGTCCTTTTGATTGCTTGGGGTTCCCATTGCCCTTTCCTTGTCTTCTTGGCCTTTAAGGACCCGTATTCTTCAATGCTTGAAGCGTGTGGAAATTTGGCGTAGTGTGTCCTCGGATTCCATAATGATGGCAAAAGTGTTGTGTTTGAGGGCCTCTTTATGCCTTCGGAAGAGACTTTCCTTTTGCCTCGGGCTTAGCCACAATTGGATTTGAAGACTTTGTCAAAGCCTTTTGAATCACCACATTTGGTTTCTTTTTAACCTTCACATTCTCAACAAGAGGAGTTGGTACCAATGGTTCCTTGGCTTTAACAAACTTCATCTCCTTAGACACATTAGCGCTTGAGCTACTTTCTCCGGTATATCCCAAGCCATTTCTATCCAATAAAGGCTTTTGATAGGCAAGCACCTTATCAAGTTTCTTGGAAGCAACATGCTCCACTTTGGCATTAGCTTGAATAACCTCAAGTTTAAGAAACTTTATCCTAGAATAGGCATTTGTTAGCTCTTCATTCAGTGCTTCAACTTCACATTTTTTCTTTTTATGCCTCACGAGAACGCTTTTGTAATCTTGTTATGCTTTCTTCATTTTTCTAATGGCTGCCTTAGCCACCCTAGCATACTCTCCACTCTTCTCAAGAAGAGCATTGTAGGATTCTTGCAATCAATTGGTTCCTTCATAGATGCATTCTTCTTCATCATCATTGGATTCATCTCCAACACCCATAGACTCCACTTCGGTGTGCTCACCAAGCTTTTCCACTAGATTACTTATATCTTCCGGAGAGTCTACGTGTGCAACCGTCATAACGGCAGAGTAGTTTCCATCTCCGTCACAGCTTTCTTCTGAATCGGAGTTGGAGCTATCTGAGACATTTTTAAGAGGGTTGTAGCAAAAACTTTACCCTTTGCCTTCAAATAAGTGGGGCATTCTTTCCTGCATGACCATGCTCTTTGCACTTATAGGAAGTGACTACTTGAGATGGAGAAGAGTCTTTGGAATCCTTCTTCTTGAAGTCTTTCTTGTCTTTCTTGAAATTTGAGAATTTCCCTTTCTCAAAATACTTCTCATCCCTTTTGAATTTTAAGAACTTGCGAAAGTTCTTTGCAAGTTACGCCACCTCTTTTTCAACCTCATCCTCATCCGAGGAATCTTAAGCTTCAATTCTCTCATTGATCATCTTAAGAGCAAGAGATTTGCTCTTCCTTTGAGATGGTAAAGATAGCTCATATGTTTGAAGAGAACCGATGAGTTCTTGGACTTTTATCTCATCAAGATCCTTGCTCTCTTCAAAGGCGGTCACCTTGGTACGGAAGCTCTCCGGCAATGAAAGTAGGATCTTCCTAACAATTTTGGAGTCCTCTGTCTTCTCGCCCAAGTTAAATTTGCCAAGTACCACTTCATTCAACTTTCCATAGAAGGAATTGAATGATTCATCTTCACTCATCTTTAATTCTTCAAAGCGAGTGGTAAGTATTTGTAGTTTTGTATCTTTCACCTTCTTGGTGCCTTCGTAGGTGGTCTCCAAAATTTGCCATGCCTCCTTGGCAATTGACACATGAAAGATCCTGTGAAATTCATCCGATGAGACACCACAAAATATAGCATTAAGAGCTTTACTATTAGCATTAGCTACTGCAAGGGCTGCTTTATCCCAAGTAGATTTTGTAACCTCCGGCCTAGTCAAACCATTTTCAATAGCATCCCATACACTCTCATCAATAGAGCACAAAAATGCACACATATACACTTTCCAAAAGGTGTAATTACACTCATCAAAGAAGGGAGGTGCATTAAGGGATTGTGACCTATCCATCCTAGGGTCAAGGACCACACTTAGGATGTAGAAATCCAACAAAGTGTACCCACTCTGATACCAATTGAAAGCTCACTAAGTGTGTAAAACACTAGTGAATGTTTAGACCCCCAATTTCAAAATTATCAACACAAGCTTATATTCAAACAATATATGTGCGGAATGATAAATATAAGCTATACCCAAACAAGTAGCCAACTCTGAGCCATAATTTAATCACAACACAGCAGTAATTAAAAGTAAAGAGTAAGGGTTAGAGAGATGCAAACACAAGATAACACCAGCACGTGTTATCAAAGAGGAAACTGAAGAACTCAGCAAAAAACCTCTCCGCTACCTTACAAGCAGTAAAATGATCCACTAGGAAATCAGTTGGGATACATGAATAGAAATAGACCCTCTAAGCGTAATCTACCCGATGCACCTAAGCCCTCCAAGCTTCTTGCTCCAATAGGGTTAGGCCTAATCTTGTCTTCTCTAGCTTACCGGATCCAACAATAAGCCTATTGCATCAACCAAATGAATTGGTTCTCTCTTGAACTACTTCCCAAGCACCAAATAACCTTCTCACCAATAAGACTTATTAACTAAAAGTCTGAGTGGGTGACAGTAACTAGAGGACCATAAACAAGTGAAAACTATTGTTGGATTGATTTGAGGAAGGAGGAGAAAAGGATGGTGAAAAATAGGAGAGAAAACATTTATCTGGATTGTTTGGTTGGGGAAAAAGGGGAAAGAATTTGGTGTGGTTTTCCTAAAACCACAAGAAAATCAACAATCCAATGGATAGATATATGGAAAGAAAACTAAATTGGCTCAGGATAAAGGAAAAATTACTCATCTACCCATTGGTTGTTTAATTGTTTTCTTTTGATTTTTTCATATCAAATGGTAGTTTTATTTGTTTATTTTTCTTTTGCAAGATATTTTATTAGTTGCATTAGTTTGTAAATTTTTAGTTATTAAAAAAATTACTTTATAAAGAAATAAAAATAAAAAATAAAAACTTTTTTTTCTTTTATGTAATAGGGTTGTAAATGTAAACTTATACAATTTACAGTTTTTATCCTCTTGTTTTTTTATAGACTCACGTTTTAATCACTCTAACAAAACACACATGAAAAACTAAATCTATTATATTCTTTCACTTTTCAACTTCTCACTATTTTTTATCATCTTACTAATTTATCACATAACTTATTGAATTAGTATTAATACAAAGAATAAAATTTAACCCATATAGATATACTTATATATTATTAAAATATGAATTTTATTAACATATACTCATATAGAAAAGAGATTAACTTTATTTATCTCTTTTCAATTTTTATAAAATTGATAATTAATATATGTTCTAGCATATATGAACAGACCCTTAAAATATTTAATATTAAAAAAAATATGAGTAGGGCTGATAAATAAAACAGTTTTTTCTGTGTGTACTTGGCAAAAGATTGTAGCAGCATTGATGTGTTAAGAGAGGAAGCCTCAAAAGAAGAGCAAGAAAGCTCTCCTACTATTGTATATCACGTGACTACATGACTGGCTTGCATTTTCTTATTCACAAGTCCAAAACATGAAGTAAAAATTTAAGGCCGAGGTTGATGAGCAGGTAAGGCTTAGGTATTTCGTCTAACCCATTTAGGTTCGAGTCCCGCTGTCAGTAGGAGTTTTTTAGTAGGCATCCATAAGGTTGGCTGCATCCAAAAAGGATGGGTTGTACTACTACCGTTTATTATATACTTTAACCAAGGACAAATCCAGGATTTTAAGCTAACGGGGTCGGAGTATAAAGAAGAAAAAAAAAAACTTTAAAGAGGCATCCATATAGTATTACAAAATTATAAAAGCAAAAAATCATTATTTCTAAATATATTAAGATGCAATCATCTACCAAAAAAAAAATGTTTTTTTTTTTTTAACTCTAAGCAGTGAGGATTTTTTTATTATTTATTTTTATTTTTTTGAAGTTAAAGCATTCACAATAATGGTGTTAAAAATTTTAGCTTTTAGCACCTCAAAAAGCTACTTCATCTATTTTACCACCTCACTTTACAATATATACCCAATATCAAATATTCTATTTTTTTGTCACTTCATTTAAAATAATATAAACAACTCATTAAAATTATAAATGAAGAAAGAAAATTTGAGTTTTTAATTGAAAAAAGATATATAATCTTAATAAAATATTGTATTTTATTTTTAACAACTTGCTACAGTCAACTGGTATTTATACCATGATAGGCCAAGAATGTATTGACCCCTTGTGAGGAATTAACCAATTAATTTAGTCAAGTTAATTAATTAATCCAATTAACACGCAATATGCGAGGTAGCACAAACAAATCACCAACTAAGTTAATATGCAGCGGAAAATAAAGTTGGCATGGTGATTTGTTTACGAATAGGGAAAACCTCTAAGGCAAAAAACCCACCAAGTGATTTTAAGGTCACCACTCTTGAGAATCCACTATTATCACAACAAGTAGTTACAAGTAAAGAAATCCCAGTACCTTATACCAACCTACAGTTGAACCCTTATCCCAATATACAATTGTACTTGTTCTGTAATGACAATCTCTCATTTTCAATGCATAGCCCACAGTACGTGACTAACCAATCGATGCACAGATCCAAGTATGTGACTAACCACCAACTTGAGAAGGATGTTGGCTGCAAATTTTTTCAGTTCATTAACATGATGAAGATCACGAAACTCCTTGGTTACAAAACCCTACAACGTACAAATGCAGTAGCTTTAAGACGAAGATGAACTAGGGCATGTCTTCGGTCACAATATGCTTGTGAAAAACCTTTGCATTAAGTTGCATCATCTGTGATGGCCCTTAAAATAATCATTATATACGTTCAGGATTATGAGAAAATAAAGCCTAAACAAATATACACAAATTGGAGTGAAATCAGATCTGAAAAACTAATTTTCGTAAATCTCGATAGATAGGTTATCTATCGAGTAGTTGTCGAGCATCGAGCTAAACTGCCTTTTAAACCTCGATAAATGCTATCTGTCGAGATAGCTGTCGAGTTTTAAAATCCAACACTTCTTCACCTGATTCCTGGATAGATTTGCATGGCTTTAATACTTGGACTTGAAACCTTGCTCCTTAAAGTATTAAACACATCCTAGATCTACCTAATTACAAGTATGTTTTGTCGAAGGATTAGCCAATTCTAAATGACATATGTTCCTAACATATTCACATATGTCCTAACAATCTCTCCTTTTGGCAATTCGTGACAAAACCACAACAAACAAATGAACATATAAGAGAAGACATAAATCACTCAACTCATACTCACTTGTTGAATACAATAAAATCTATCCTAACACAAACTTTTGAAAAACTTTGCAAGAAGAGAGTTCATGGCAAGAAAGATTTTGACAATCTGTATTTCTTAAACACTTTTGTAAAGTTGTAATTTATAACTATGTTTTATGTTGGTTTTATTTCATGACAAAAAGTGTTATAATTGCTTTAATTTTGTTCCTTGTATTTAGTGGGATTTTATTGTATTGAGTTTAGTATTAAGTTGGTGAAAACTTAAGCTTAAATGAAGAATAAGTGGATTTCGTGAGAAGCTCATGAGAAGCTAACCCATGAAAGAGCCATGTGAGGAGCACATGACTGGAAGCTGAACAGTTGTGCCAGGCTGTCGTTTTTGCGAGTTGTAAAGTTGTGATTTACAATTATGTTTTATGTTGGCTTTATTCCATGACAAAAAATGTTGTAATTGCTTTAATTTATTTCCTTGTATTTTGTGAGATTTTATTGTATTAGGTTTAGTATTAAGTTGGTGAAGAATCAAGCTTAAATAAAGAATCAGTGGATTTCGAGACAAGCTCGCGGGAAGCTAACCCGCGAAAGAGCCATGTGAGAAGCACATGACTGAAAGTTGAAGAGTCGTGCCAGACTGTGTTTTCGCAAGTATCTCATGAGTAAGGCCTTCCCACGAGGTAGTCGCGAAACATTCTGTCTGGAGGATTTTTAAGAGTGACTTGTTTACTCTTCACTCATACTATATATACCTTTATTACCCACAAATGTAAAGGAGGCCATTCAGAGAGAAAAACCCAAGATAGATTTTCTACAACACACACACCTATCTTTTAGAGAGAGAGCTACTCATCCTTAGTGAGAAATCATTATAGTCTCTTCTCCTTCCCTCTCTCATTGTTATACCTTGAGAGGAGATTTGTATCCAAATACAACTCACACCTATTCATAGTATAGAAAGTGTTTTGGAGCTTAGGAAGCTTTGGGGAATTGTCAAAAGAAGCCGATAAGGCTTGGTGGATGCAATCAGGCATATTGCGGGATTTGGTGAGCTAGAGAAGACAAAGGTTTAACGTAACCTCGTTGGAGCAAGAAGCTTGGAGGGCTTAGGTACACTAGGTAGATTAGGCTTGGAGGGTCTTCTGCTGTTCATGTATCCCAACTTCATTTTTTAGTGGATTATTGACCGTTTGGAGGGCGGCAGAGAGGTTTTACGTCGAGAACTTCAGTTTCCTCTTCAATAACACATCGTTGTGTTGTTTTTGTATTTACATCTCTCTTCCCTTAATCTTTACCATTTAATTTCTGCTATGGTTGCAAATTTATTTGGTTTAGATTGTTTTATCAATTATGCTTTAGGTTTATGATCATATTCCGCACATACATTGTTTGATAATAAGCTTGAATTGGTAATTTGTAATTTGGGGGTCTAAATGTTCAAGGTGTTTTACACACTATTTGAACATTCATTTGGTATCAGAGTGGGTACACTTGTTTTGGTTTCATTACCTAAGTGTGATCCTTGATCCCTTATATGTTTTTCCATGAATAATACTTTATATGCTTCTATGGATGTTGTTGATTGTAACATGCCGTATGTTTGTGAAAATGCCTCTATGAGTGTTTATCCACATGATTATGATGCTATGTTTCATGAATCTTTGGGTGTTGTTGATATTCCTAACATCAAACTCTTGAAGAAAAATGCTAAGAAGTTTCATATGAATTTGAGCAAGTTTCATTGTGAAAAGGATGATTTGATTGCTAAGCTCAATGAATTCAACAAATTGGTTGAGAAATATAAAAAACTTGCTAAAATTTCTCTTGAAAAGCTGAAAGAGTTTGAATGTTTGGATATGAACTTGGATGCTAAACTTGTTTCGTTGAACAAACTTGTTGATGATCTTAAATGTGAAAATGAATCTCTTAAGATGCATACCAAATGTTTGATTGTTGAACCTGTTGCTAAAAAGGAAGATAATATATGTTGCAATCATGTTGTGGTGCCCGATTTTGTACCTAATGTGAGTTCTACCTCTAAAGACAAATTGGTGTACATTCCTCCATACAAAAGAAACCAAAAAGTGGAGAGAAAAGCTCTTAAGCCTAAGCCTCTGTTTAGGTCCCATCCTAGGGAATTGTGTGTGTAAAGTTGTGATTTACAACTAAGTATTTAGTTGGCTTTTTATTCCGTGCCAAATTTGATTGTAATTTTATTCAATCTTTTGTACCTTGTATTTATTGTGGGATTTTATTGTAAGGGTTGTGTGATAGAGAGAAAGAGTGTAAAGACTCAAGCGATTGAAGACCGAAGAGGTTTTCATAGGTATCTTGTGACTTAGCATCTCACAAAGTAATGCATATGCCTTGCACATGACTGAAATGCGAAGAGTTAGTACAGATGGAGACAACTATGTCTTGCGAGTATCTCACGAGTAAGGCCTTCCCGCGAGACACCCAAAAAGCCGCCCTCCAAGTAGTAATCGATCCACTGGACAATCAGTTGGGATACATGGGTAAGTAAGAGACCCTCTAAGCCTAATCTACCCTTTGTACCTAAGCCCTCCAAGCTCCTACTCCAACAAGGCTTCTCGGAACCATGTCTTGTCTAGCTCTCTGGATCCTATAACAAGCTCCATGTTGCATCTGCCATCCTTGGTTTCTTCAAATGTTTCCCAGTAGCACCAAAACCTCACTGGACACTCTCAAAGGGCGTGGTAAGTGTTTGGGCTATTGACCTCTCAATGGTATGGAAATGGATAGGTAGGAGATGAGGAAATTCCACTAACAAATGTGTAGAGAATTGTTGGTATAATAATTTATAACTCTCAAGTGTTTTAGCTAGGGTTTTCTCAGAAGCTCTCACTCACATTTGTGGGTAATATGGGTATATCTAGTGAGGGTACAGAAAGTGTGTGTCAAATAGTACAGACTGGCAGAACAGAATGTCTTGCGGGTGTCTCGCGGGAAGGTCTTACCCGCGAGATACTCACGAGACATAGTTGTCTCCATCTGTACAGACTCTTTGCATTCCAGTCATGTGCAAGACATATGCTTCACTTCGAGGGAAGCTTAGTCGCGAGACACCCGCGAGAAGTTTTCTGGCTTCACTTGCTTGAGTCTTCACACTTTCTCTCTCTAACACACAACCCTTATAATCACAACCCAAAATAAATATAGGGTACACAAAATTGAAAATAATTACAATCAAATTTGGCACGGAATAAAAGCCAACAAAATACAAATTTGTAAATCACAACTTTACACTTTCACTCTTGTTCCCTAGTAGGATCTTGTTCCCAGATGCATACTTGTTGTGTGCATTGGTTGAGTATTGGACATGCAAATGATACTTTATGTTTAAGCTTATTAGCTTGCATGTCCGAATTTTCATTCCATATGTGAATGAGCATTGTGGTCACTATTCTATAGTGATTGCTTGTTGTTGAGGGCCATTTGTGGAAGCCCAGCAGACAGAAGAGCCCAATGATGAGGGCCACAAAGAATTGACAGGATAAATAGCAAAAAAGCCCATTAGGCCCAAGCGGCAGGAATAATGGGTCACTGGCCCAACAAATATATACATGGGTCTTGAAAAGGCAAGCGGGCTCAAAGAAGCCAGGAAAGAAAGAAATAGCATCCCATGGGCAGAGTATGAGTTAGAAAAGTGAGAAAGGGTCGCCGCAGGCCCAAGGCAGTGTAAACTAAGAGAGTAAGGGGTTTATGGCAGGCTCATGAACCCCAAAGATAAGAATAAGGTATTGGGCCGGGAAGCCCAATGAAGTTAGTAAAAAGCCCATGGGAGTGTGGAATTAGCAAATAGGCCAAGGAAGCCCAAAGAAAGCAATCAGGCCGTGGATGCCCAAAGGGAAGCCCAAATGGACATAGAAGCCCATGAGTAAAAGCAAAACAGTGCCCGTGACAGGCCACTGAGAAAAGGGATAAACGGCTGGCCCAAAAAAGGGGTCCAGCAGGATTAAGTCATTACGGCAGGAATAAACAATTCAACGTGGCAAGCAGTGAAGAAAACCAAAAGTGGGTCAAAGAAATGTAAAGCCCATTATCATACGAGGCCCAGGTCCTGAATGGAGCGAAAAAAAACAAAAGAAAGCCCACATAAAAGGCCAGGAAACGCAAACGGAGAGTCTCCAGGTTGCAGCAGACACATGAGTAGCAGGCAGACTCTTGGACAAATTTGAAAGGGAAGCACGCGCAAGGCCCAAGCGCCACCAGCCTGTACCCAGCCAATATAGGACATGGTGGGGCTATAGGCCAAAGGTAAGAGGTAAAGGGGGGTGTGGTTTGGTGGTGGGGAGAGGGGAAAAGATCTATTCACGACTCCTGCCCAAGCCTCTTTTGGGAGGTACGTCCTGCTGGGATGATAGACCACCCAAAAGAGGCAATTTGAGAGGGAACCATTGGGTGCATGCTCTGAGAGTGGAGAGAGAAAGCATTAATGTCGTGGCAGGAAGAAATGCTACGACATACAGAGGAATAAAACAAGTTCGCCTTTGTCTGGCGAGGGTGGGTGTCGCACAGTGTGGTCAGCAAGTACACCGAGACCAAACAAAGGCGGTTAAGGGGCAAGACCGTAAAACACTAGCCACGGCAGGCGCTATAAAAAGGCCTTTGCCGTGCCCTGTAAAAAGGGGGATCGAAAAACATAGTATATTTTACGAAGTGAAAAGAAAAAAACAGAGCAAGAAGAAAAGAAAAAAGATAAGAAAGAAAACAGGGAAGAAAAGAGAGGAAACTAAGAAAAAAAGAGAGTTAGTTCAGTGGGCATGCACCAATAGATTGGTTTCCCTCTCTCCCCCTTCAAATTTTACCTTTTTTTTAAAAAACACAAACAAGGACTCTTTCTTTTGGGGCAATAACCATTCAGGTCCGACTCCCTCAAAGCCATTAATCCCCACAGCAGGATCTTTTTCCTGGGGGATTATTTGCATTGAGAAGAGGCATTCTCTCCTCTTTGGCTTTGCTACAGCAGACTAAGCTTAAAATTTAATTTATGCCCATTTAAATTAGCCAGTATTATTCTCTTCATTTTTTCTGTGATTGATGTCATTATGACTGTAATCATGCTTTATTAGCAGGGAATACACAACAATTTATTTAAATAGGCAGAGTACTCTGTTTTAGTTATTATTATATCTGCCTACCATAACTTGTCTGCAACAGTTCAGCCTGCCATAACTTGTCTGCAACAGTTCAGCCTATCACAACTTGTCTGCTACAGTTTTGCTTGCCGTAAATTTGCTCCTGGCAGACATGGCATAAGTTTGTGCACAAACCGGCCCAAGTTGAGTTACAATTGGACCGGCCCCAGCTCCCTTACTCAGGAATACTAGGGCCTATCATTGCAGGAGGCAGCCCAGCCCATTACCATAGGAGGCAGCCCAATCCTACCAAAAAAGGCCCCTACATTAAATTGGTGACTCCACTGGGAGTTGGGAAGCAGACAGGGGCGAAGGAAAAGAAAACAGCGCCCCTCGCAAACAATGCCACCCAAGTCCAGGACGACACGAAATATGAGTGTCGTACCCTCACAAGCAAAATCTAGGCCGACGACGCCTCACCAAGAGCAACTTAACCAGACAGAAGGTGCCAACAGAACGGGGGCTAATCCTCAGCCTCAAACAAGAGTCCCCGTAGACAATGTCAACACCTTCGTCGAAGTGTTGCAATCATTGCAGCACTCGCAGCAACAAATGATGGAAGAGATCCGTCAACTGAAGGCAGACAAGACAAAAGAAAAAGGCAGCCAGCATGACCCGGATCATGTGGCAGACGAAGTAGAGACACTGGCAGGAGGTGTCCCTCGGAACGCAGGACAGCGTTTCATCATCATGGCCAAGGTAACGGCTCTCTTGGAGCAAGAGAGAGCCAGAACACCAAAGGAGAGATTTTACGCAATAAGACCTTCCTATCCTCTAAAAGTGCTCAGCAAGCCGTACCCCGAGAGGTATGAACCAAGGGCCTTTGCGCAGTACGATGGCAGGAAGGGAAGCGCAGTAGAGCACGTGATCAAATTCATTGACACCCTTAGCCCTTACGCGGCAGATGAAGACTTATGCCTGCGGGAGTTTTCAAAGTCACTATGCGACCAGGCATACACCTGGTACATCGGTTTAAAACCAAGATCAATCCCAACTTAGGATGACATGGTGGACATATTTTGCACTAAATACTTTCACGGGGAAGAAACGGTGACGCTTGCAACTCTGCAGGCGACAAAGCAAAGGAACGGAGAAGATCTGATGGAGTACATCAAATGGTTCAGGGACATAGCACTTGATTGCTATGATCACTGTGAGGAGAGGACGTTGGTAGAAATGTGCATGACCAATATGATTCGGGAGTTCAGAGCTGTTCTGGAGAATCTGGAGATTTCCCAGTTTGTGCAGCTATTGCAGGGGAAGAACATTCCAAGGAATGTGGAGAACATCAGGGGAAGAAAAAGCTTTACAGATGCCTGCTGCAGATGGGCTACTACTGGCCAACCATGAAGAAAGATGCGGCAGAATTTGTAAAGAAGTGTCACAGTTGTCAGGTACAAGCCAACTTAATCCATACCCATCCACAAGGCTTGCACAGCATAGTCACCCCATGGCCCTTTCACACTTGGGGGCTAGATTTGGTAGGGCCAGTCAACCCGCCATCACGTGGGTACATATGGATATTGGTAGCTACAGAATATTTTACCAAGTGGGCGGAGGCGGTACCACTCCGCAAGGCTACAGGAGGGGTAGTGGCAAACTTCATCAAAGAAAATATAATTGTGAGGTTTAGAGTGCCCCACAAGATCATCAGCGACAATGGCACACCGTTTGTCAACAGCGATGTGAGGAGAATGCTAGAGTTCTATCAAGTCAAGCACCACAGATCATCACCCTATTACCCTCAAGGGAACGGGCAGGCAGAGGCAACAAACAAAATTCTCATAAAGATCATCAGCAAGATGAGTCAAGAGTATACGGGAGGATGGGCAATGCACCTGCCAGATGCTCTTTGGGCATACAAAAAATCACCAAAGTCAGCCACAGGCTTTTCACCATTTTCCTTAGTCTACGGAACTGAAGTAGTGAGTCCGGCAGAAATAATGACACCGTCCCTAAGGGTTATGCAGATGCAAGAAAAAGAAAAAGAGGGAGAAGTCTTCGCGGCAGAAAGGTTTGAGAACCTGGAAGAACTTGATGAAAAGAGGGAAGAAGCCCAGGAACGCAGCCGCAGATACAGGCAGAAGATGACTGAAGCCTACGGCAGGATGACCAAGGAAAGAGTGTTTGAGGAAGGACAACTAGTGCTAAAAGTGGCAGACTATGTCAGGCGAGGTCTGGCAGGACCATCCAAGTTTGCACCAAAATGGGAGGGACCCCTTGTGATAAGAGAAGCGCATCAAAGTGGGTATTATCGCCTAACTCAAATGGATGGCAGGGACTTGGTGGACCCCGTCAATGGAAAATGGCTGAAGCGTTATTTTGCTTAGAGAAGAAAGTTATGTGGTTGACCACTTTTCCTTAGCTGTTTGTTTATGTCTTCCTTTGCCGAATCTTTTTTTTTATTCCTCTAAGTGATTATGTCACAAGAAAAGTTTTAACGTGCTTTCATGAGTGTGCAATGAAAAAGTACGAAGTATTAGCATCATATTATAACAGTAGTAAAAAAAAAAAAAAAAAAGAGAAATAGCAAAATGTAGCATTATTACAAACTCAAACTGTGGCAAACACAAGCCAAGTAACTACGACAGGAAACATAAAAGTGCTCTGTATGACATAACAAAAACAGAGAAACAAAGAAAAGGAAAGGAAACAGTGCCATCATCAGTGAAGTCTAGAAATGAGACTCTGATCCCCAAAGCGACTCGGTCCACCAACGCCGGAAAGAAGACACTCGTGGCGACCCTCCAAGTCAGGGAAGAAAGAAAACAGGGAAGAAAAGAAAGGAAACTAAGAAAAAAAGAGAGTTAGTTCAATGGGCATGCACCAATAAATTGGTTTCCCTCTCTCCCCCTTCAAATTTTACCTTTTTTTTTAAAAACACAAACAAGGACTCTTTCTTTTGGGGCATTAACCATTCAGGTCTGACTCCCTCAAAGCCATTGATCCCCACGGCAGGATCTTTTTCCTGGGGGATTATTTGCATTGAGAAGAGGCGCTCTCTCCTCTTTGGCTTTGCTATGGCAGACTAAGCTTAAAACTTAATTTATGCGCATTTAAATTAGCCAGTATTATTCTCTTCATTTTTTCTGTGATTGATGTCATTATGACTGTAATCATGCTTTATTAGCAGGGAATACACAGCAATTTATTTAAATAGGCAGAGTACTTTGTTTTAGTTATTATTATATCTGCCTGCCATAACTTGTCTGCAATAATTCAGCCTGCTATAACTTGTCTGCAACAATTCAGCCTGTCACAACTTGTCTGCTACAGTTCTGCTTGCCGTAAATTTGCTCCTGGTAGATATGGCATAAGTTTGTGCACAAACCGGCCCAAGTTGAGTTACAATTAGACCGGCCCCAGCTCCGTTACTCAGGAATACTGGGGCCTATCATCGGAGGAGGCAGCCCAGCCCATTACCGCAGGAGGCAGCCCAATCCTACCAAAAAAGGCCCCTACACTTGTATGGCCAAATCATGGTTTATTGCATTATTCCATTTTGCTTGATCGCATTGTGCTTGTTTCATTTGCATTACAAGTTTTCTGTATACAATGATCAAGTTATGTTGTTGTGTTTCAGGAGATACTTGTTTTTATGATTCAAGAGCTTCACAAATTCTAGAGTTAGGTGTGAGTGAGTTTTGTTCAACTGTTCCCAACTCACATGTTAAGTCTAGAGTTTGTTTTAGGGTTTTGTCACGAAATAGCCAAAGGGGGAGATTGTAAGGTTGAATTTAATCAACCATTTTATTGGCTTTATTCCGTGCCAAATTTGCTTGTAATTTAGCAATTAGTAACCCTGTATTTAGGTAGGAATCATGTAAGGGTAGTGTGTGAGAGAGTGTGAAGAAATGCTCAAGTTTGTGTAAAGTAGCAGGGACTCGCGATAGGAACTCACGGCTGGGAAGCTGCCTGATGATGCACATGAGTGAAGCATGTAGAGAAGATGAACAGTCATGCCAGCTGGAGTATGAACAATCATTCTGCTACTAACCATAGCATCAACCAATGTGAATTGGTCCCTTCTTAACTGCTTCCCAAAGCACCAAAAAGCCTTCTCATAGATATGGGTATGGTGAGAAAAGGATTTGGCTAAAAACCTTGCAAGGATGTAACAATGGATAGGAAGAGAGTAGAATAATTTAAAGAGTCTCTTTGTGAAGATTGTGGATGAGTCAATCTTATTTTTCTTTAGGGTTTCTCTTTCAAAATTCTCTTGGGAAACTCTCAATATTTCATGGGTATGGGGGGTATTTATACTAGAGTGAAAATAGAATACGAAGAGCCTGGTTTTTCAAAACAGAGCTAGCTGGCGACTTGGCCTCGCGACTTTACTGAGCCGCGAGTTCAAGCGCGAGCGAACAGAATTGCCAGATTGGACTTTTTGTCCTGTAGTGCTCCAATTGGCGTGACTGTTTATCTTCTCTGCATGCTTCACTCATGTGCATCATCTGGTGGCTTGCCACCCGCGAGCCACCCGCGAGTTTTAGTCGCGAGTCCCTGCTACTTTGCGCAAACTTAAGCATTTCTTCACACTCTCTCACACACTACCCTTACACGATTCCTACCTAAATACAGGGTTACTAATTGCTAAATTACAAGCAAATTTGGCACGGAATAAAGCCAACAGAATGGTTTATTAAATTCAACCTTACAGAAGTACTTGGAAACACTTTTAATCTTCACTCAAATTCCACTTTACGCCCAAGAAGTGTGGTATCTCAATCAGTTTCCAAAGGAGAATAATTGAGTGGCTTCACTCACACATACACACCATTTCACAACGATGTTTCTTAAAATAAAATTTTGTATGTTTCTCCTTTTATTACTAACTGATTATCTAATTGGGCTGACCTATTGGGCCTTTCCAATTGGGGTTTAGTGTGTGGCTTGGAGTGGGACCAAAAGGGACCAATAAGACACTAGCTCCAATGGGCCTTAGGCTTTTTTGTCAACTCTTGACAAGTTCAAAGTTACCATTAATTATATTTAATACCACTATATAAATATAATTACACTTTAGGCCTTATTAATAAATTATATCCCAAAACTGTATTATACATGCAACCCCTTCATAAAATATTCATAGTAATATAAAGTCATGAATGAAGACTGCCACTTTGTAGATTACTACATCTTAATCCTTGAGTACCAAGTTTAATTCTTTAAGGTTATTCATCATATATTTATGAAATCTAATTTCATAAATATATACTTTAGTAATTTCTTACCAAAGTAGTTAGGCCTAACTCTCTGAATAACTGAATCCATTGAACTTATCTCAAGGGAATATTTTATATCTCCATTAAGATATTATGAATTTCATCTTAAGAATATATGTTCTATCAACACCAAATGTGTCTACCCAACATATTGAGATTTTGACCATTACTTTAGATTTCACTCCCGATATGTCAAAGCAATCTACACTCCATGATTAGGTCCATTATTCTCTCAGGATTAAGAGTTCATATAAGTAAAAGTCGTGAGATTTATTATTCATTTGATAGTCATTAGGAGAATAATAAATCTCACAGTAGTTTAGTTCAATATGTCTCAACTCTTAAAACATATCAACATATCAACTAGAAGTCTCCACTTCTATGATCAAGACAAATCATCTTAGTTAATATGTTATAGTCTTTGCAGATAAAATGCCCAATTTCATTACTGACTACGAACTAAAATTCTGAGTTTACAAAGAACTTATGATTTATATCTTCTATGACTTTTCACATAAATCACATACTATGCATCTCATGGACTATATGATAATGTCCGAATATTCATATTACCATTATTTTAGATAATAATAAAACAACTTTATTAATCACAACATTAAGTCATATATAATGTCATATATAATAATGTACATAGCATCATACAATAGGATTTAAGGGCACTAATCCTAACAGGTAGATCCCTCCCTAAAAAGCCTAGTGGACCTAAACACATTGTTTATCACCATTGTGGTGCTTTTGATCATCTAAGACCTCATTACTCTAAGTTTCATGTTCTTAAAAGAATCAAAAGAAAAGAAAAACTTAAACTTTTTGGAAGTTGTGCTAAAAAAGGTAAACCGAATTTGAGTGAAAAAAGCATGTTGTTGAAGAAAGTGTTTAATACTTTTAACTTCTTGTCTATGTGCATTTCCAATTCTCATTCTTCCAACTCTCATCTCACTTCTAATGAGACACTCATTCCAAACAATCATTCCGTTTGGATGAGGAAGGGTTCCTATGGTTGAGTTTTTGCTCATTTGGTCTTTGATCTAATTCTTTTGATCTTTGTAGGACCCTTCATACATTGTATGCTTCATTGTCATGCATTTGTGCATCTTACATCTCTTTATATGCATTGTTTGTGTTTTTGTTTTGGATCTTATTTTGTTGCATTTGTTTTGTGTGAGTAAAAATCCAAAACCACATAAAAAGTGAAAAATTCAAAAAGTTTGATCGTATATGTTTGAGCACATTTCACATGTAAGTTTGGCTTAGTACTTTCGTACTAATGGCATAGTGCATTTATAAACTTAGCTTGTTATGTATGCACATATTTCTTTGTGGGAGAAATCTTGAAAACTATATGTGATTGTTGTAAATAGATCTTCAAGCTTGTCATGAATGATTGGTCAATAGGCTTGATAGTTTTGATACTTGCATAGACTTGTGCCTATATATCTTCCCACCTTTACTTTTATGTTGTTGCATTAGAGCTCACCAAATGTAAATCTCAAAATGAAAAAGAGATTATGAGTTGTAAAAGCTTATCGTACATACTAGTATTTGACTAGGAAAAAGGGAAAGCGACTTTTGCATTGAAATGTGTGGTGCTTAAAAAGCCAAAGGCTAACTTTCAATGTTGAAATATCAAAAATTTCAAGCACCGATCTCAAAAAGAGATGTAGTATCCAAAAAAGATCAAATGTTATGATTTATGTAGAAGCCAAATGAAAAACTTCTAAGTTTTGTAATCATTTCTATAATTGAGATAGACAACTTGATTTAGTACCAATTGTGCATGACTTAATTGAATTGATCATTGAAGCTTCACTTTGGTCTAAGGACTATTCCACATTCGATATACACACATAACACACAAGTCTAATGTTCAATGAATATCTATTTCTTTTGTATGATTGTACATGTTCAAATGTGATGTGTGTGCGCTCAACCATATGTGGATCAAACCAAAAAGATTTTTGTTCTTTTTGTTTACTTTTGGAAGTGATTTGTATCACCTATGTTTTTTTCAAAGTTTTTCAAATTTTTTTTGTGTGAAAAATAGGTTTTCTAGGTGTTTTCGTGACTTATTTCATGTATTAGCTCAGTCACGAGTTAAAGGGTCCAATTCTCAAGTTTTTCAGCTTTGGATAGAGAGTTTCGTAACTATTTTATGAGTAAAGCTTACTAGTGAAATACCAGCGAGATACCAACAAAATTTTCATCGGAAGCTAACTAGCAAAATTATCAGAAAAAATTTCCAGATCTGCTTTTAAAGGACATTTCGTGGGATAATTGTTTTAAACTTCTCACAACTTCTCCCAAACCCCTATTTTAATGTTTCTACATCAAAACCCAACTAAATTCAAGTTTTTTTTCATTCCATTAATATCTCTAAGGTAATCTTTAACACTTTTCATTGATTTTGACCCTTAGATTATATTTTTGGGGGATTTTATGTTCATAGTTGGGATTTTTTCAAATCGGAGTTGGAAAACTTAATTTTTGTCAATCTTTTTTATTGGGCTTTGTTTTAAATGATAATTTTCTTTGGATTTTGGCCCCTTGTGGCAAAAAAAAAAACATGTATTTAGGCAAGATTTTCATATGTTCATGCATTGTTTAACATACTTGTGTAGTGTGTGCACTCTATGTGTTTGATAAAATGCCTAAATGGCATTGATAAGTGTAATTTTTACATGATTTTTATTATCCTCTTATTTATTAAAATTTTTAGTTTTCCTTTATTTCTTTTGATTTGATTTAATTTTTATTTATATTTATCTATTCATTTGTGTTTTGAAGGAACGAGAAGATTTCAGATTAATCTATAAGGGCTTTACATGCAAAGTGGGGCTAGGCCAATTGAATCAAGTCAACTTACATCCAGCCAGACATGAATTCAAGAGAAGACCAACCCAATTAAATTTAAGTCCAACTGGAGCAAGGAATCAAAGGAAATTTGCACCAAATCCAAGTCCAATTCAGATTAGGATTCCAACCTGCACATCAGTTAGTATTTTTGGCATAACTTTCGGCTCAGATATCCAATCGAGATGATTCAAGTTGGACTGGAAAGTTAACTTACAGGGCTACAAATTTTTTGTTTACCAAAAGTCAGAATTATGACGTTAAATGGGCTAAAATCGTCAGTTAACTGAAGCCTAAAAATCTGGGATTTTCTCCAAACGGGAATAGGATTCCTTGACCTATTTAAAGGCTCTTTAAGGAAAAAAGAGAGAGGAAAAACCTGAGAGGAAAAGGGGGCACTGCATAGAAGAACTTGTTTTGGGAGTCTTTCTAAAGAGGAGGATTTGAGGACAAAGGCGAGAGCTTCATGTTGATCAACCAATTCAGATGAAAGACATAAGTTTTATTTGTTTTCTTTTCAATTTTATTATGAACTAAATTTTATTATCTATAGCATTGATGTAGTCTAGCAATGAACACACAATTTATATTATGAGTTATTTAATTTTTAATATTTCCATGATTCAGTGTTTAATTCTTATTCTTAATGCTTACTATTTTTTTTATACGAATTATTGTTTGATCAATTGACTTACAATGAGACCGAGAGGTGATTTGTTAATTTTAGTTCTAGAATTAAACACCATTAGTTGAGAAAAAGTAGAAATGCTTTACCGCGATTAGTGTGATTTTTTTTTAGAAAATTCAAAGTACGTAATGAGTCTCCAGTTAATTAAATTCGCATTGAGATATGGAATTGTTAGTTGAAGATATTTTTGATATTATTCAAGAGAAGATATTGAATAGTTGAGGAATTTTTAATCATCAACTGGAGATTATCAGAATTTAATAATTAGGAAGAATAAATTGTGTGGGATTTGTTAGGTGAAATCAATCGCTCTAGATCCATTCTTATCATATTTTTTTCTTTACACTTTTAGAATTTTACGCTTTGCTATATTTATCTTTATTAAATAGTTTAATTTAATTTAGATAGTTGAACGTCCCTTTTAATTTTGATTTTCCAAATAGTAATTAATTTAGTAAATTTTGGTATTCAATAACATAGTTAATCTTTGTGGGTTCAACATTTGTTTTTTAAAAACACTTTACTACTTGTTACGATTCTGTGCGCTTGCAGATTATTTTTTCGCGAACAGGCATTTTGTTATTGTTTTGGACTTTAATGAGTACCAAATTGTGGGGATCACGACAATTGGTATCAGAGCCAGGTTTTCATCTCATGCTTGTATAACATGTGATTGAGTTTTAGAATTTAAGAAAACTGTTATCTTTGTGTTTTCAAATTTCTACATAAAGTTATTGTTCCGTAAACCCTGTGTGCATTGATCAATATATGCGATATATTGTTTTGCATGATTCCAAGAGGACACGGCTGTAACTTTTGTTTTGTGCCGTATGTTTTTGTTGTTCGTATTCATCAAGGACACCATCTACACATCTTGTGAATGGGTTTACTTTTGTTATGCACGGCTTGGATATTATTGGCAGTTGTGAGTAGTTATTGAATGAAATTGAAATAACTGCCAAGTGCATGTATTTAGTTATTGCACCGCTTGGACTATTTTTGCACCGCTTGGCCATCTTATAAGCATAAGACAATTTAATGTTAATTGCCTTGATGGCCATCTTGCATATGTTTATAGTTTATAAAGGATTCATCCAATATATATATATATATATATATATATATATATATATCTATACATATATATAGATATATATGGATTCATAAGCTTTCGGATTATTGATATAAGGTAGTGATACAATGTTTCTAGCATGTGTTATATGCCTTGGATGTCTTGGATCCATATATTAAAGTGTGTTTCATATGTTGCAATTTATATGGAGATACATGGATATATATGCTATCTTGTTAATGCTAGGATTATGAAATTTATTCTTAATGAGATTGGATTATGTTTTCAAGGGTTTCCAGCATTAATATGGTTCTTGATCATAAAAACCTTTAATTTAAAATATCTAGTGGGAGAGAGATACAAGGGTTGGATCTCACGGCCTCCATTATTGGTTCATAGTAGTGTGGGATAAGCACCTCGTCTTGGCGTATATGCCTTGCGATCCCAAAAGAGGGTGTTAACTACATAGTACTACAAGATTGAACTAACTTGTTTAAAGTAGTGTGGGCAAGCACCTCGTCTTGGCGTATATTCCTCGCGATCCCAAAGGAGGGTGTTTTGTTCCATGGTACTACAAGTTTAAACATTATAAGGGAGATGAAATGTGGCTACACATGATTCTAGATAATGGTGTACACTAGACTAAGTGTAATGTTAACCTCCCAAAGGAGCTATGTCATTATTACTTAGAGGCTAAAGGTAATACGGCATATTATTAGTGTTTGATAAGAGTTATCATAATAGCACTAATAACGAGAATAGTTCTCAAACAATTAATGTGTTTATAATAAACTTGCTACCAAGGAATTATAGACATGGATTGGTTTGTTGTTGCATATATTATTTTATGGTTTTATAAGGTTCCATATTATATACTTATATACTAAATTGATAATGTCCAATTTACTTATTATATTCATTGTTATTATTTTTAGATTTGAACATGGCATCATTTAGCCCACTTGTTACTATTCTTAATCAAAACAAACTGGATCTAATTATGTTGACTGGAAAAGAAATTTGGATATTGTTCTTACTGCTGAAGAGCACAAATATGTGCTTACTCAACCATGTTCTAGCTTTCCATCATTAGATGCTCCTCTTGAGGAAAAACAGTGATATAATTGTTGGTAGAAATCTAATGAGATGACCAAGTGCTACATCCTAGCATCTATTTCAAATGTTCTACAACATCAAATGCAGGATGTAGAACTAGCTTCGGACATAATGCTAAGTCTGAAGGAGATGTTTGGTGAGTAAGGCCGTTTTGCAAGGCAAGAAACAATGAGGCAGATTTATAATACCAAAATGGTTGAAGGTACTTCAATGAGGGAGCATTGTCTTAGGATGATCTCTAATCTGAATACATTGGAAGTTTTAGGTGCCAATATTGATGGAGAATCCCAAGTGGATATGATACTCCAGTCACTACCAGAATCATTCAAGGAATTCAGACTTAACTATAATATGAACAAAAAGATTTATTCATTATCTGAATTAATGAATGAGTTGGTAGCGGCGGAAGGTTTCCTTGGTACTTCTAGTGTTGATGCCAACATGGCGGAAGCTTCTACTTTTCAACCTAAGTCAAAAGGCAAGGGTAAAAGGAAGAAGAAGAAGAAGGACTTCGCCAAGCAAGATGGTAAACAAGTTGCCTTAGGAGTTGCCAACAAAGGAAAGAAAACCAAAGGAAAGTGTTTCCATTGTGGTAAGAAAGGACATTGGAAGAGGAATTGTCCAATATTTAAGGCTGCCAAGAATAAAGGTATGAAAAGTATATTCCTTCTTGAAACATTTTTAGTACAAAATCCCACAGATTCCTGGTGTGTGGATTCAGGTTGTACTAATCATATCTGCAATTCTTTGCAGAGGTTTCAGGAGACCAGAAAGCTGAATGAAGGGGAAATGTTTCTTACCTTGGCTAATGGGAGCAGGATTCCAGTTGTAGCTATTGGAGTGTGTAATTTATGTTTTGAATTTAAAGTTTTAATATTGGAAGACTGTTTGTATGTACCTAATGTTCGTAGGAATTTAATTTCTGCAACTTATTTAGGTAAACATGGATATTATGTTATCCTAAAAGACAATGCTGTAATAAAGAAGGATAAAGTGTTTATCTGTTTTGGTAATATTGTGGATGGTCTTTATATTTTAACTCCTGATAAGCATGAATTATATAATTCTGAATTAGGTCATAACTCTCATGTAAAATCATTAAAGAGAAAGTTTCCTTCTACTAATGAAGCATATCTTTGGCACTTGCGTTTGGGTCATATTAATACAAACAGAATTCAAAGACTGATCAAAGATGGACTCTTAGAGCCATTGGACTTTGATGAATTTCCAGTTTGTGAATCTTGTTTGGAAGGTAAAATGACCAAACAACCTTTTAATGCAAAAGGTAGAAGAGCCCAAGAATTGCTTGAATTAGTTCATACGGATGTATGTGGTCCTATGTCAACCCAAGCAAAAGGAGGTTATGAGTACTTCATCACTTTTACCGATGATTACTCAAGATATGTTTATGTGTACCTAATGAGACAGAAGTCCGAAGCCTTTGAAAAGTTCAAAGAGTTTAGGGCTGAAGTTGAGAATCAATTAGGTAAACACATAAAGGCCATTCGATCTGATCGTGGTGGCGAATACCTTCTTGGGGATTTCAAGGATTTCTTAACTCAAAATGGGATTGTATCCCAATTGATTGCACCTGGAACTCCCCAACAAAATGGTGTAGCAAAAAGAAGGAATAGGACTCTTTTGGAAATGGTTAGGTCCATGATGAGTTACTCAACTTTACCAGTTTCTTTTTGGGATATGCACTAAAAACTGCAATGCATATTTTGAATTTAGTTCCATCAAAATCTATTCCCAACACACGTAAGGAATTGTAGAGTGGGTGCAAGCCTAGTATGAGATACCTCCACATTTGGGGATGTCCGGCACACGTGTTGAAAAGGAAGTCTGATAAGTTGGAAGCTAAAACCGAAGTATGCATGTTTTTAGGGTATTCAAAGGAAACAAAGGGTTATTTATTCTATAATCATAAAGATAACGAAGTGTTTGTTAGCATACATGCCAAATTTTTGGAGGATGATTATGTGAATAATTTTAATCCTAGAAATAAAGTTGTTTTGGCTGAAATGAATGAACCTGTAAATGAACAACCAATGGACGAAACTAGGGATGATGTGGCTGTATTAGATACATAACAAGATATTACTCATGAGATAACTAGTACACAGGTGCTTCGTCGTAGTGGGAGAATTGTTCAACCTCCTATAAGATTTATAGGTTTGGGAGAAACTTATGAAGCTATCTCAGAAGAGGCTGAATCGGATCCCTACACTTATGAAGAGGCAATGAATGATATAGATGCACATCATTGGGTCTAAGCTATGAAATCTGAATTGGATTCTATGTATTCCAATCAAGTTTGGGATCTTGTAAAGGCGCCTAACAACATTAAACATGTTGGTTGCAAATGGGTTTACAAGAGGAAGAGAGGGGTAGATGGAAAGGTTGAAACCTTTAAAGCAAGGCTAGTGGCGAAAGGATATACACAAAAAGAAGGTATTGACTATGATGAAACTTTTTCGCCAGTAGCCATGCTTAAATCTATTAGAACTTTCTTATCCATTGCTGCTTATTATGATTATAAGATTTGGCAAATGGATGTCAAGACTGCATTTCTTAATGGCAATCTTGAAGAAGAAATCTATATGTTGCAACCGGAAGGTTTCATAGCAAAGAACCAAGAGCATATGGTATGCAAGTTGGAAAGGTCCATTTATGGACTTAAGCAAGCATTTAGGTCATGGAACATCAGATTTGATCAAGCAATCAAGTCATTTGGTTTTAAACAAAATCTTGATGAACCATGTGTGTACAAAAGACATCAAGATAAAGTAGTAATGTACCTAGTGCTTTATGTTGGTGATATTCTACTCATTGGAAATGATATAGGGGTAATGTCATCAGTAAAAGTTTGGTTGTTAAGCCAATTTGATATGAAGGACTTGGGTGAGGCTAATTTTATTTTAGGGATCAAGCTTTGGAGATATCGTAAGAATAAGATATTAGGCATATCACAAGCTGGATATATAGATAAGGTTCTAGAATGATTTAGCATGCAAAACTCCAAGAAATGTTTACTTCCTTTCAGACATGGAGTTCCTCTGTCTGATGACCAAAGGCCTAAGACTCAAGAGGAAGTAGATATGATGAGACAAGTTCCTTATGCTTCTGCAGTGGGAAGTCTCATGTATGCCATGCTTTGTACTAGACCAGATATTTGTTATTTAGTTGGCATGGTCAGCCGATATCAATCAAATCCAGGACCAAAACATTGGCAAGCTGTAAAGCATATTCTCAAGTATCTTCGAAGAACGAGAGATTATATGCTTGTTTACTGATGTGAGGATTTGATTCCCATTGGCTATACAGATTCAGACTTTTAATCGAATCTAGATTTCAGAAAGTCCACATCAGGATGTGTTTTCACCTTGGGAGGTGGAGCCATAACATGGAGGAGTGTCAAGCAATCTTGTATTGCGGACTCCACCATGGAAGTAGAATATGTTGCTGCTTGTGAAGCAGCAAAAGAAGCTATATGACTCAAGAAATTCCTTTCTGACCTTGGTGTAGTGAGAATTGAGCAAGTTCCCGTTACTTTGTTTTGTAATAATAGTGGAGGAATTGCACAATCAAAAGATCCAAGGAATCACAAGAAAGGAAAGCACATTGAGAGAAAGTACCACATCATTAGAGATATTATTACTCGTGGAGATGTGGTGGTAGCAAAGATTGAAAGTGCAAATAATCTAGTAGATCCCTTTACCAAAGTCTTTCCTCAAAGGACCTTCAAGTCACATTTGGAGGGAATGGGAGTTAGATTAGTACGCAATAGTCTTTAGGGCAAGTGGGAGATTGTTAGGATTAGTGCCCTAAAATCCTATTGTATGATGGTATGTATGTTATTATGTATGACATTATGTATGACTTAATGTTGTGATTAATAAAGTTTCTTTATTATTATCTAAAATAATGGTAACATGAATATTTGGATATTATCATATAGTCCATGAGATACATAGTATGTGATTTATGTGATTTAGTCACAGAAAATATAAATCACAAGTTTATTTGATTTAGTCATAGAAGATATAAATCACAAGTTTTTTATAAACTCATAATTTTGGTTCGTAGTCGGTGATGAAATTGGGCATTTCATCTGCGAAGACTATAACATATCAATTAAGATGATTTGTCTTGATCATGGAAGTGGAGAATTCTAGTTGATGTGTTGATATGTTTTAAGAGTTAAGACATATTGAACTGGACCGCTGTGAGATTTATTATTCTCCTAACAACTGTTAAATGAATAATAGATCTCACGACTTCTATTTACATGAACTCTTAATCCTAAGAGAATAATGGACCTGATCATGAGGTGTAGGTTGCTTTGATATATCAGGAGTGAGATCTGAAGTTACGATCAAGACCTTAGTATATTGGGCAACCACATTTAGTGTTGATGAAACATATATTCTTAAGATGGAATTCATAGTCTCTTAACGGAGATATAAAATATTCCCTTGAGATAAGTTTAATGGGTTTGGTTATTCAGAGAGCTAGGCCTAACCACTTTAGTAAGAAATTACTAAAGTATATATTTATGAAATTGGATTTCATAAATATATGATGAATAACTTAAAATATTAAACCAGGTACTCAAGGATTAAGATGTAGTAATCTTCAAAGTGGCAGTCTACATTCATGATTTTGTATTACTGTGAATATTTTATGAAGGGGTTGCATGTATAATAAAATCTTGGGATATAATTTATTAATAAGGCCTAGAGTGCAATTATATTTATATAGTGGTATTAAATATAATTAATGGTAACTTTGGACTTATCAAGAGTTGACAGAAAAGCCTAAGGCCTATTGGAGCTAGTGTCTTATTGGTCCCTTTTGGTCTCACTCCAAGCCACACACTAATGCCCAATTGGAAAGGCCCAATAAGCCAACCCAATTAGATAATCAGTTAAATATAAAGGGAGAAACATACAGAATTTTTGATTAAGAAAAAAGAGGGAATCATCATTGTAAAGTGGTGTGTATGTGCGAGTGAAGCCACTCAATTATTCTCCCTTAGAAACTGATTGAGAGACCACACTTCTTGGGCGGAAAGTGAAATTGGAGTGAAGATTAAAAGTATTCCCAAGTACTTCTAATCTTTTGTTTTGAATTTCACCGCACCAAGGTACGCTATCTTGTTCTCAAATTCTAAAAATCACATAATGCATGTTATCAATCATGAATTAAATAGATCCATGTTTGTTGCTTCTGCTATGTGTTTTGTATGAGATACAAAACCAGATTTACCAAAAAAAATCCTACAAACTCTCATGGAAACAAACCCTAAAAGCTTACAAAAGCAACATGAGCACAAACCACAAAAGAATACTGAATAACAAATCCATGAGTTTTAAACCTGTTTTAAACCTTTAAACCAGAACTTTAACCACAGTGTATTAAACCCATAAAACATAATACCGTAAGAAACATAAAGTAAAACTGAAACATAAACCAAATTGAAACATAAACTGAAAACAAGAAAGAACATTGTTTATGACAAGCTCCCCTTAAAATGACACTCCCCCTCAAGAGTTTATCTCCCCCTTTTTGATCGAAATGGCCAAAGGGTCACTGCTGGGTGTTGAAGTTGTCAAACTTGGTTGAAAGTATGTTGAGTTGATCCTGAAGTGCTACCATCCTGTCAGTATGCTCATTCTGGACCTCCTTGAGTCCATCTATCCTCTCAAGGATGACCTGAAATGCATCTGGAGGTACCTCTGATGAGGTTAAAGCTCTACTCCTTTTGCCTCAGCTTCTGGATGATGAAGCTTATCCTGCAGCCACTGTCTCAATCTCCATTGGGTCACCTTCACCTTAGTCACCTTCCTTTTCATCACCTGGAAGACGGACTTGTATCCTGATGATGGTTAGCTTGTTGATGACTAAAGGTGTAGGCATGAGGCTTATATCTTGAGGGATGTCAACACCTTTTGCTCTGAAAAGTCTCATAAGAAGGCTAGGAAAGATCAGCTTGGGCCTAGAAGTGGTTCTAGTCTCATCCATAATAGTGTCAAAAATGTGAGAGCTAATGTCAATGAAGGTTTTCTCCTTGAGTTCCATGAGGAAGATAGCTCTGGCATTGTTGATTTTAGTCAACTTCCTCACTAGATACAAGTTGAACATCATGATGGTGGTTAAGCACCTCATATTAGCTAGAAATGCCATAGTGTTGAGGCATCTCCCCTCTCTTTGTCCACCAATGCAAGTTTGGACAGTTTCTATAGATAGCATCTTATCCTTGTAGTTGGTGAAGTCATGGTCCTCTAAACCTTCAAGCCCTAGCACCTCATCTATGTCATGGGCATCTATAGTGAATTCCTTTCTTCTAATCCAACAGCTCAGCTCATCCTCCCTTATCACAGCATTTGCATAGAATTCCCTTATTAAAGGCTCATAAACTGCAGGTAGGTCACTCAACAATTTATCCCATCCTCTTCCCTCAAAACAACCCGGAATAAAGGTGTCCTTCAAATTCCCTAAGTCTACAAACCTTTCTTGAATAATAGTTCCCCTCATGAAAGAATCTCTATATCTCTTAAAGTGTTGAACAGACCTAAATAGGTTATGGTCCATTTTCAACCTTTTGTCAGATTTCTTAGCAGGAGTTTTCTTCTTTGTAAGAGACGGGGTCATCTGTAAACAAGTAGAAAAGGCCACAACAACAAAGCATAATAGATGAACACAACCATTAGTAACAGGTTAGTGGTATAGAGAAGAACAGAGGATCAAGCCTACATTAAGACCATATTCAGCTTAAAAACAGTCATTGAAGGAGATAACTCATACTAATGCATAGCACTTAGAGATCTCAATGATCAAAGAGCATAACATCTTAAACATGAGAGCTCTAAGGGACAAAAACAAACACATACTTCAACATGCATTAGTCAATTGTAAAGAGGCAAAAGTACCCCATACTTAGTGTAAAACACACTTAACCAAAAGAGGGCATATGACAATGAGATATGGCATAAAGAGTATGAAGAGTTCAAACCAACACAGAGCAGACAATATCCAAAAGACAGAAGCAACACACATGATAACCATAAATAGTTTAAACAAATAGTCCAACCTTCTAAACACAACCATTTTGAATCAACCAAAAACACACACAAAGTGCATTACAGTAAACCAAAAAAAAGCATAACATAATGGGTATGAGATTCAAACACCAAACAAATCAATAGACATACTCAGTCAATATCAACCATGAAAGCAAAAATAGAATCCTAAAAGCTTAATCAATAATACCCAAAAATCTAAGCACAACAAACATTCATCAAACCTATCACCGAAACAACAAATATCCCAAATCAAATCAACAACACACATATTCAAGTAAACAAGACTCAAAACATGAAGTATGTAGAGAGAAAGAGAAAACCCATACCTTTGTCTTGAAGATTTTGAATTGAAATGATGTAAAAATGGAAGTTTGTTCGAAAGTGACATGGTGAGTTTGAGAGAGTTTTAGGTAAGGAAGACAATGAACAATGACAGAAGTTCGGGGGAAAAACTAAAAATGTTTAAAAACTAACCTATTTGCGCAAAACACGCGATTTTTGCAACTAAGTCAAGTCTTGAGCAAGTCGCCAGGGCCAGTCGCCAGAACACTTAAGACAAAAATTTTGAAAAATTTATCTAAGTGTTTTTCGCGACTAGAAGTTCTACCCACGAGAGAGTCGCGAGGAAAGCCGCGAAAATCTCTGAATCTCCTCGCAACTGGATCTTCCACCCACAAACAAGTCACTAGACTAAGTCGCAAGAAACATTAAAAACCCAAATTTTGAAAAATATTCTAAGTATTTTTTGCGACTGGGGCATTGACCCGCCAGTGAGTCGCGAAAAGTCTCTGTGTGGGCTCGTGACTGGAACATGCGACTAGACCAACCCGTGATTGAGTCGCCAAAACAGGGCAACACTGTTTTTTAAATTTTTGACAATTTTTTCAAAAACAAAGGACTTTCCAAAAACAACTAAAACACTTAAAAATCTTTTTGTGTTTGATCAACAAGGATTAAGCATGTGAAAACAGATTTAATCAAGTACAATCACATAAATGAATATGGCATTTATTGAACATAGACATGTGTGATGTGTGTGGATATCAACAATGAGATAGTCCTTAGTCAAATGTGAAGCTTCAATGATCAATTCAACCAAGTCATACACAATTAGCACTAGATAATGTGACCCATCTCAATTATAGAAATATGCATATATGACCTCCCACAAAACTTGATTACATAACTTTGAAGCTTTACATTTGGCTCCATATTCTTCATAACATTTGATCTTTTTGAATCATAACATCTCATTGTGAGATTAATGCCTGAAATTTTTGACATTTCAATTAATGGACAAGCCTTTGGCTTTTTGGGCAATATACATCTTATTTTAGGTCGCTTTCCCTTTTTCCTAGCCAAATACTAGTATGTGCAACAAGCTTTTGCAGCTCAATATCTCTTTTCATTTGGAGATTTACATTTGGTGAGCTCTTTAAGCAAAAACAATAAAATAGATGGTGGGAAGATATATAGGCACAAGTCTATGCATATCTCAAGATCAACAAAAACATTCACTAATCATTCATGATAAGTTTGAAGATCTATTTACAACAGTCATATAGGTGTCAAGAGTTCTCCCACAATGATATAAGTGCATAAGGAACAAACTACGCTCGTAAATGCACAAGGCCATTAGTACAAAGGTACATGGCAAAACATGCTTTGAGACAAGACTCAACAAAGTTGATCAAACTTTTTGATTTTCTATTTTTATGTGTTTTTGGATTTTTGACACACAAAAAAAAAAAAAAAAAAAAAAAAAAAAGGTAAAAGCCAGCAATGTAAAAACATTTAATGCAAAAGCAAACAAACAACCAGTTAACAACTCAAACAACCAACAAGCACACAACCAAACATAGTCACACAACATAGGAAGTATTAATGCATGGACATGTCGTAATGCTTATGCATGAGTACCCTTCTTCACCCACACGTCACGTGCGTTTGGGGTGATATCCCTGTAGGATTGGGTACGATAGTTAGGACTTTCAAACCTTCTAATGAAGCTTTCATGCACTAATCATCTTCATCACATCCATCATTTCGAGATCACTATTTCGATCTCTTGATGACTTAACAGCTCAAGTCCTCTTGTCATTTCTTGGTCCTTTCAACCTTTGATCATTTGCATTCCTCAATGTTTTCAGCCTATGACAATTAGGTCGGGTGTGCCCTTGAAGTCTGCAGTGATGACACAGATGGTTCATTCTAGGACCTCTTTGCAATCGTAGAAGAGATTTTGCTTTAGCTGCAAACCTGACCATAGATTGATTACGGGGCTTGTTCAACACCCATTGGTCAACTACATTCTTCTTCTTTTCAAAATTTTCCATTTCAATAGTAGAGGCAACTATAGTCAGCTCTTTAACCTTCACAAACTTTACTTCTTTGGAGATGTTCACAGCTGAACTACTTTCTCCGGTGTATCCTAATCCAGTTTTGTCAGAGAAGGTCTTCTGAGAGGAAAGGACATCATCAAGCTTCTTTGTGGAGACTTGCTCTACCTTGGCATTTACTTGAACCACTTCAAGCTCAAGAAATTTCACCTTGGAGTAAGCTTCAGTTAGTTCGCCATTTAGCATCTCTATCTCACATTTGGCCTCCTTATATCTCACAAGGAGACTTCTATAGTCCTCCTTAGCTTTCTTCATCTTTTTCATAGCTACCTTGGCCACTCTTGCATATTCCCCTAACTTCTCAAGTAGAGAATTGTAGTTTTTTCTAAGACTAGCTGTATCTTCATCTTCTTCAGCATCTGATTCTTCTACAATTCCTATGAATTCCTCATCGCTATGCTCCCCAAGCTCTTTTACAAGCAAATTCAAGTCCTCCGAAGACTCGACATGAGCAACAGTCATGAATGCTAAGAATTTCCCTTCTTCATCACAACTATCCTCAAAATCAAAGGTGGAGGAATCTGAGTCATTAAGAGTAGTGGCATACACTTTGCCCTTCGATCTCAAGTAATTAGGACATTCCTTTTTGAAATGGCCATGTCCATTACATTCAAAACAAGTGACTTTTTGAGTAGATTGGGACTCCTTCCCTTCTCTCTTTTCGAAGTCCTTCTTCTCATTTCCAGAACTCATGAATTTCCCTTTATCACCAAATTTCTCACTATTCTTGAACTTTAGAAATTTGCGGAAATTCTTTGCAAGGTAGTCAACATCCTTTTCGACTACATCCTCATTCGATGAACCATGAGCTTCTAGCCTTTCATTTATCGTCTTAAGAGCAAGTGATTTTCTCTTTCTTTGATTTGGTAATGAAAACTCAAACCGGGTCAAAGGACTCATCATTTAGCTTACTATAGAAAGAGTCAAAGGACTCATCCTCGCTCATCCTAAGCTCCTCAAACCGGGTAGTCAGCATCTGTAGCTTTGTGTTCTTAAATTTCTTTGTACCCTTATAAGTGGTCTCCAAAATCCGCCATGCTTCCTTGGCAACGGTGATGTGAGGAATTCTATAGAACTCATTTGGGGACACACCACAAAAAATTGTGTTAAATGCTTTGCTATTAGCATTTGACGCCACGAGGTTTGCCTTATCCCAAGTGGATTTAGCTGCCTCAGGCTTTGTCCAACCTATTTCAACAGCATCCCAAACAGCCTCATCTATAGAACACAAAAATGCTCTCATCCTCACCTTCCAAAAGGCATAGTTGCTACCATCAAAATATGGTGGAGCATTTAAAGATTGAGACCGGTCCATCTCAATTTGGGGTCAAGGATCACACTAAGGTAATGAAACCAATATAAGTGAACTTGCTCTAATACCAATTGAAAGTTCAAATAGTGAATAAAACACTATGAACGTTTAGACCCCCAATTAACAAATTACCAATTCAAGCTTAATATCAAACAATTGATGTGCGGAATATGAACATAAGTTTAATACATAATTGATAAAAAATCTCAACCAAATAAAATCACATCCATAGCAGAAATTAAATGACAAAGATTAAGGGAAGAAATATGCAAACACAAGGACAACACAACGATGTGTTATTGAAGAGGAAACCGAAGCCCTTGGCGTAAAACCTCTCCGCCACCCTCCAAGCGGTAAATAATCCACTAAAGAATTTAGTTGGGATACATGAACAGCAGAAGACCCTCCAAGCCTAATCTACCCAATGTACCTAAGCCCTTCAAGCTCCTACTCCAATGAGGTTCCGTCGAACCTATTTCTTCTTTAGCTTACCGGATTCCGCTACTTGACCATAGCATCTACCAATATGAAATTGGTCCCTTCTTAACTGCTTCCCAAAGCACCAAATAGCATTCTCACAGATTTGGGTATTAGGAGAAAAGGTTTTGGTAATGTACCTCTCAAGGAGTTAACAATGGAGAGAAAGAGAGTAGAGAATTTGAAGAGTCTCTATGTGAAGATTGTGGATGAATCAATCTTGTTTTTCTCTTGGGTTTCTCTCTCAAAATTCTCTCTGGAAGCTTTCTACATTTCGTGGGTATAAGGGTCTATATATAGTAGGGTAAGAAGGAATGTAAAAAGTCAGTTTTTCCCAAACAGGGTGGTTTGGCGACTTGGCCTCGTGACTGGGCTGAGTCACAAGTTCAAGCCGTGAGCTAATGGCCTAGCCAACCTGGGACTTTCGTCCTAAAGTGCAACAGCTGGCATGACTCTTCAGCTCCCCTGCATGCTTCACATGTGTGCCAACTTTGGTGGCTTGCCAGTCGCAAGTCACCCGCGAGTCCAGTCGTGAGTCTCTACATCCTTGCACAATCTTGAGCATTTCTTCATACTCTCTCACTCACTTCCCTTACATAATTCCCACCTAAATACAGGGTTACTAATTGCTAAAATATAAGCAAATTTGGCACGGAATAAAGCCAACAAAATGGTTGATAAAATTTAACCTTACAAAAGCATATGTCAATGAGACATATTATCATGGGTATGAGATTTACTAACCAACACAAATCAGTTTACAAACTCAAACAGTGAAACTAAAACATGACAACAACCATATTTAGCATCCTAGAAACAAGATCAACCAAACCCAAACACCCAAACACAACAAACATGAACCCAACCCATATCCAAAACTATAGATATCACAAATCATAACCACAACTCACAGATTCAAGAAAATAAAGCTCAAAACATGAAATATGTAGTGAGAAAGAGAAAGCCCATACATTTTTCTTGAAGATTGAAGTTGAAATGATGAACAAATGGAGGTTTTTGTGAGAAACTCGGTGGGTTAGAGAAAGGGATAACAGGGGACGATAATGAACAATCACAAAATTTCGAGTGAAAACTCAAAAAGGTTTTAAAAACTAACCTATTTGTACAAAATATGCAATTTTCACAACTGGGTTAAGTCACGAGCAAGTCACTAGGGCCAGTCACCAAAACACTTAAGTCAAAAATTTTGAAAAAATTTTCCAAGTGTTTTTCGCGACTGGAAGTTTTATCCGCGAGGGAGTCGCAAAATAAGCTGCGAAAATCTCTGAGTACCCCTCGTGACTGGAACCTCCACCAGCAAACAAGTTGCCAATCGGAGCTGCAAGAAACTTAAAAACCCAAATTTTGATAAATATTCTATGTATTTTTCGCAACTGGGACATTGACCCGCCAGTGAGCCGTGAAAAATCTCTGAGTGGTCTTGCGACTAGGGCATGTGACTGGATCAACCCACGACTGAGTCACCAGAACAAGGCAACATTGTTTTTGAAGATTTTGACAATTTTTTGCAAAAAAAAAAAATAAATAAATAAATAAAACACTCAAAAATCTTTTTGTGTTTGATCAACAAAAATTGGATATGTGAAAACACATTTAATCAGTTACAATCACACAAATGAATATGGCATTCATTGAACATAGACATGTGTGATGTATGTAGATATCAACAATGAGATAGTCCTTAGTCTAATGTGAAACTTCAATGATCAATTCAATCAAGCCATACACAATTAGCACTAGATAAAGTGACCCATCTTAATTATAGAAATATGTATATATGACCTCCCACAAAACTTGATTACATAACATGTGAAACTTTTCATTTGGCTCCATATACATCATATCATTTGATTTTTTTGAATCAATACATCTCATTGTGAGATAAATGCCTGAAATTTTTGATGTTTCAATTGATGAGCAAGCCTTTGGCTTTTTGAGCATAATACATTTCATTTTACGTCGCTTTCCCTTTTTCCTAGTCAAATACTAATATGTGTGACAGGCTTTTGCAGCTCACTATCTCTTTTCATTTGGAGATTTACATTTGTTGAGATCTTAAGCAAAAACAATAAAATAAAAAAGTGGGAAGATATATGGGCACAAGTCTATGCATGTCTCAAGATCAACAAAACCATTAACTAATCGTTCATGGCAAGTTTGAAGATCTATTTACAACAATCACACAAATGTCAAGATTTCTCCCACAATGATATGAGTGCATAGGGAACAAGCTACGCTCATAAATGCACAAGGCCATTAGTACAAAGGTACAAGGCAAAATATGTTTGTGATAAAACACAATAATGTCGATCAAACTTTTTGGATTTTCTACTTTTTATGTATTTTTGGATTTTTGACACAATAAGCAATAAAAGATTGATAATATATATATATATATATATATATATATATATATATATATATATATATATATATATATATATATATATCAATGTAAAAACATTTAAAGCAAAAGCAAACAAACAAACAATTTTCAACTCAAACTAGCACCAAGCACACAACCAATCATCGTCACAAAAACATAGGAAGTATTAATGCATGGACATGTTGTAATGCTTAAGCATGAGTACCCCTCTTCACCTACACATCACATGTGTTTAGGGTGATATCCCTATAGGATTGGGTATGAGAGTTAGGACTTTTAAACCTTCTAGTGAAGCTTTCCAAGCAAGTGGTGAATGCACCAATCATCTTCATTGAATGTTCAAATAGCGTGTAAAGCACTATGAACGTTTAGACCCCCAAATTACAAATTACCAATTCAAGCTTATTATCAAAAAATATATATGCAGAACATCAACATAGTAGAAATTAAATGGCAAAGATTATGGGAAGAGAGATGCAAAAACAAGGATAACACAGCGATGTGTTATCGAAGAGGAAACCGAAGTCCTCAGCGTAAAACCTCTGTGCCGCCCTCCAAGCGGACAATAATCCACTAAAGAATGAAGTTGGGATACATGAATAGCAGAAGTCCCTCCAAGCCTAATCTACCTAGTGTACCTAAGCCCTCCAAGCCTAATCTACCTAGTGTACCTAAGCCCTCCAAGCTTCTTGCTCCAACGAGGTTATGCCGAACTTTTGTCTTCTTTAGCTTACCGAATTCTGCTATAACCTATAGCATCAATCAATATCAATTGGTCCCTTCCTAACTACTTCCCAAGCACTAAATAGCCTTCTCACAGATATGGGTATGGTGAGAAAATGTTTTGGCTAATATACCTTTCAAGGATGTTGATAAGTGTAATTTTTACATGATTTTTATTATCCTCTTATTTATTAAAATTGTTAGTTTTCCTTTATTTCTTTTGATTTGATTTGATTTTTATTTTTATTTATCTATTCATTTGTGCTTTGAAGGAATGAGAAGATTTCAGATTAATTTAGAAGGGCTTTACATGCAAAGTGGGTTGGGCCAATTGAATCAAGTCAACTTACATCCAGCCAGACATGAATTCAAGAGAAGACCAACCCAATTAAATTTAAGTCCAAATGGAGTAAGGAATCATAGGAAATTTGCACCAAATCCAAGTCTAATTCGGATTAGGATTTCAACCTGCACATCAGTTAGTATTTTTGGCATAACTTTCAGCTCAGATATCCAATCGAGATGTTTCAAGTTGGGCTGGAAATTTAACTTAAAGGGCTACAACTTTGTAGTTTATCAAAAGTCTGAATTGTGACATTAAATGGGCCAAAATCGTCAGTTAAATGAAGCCTAAAAATCTAGAATTTTCTCCAAACGGGAATACAATTCGTTGACCTATTTAAAGGCTCTTTAGGGAAAAAAAGAAAGAGGAGAAACCTGAGAGGAAAAGGGGGTGTCGCATAGATGAATTTGCTTGTGGGAGTCTTTTTGAAGAGGAGGATCTGAGGATAAGGGCGAGAGCTTCATGTTGATCAACCAATTTAGATGAAGGACATAAGTTTTATTTGTTTTCTTTTCAATTTTATTATGAACTAAGTTTTATTTTCTAGAGCGTTGATGTAGTCTAGCAATGAACACACAATTTATATTCTGAATTATTTTATTTTTAATATTTCCATGATTGAGTGTTTAATTCTTATTCTTAATGCTTAATATTTCTTTTTATGAATTATTAATTGATAAATTGAATGACAATGAGACCGAGAGGTGATTTGTTATTTTATTTCTAGAATTAAACACCATTAGTTGAGCGAAAGTAGAGATGCTTTACCATGATTAGTGTGATTTTTTAAAGAAAATTCAAAGTACGTAATGAGTCTCCAATTAATTAAATTTGCATAGAGATATGGAATTGTTAGTTGAAGACATTTTTGATATTATTCGAGAGAAGATATTGAATACTTCAGGAATTTTTAATCATCAAGGGGAGATTATTAGAATTTAATAATTAGGAATAATAAATTGTGTGGGATTTGTTAGGTAAAATCAATTGCTCTAGATCCATTCTTATCATATTTTCTTCTTTACACTTTTTGATTTTTATGCTTTGCTAGATTTATTTTTATTAAATAGTTTAATTTAATTTAAATAGTTGAGCATCCCTTTTATTTTCGATTTATTCTTGTGCTCTAACCTTCTCTAATGCAGTCTGCCCTTGGTTTTTTGTTTCTTTTCTTCGTTTTCTATTATGGCCTTTCATTTCCAACCCTTAGCATCACGGTTAGGAAGACTAGAGCTAAGAAAACAACCACCTCCTCTACCCATGTTTTTTAGAGTGATAGGTTTGAAACCGAGAAAAACCAAGAGACCTATGAGAAACAAAACATTTTTAGGTCAGTATGGGCTAAGCGTAAGGTCATTCTAGATGAGTTAGATTCGGAGATACGTAGGGGCAGGTTACCTTTGTTAGAGGTTGAGCATCCTCCTTCAACTACCTTGATTAGGGAGTTCTATTCGAACCTCTCTGTCTACTCCGATGATTCCAACATCCAATATGTGAGGAGTTGGTTAAGGGGTGAAGAGTATGTCATTACTCCTTCTATAGTGGCCATTGCTCTTGGTGTATCTTTGGTACGGCATCCTGTGTACCCATATACTAAGACTCTTGATGAAATTATGTCTTACATCACTAGTACTTGCATCAGTTCGGGTGTTGATCCTTGTATCACTTCACATAAGCTTACTGAGATTCATTATCTGTTTTTCTGAATTTCTTGTCATTCTATTTGACCTATCTCTCATTTACACACTATTCTCATTGAGCAGTGTGCTTTTTTGTATGCTCTAGTTACCGATGCTCCTATGAGTTTTTCTACTCTTTTCATTCGATCTCTTGTTGAGGTCTATAGGAGTAGTGCAAAATCTCATGGTCTTTTCTTTCTTGTTTTTATTCATAGGATTTTGTTACATTTAGGTTTAGAGGATTTCCCTGCATTTGAGTCCGTGCATATTATAGCTCCCATAGGTGCCACCTTTCTTAGGCAAAGAGCAGCTCAGATGAAAGCTAGCTCTAAATGCCCTAGAGTTGAGTCTTCTACAAGTGCATCTATGCCTCCTACTTCTGGTGACCCCATCGCTGAGGAGTATGTTGATCCTACCATCGTTGTTGATCCTCCACCTTCTTCATCGAGTGATGCTTCTATACGAAGTATTCTGGATACTATGATGACCATCAGGCAACATATGGACAGATTTTGGTGGATGTGCTTGCCGAGCTTCAGGCTTTACGAGTTGATTTGGCTAGTGCTCGACATTTTACTCCACCTTCACCTTTTGATGATGAGTCTTGATTGCCCTTTGGTAATTCGTCATGTTGGGAAATTTAGACCCCGATTGATAGAATTAACAAGTTTTAAACCCAAGTTGTAAATTAGATTTATTATGAATAAAACTTGTTAAAACAAACAAACATCAATATTGATGTGCATGAAATATATACAATAAAGTACTCACATATCTACATATTTAGCCTTACTTTTATGTTATTTTGTAACTGATTATATATTATCTTTGTGTCGTAGGTAATAAGGGCTTTACATGCAAAGTGGGGTTAGGCCAATTGAATCAAGCCAACTTAAATCCATCTAGGCATGAATTCAAGAGAAGACCAACCTAATTAAATTTAAGTCCAATTGGAGCAAGGAATCAAAGGAAATTTGCACCAAATCCAAGTCCAATTCGAATTAGGATTCCAGCTTGCACATCAGTTAGTATGTTTGGCATAACTTTCAGCTCAAAAGTTCAATTGAGATGATTCAAGTTGGGCTGGAAAGTTAACTTAAATGGCTAAAACTTTGTAGTTTGTCAAAAGTCCTAATTCAGACATTAAATGGGCCGAAATCGTCGGTTAAGTGAAGCCTAAAAGTCTGGGAATTTCTCCAAATGGGAATTCAACTTGTAATAGGATTCCTTAATCTATTTAAAGGCACTTTAGGGCAAAATTCAGGGAGGGCTGGGGCTAGTGCGAGGGCTGAGGGCTGAATGTATAGAGAGCTGCGACTACCTCTTCCATGACAGTTAGTTTTATTTTATTTGTCTAGTTTAATGTTTAGTATTTTTTATTTTATTTTATTTTTATTTTATTTTTTGTTTTTTCATTCAATTACTGTGAGTAGCTAAATTTATAATTAGGGTTGAGGATGAAACCTTGTTAAGGATTATCAGTAATATTTATGTGATTTGATTTTTCCCATAATAATTGTTCTTTAAATATTTAAATTGTTATTACTTCATATCAATTAACTAAGATGGGATTTTAGATATGAGTTCAATCATGTTTTTCTCATGATTTAGGATTTGTCTTAATTAATTGAATGCTTGGTTTATTAATTCTTGATTATAAAATTGGATATAGTTTGTGATTTGTCTGTCAATGGATAGAATTTATGATTTGATTTTTAGAATTGGATATATCTTGTGATTTGTTTGGCTACGGATACAATTGATGATTTGATTTTATACTGAAGAAGTAAAGAAAAACATGCTTTTGATTTTAAAATAAAAGATTTTAATGAGAATATTTTCCATGATAGCAAGATTGATTTCTAGATTATCATGTAGTGAGTTAGGAAAAATTAATGATCATAAATATATGCTGATATGACTTACAAGGCGGATTCCAAAACCTTAATTCCTTTCTCTTGATTGTTTACATCTTTTTATTGCTTTATATCTTTTGCTTAGTTTAACTATTTGCTTAATTTTATTATTTTTTTAGTTTATTTAATCTAAAAAAAAAAACAATTTTTATTAAACTAGATTAGGATTAATTTGGTTAAGGTTTAATTAATTTTCCTACATTCATACATGTCCCAAAGAGTTCGACCTTATTCTTGTCCAACTATACTTTGGTACGGTTCGTACACTTGCAAGTACTTTAAAATTTCACAACAAGTTTTTGGCGTCGTTGCCGGGGACTTATTTAGGAAAATAAATTAGGTCTTAATTGAATTTTTCCTTCTACTAGTTGTAGTTAAAATTTAATTTTTTTAAATAGAAAAAAAAAATTCTTTGTGCTTGGGGTATGAGAACTTGGATACGTGATAAAGAAAATCGTCTTGTTAGTTTTGATTATTCATCCACAATGGGAGAAACAAGATATTGATTCAAAAACTCTTAGGGAGTTGTTCTCACCCATAACCACCAACCCTCCATCTTGCATACCACTGCTGCACATTTTGAGTTGAAGCCACAGATAATCCACCTTCTTCCTACTTTTCATGGATTGGATAGAGAAGACCTTTATATGCATGTAAAGGATATTCTTGAGATTTGTGCTACTTGTAAGTTCCAGAATTTCTCTGATGACTTTGTTCACTTGCGTTTATTCCCTTTTTCCTTGAAGGATAAGGCAAAAGCATGGCTTAATTTTCTGTCACCTAGATCTATCACTTCATAGGAACTGTTGGTCACAAAATTCCTTTCTAAATTTTTCCCAATGGCCAAGACCAATGCTTTGAGGAGGGAAATTGTAGATTTTTATTAGGATGAACAAGAGAAATTTTATGGGAGTTGGGAGAGATTTAAGGACTTGATCTTAAAGTGTCCCCATCATGGTTTTGAAACATGGAGACTAGTACAATATTTTTATAATGGTTTGACTTAGACAAATCGTAACATGATTGAGTCTATGAACGGTGGTGGATTTTTGACTCTTATGGATGATGAGGCATACAAATTTCTTGAGAATTTATCAGAAAGCTCACAACAATGGGATTTTTCCAATCATAGAGAGAGATCTACCCCTGCAATTAAGAAAGGAGGATTGTATGAAGTCAGTGAAGATTTAGACATAAAAGCTAGGTTGGACAATCTCACTCGTAAGGTTGAGGCTTTAGCTTTAGGTAGAGGGATGAATTTTGTCAATCAAGTTCAAAGTGAAACATGTTCTATTTGTGCAAGTCCTATGCATACAACACAAATGTGTCCTTCCGCAGCTGGGTACCCTGATTTTTATACTGAGCAAGCAAATGCACTAAAGAATTATGGAAAACCTTTTACTAGTCCATTTTCAGAGACATACAATCCAAATTGGCAAAATCATCATAATCTCTCTTGGAGGCAGAAACATTCTCCCATAAATATAGGTGGACAACAAGTGCATCAACAAAGTCAATTTCGTTCACCTACTCAAGCATATCCTCCTATTCCTCAATCAACTCCTCAATTTATGACACCACCAAGACAACAACCATCTTTGGAGGAGTCTTTCAAAACTTTCATGCAATCAACTAGCCAAGCCATTCAAGAGATGAAAAGTTCCACCCATTTGAATACTCAAGCTATTTCAAAGTTGGAAAATCAAGTTGGCCAATTAGCAACCCAAGTTGGAGAGAGGGAAAAAGGAAAGTTTCCTAGCCAACCGATACCTAACCCAAAACGACAGTATGACATCAACAGTTCTTCTAGTTCTACTTATGGACAAGAACATGTTCAGTCTATTACTACCCTTAGGTCTGGTAAGCAAGTTGATAATCAAGTGAAAATGCCAGAAGTGGAGGATGATGAAAATATTGTGTTAAAGGAAAAAGGAACTCATAGTTCCCATGATGATCGTGGAGAAAAGAAGGACAATCCACCCGCCACTCCAATTCAGGATCTGAGTTCTCCCTTTGATAGGAGGTTTGATCCTAAAGCTCCATTCCCTCAAAGTTTAATCAATCCTCAAAAAAGTGCACAATTTGGAAATATTTTAGAGGTTTTTAAGCAAGTGCAAATTAATATTCCATTTCTTGATGCAATTCAGCAAGTTCCTGCTTATGCTAAGTTTCTAAAAGATCTTGTGACAATGAAGAGAAAGACAAATGTCCCTAAAAAGGCATTTTTGACAAAGCAAGTTAGTTCAATTATTCAGAATAAATATCCAATGAAATGTAAGAACCCTGGATCTCCTACAATTTCATGCATGATTGGGGATCGTCTCATTGAGCGAGCTTTGCTAGATTTGGGGGCAAGTTTGAACCTAATGCCATATTCAGTATACTTATAGCTAGGTTAGAGGGAGTTGAAACCCACAATCATGACACTTCAATTAGCTGATAGGTCTGTGAAAATCCCTAAAGGTATTGTTGTGGACGTGCTAATTAAGGTGGATGCAGTTTATTTTCCTGTTAATTTTGTTGTGTTAGACACTGAGCCTGCCCTAAATGCCAGTACACAAATCCGTGTCATTTTGGGTCGCCCTTTCTTAGCCACATCCAATGCTTTGATCAATTGTCGGAGTGGTGTGATGAAGATTTCTTTTGGGAATATGACTGTTAAGCTTAATATCTTTGACATAAGTAAGCAAATACTAGACAATGAAGATATATGTGAGGTTAACATGATTGAGAGCCTAGTCCATGATACTTTCCTACAATCAAGTTGTAAGGATCCCCTAAAGGCTTGCTTAACCCATTTTGATTGCAATTTGGATACTGTAAAATCAATTGAGGAGGTCAATGCATTGCTGGATTCTGCTCCTCTCTTAAGTATTGATAGCTGGCAACCAAAAGTGGTCCCTTGTCCACTTTCTTCATCCCCATTCCCATCTATTTTAGAACCACCAAAGTTGGATGACTTTTGGGAATACCAATTAATAAGTATATTTCAAGAGCATAAGGAAGCTATAGGTTGGAAAATTGCTGATATTAAGGGTATTAGTGCTTCTGTGGTTATGCAAAAAATTCACTTAGAAGACACTGTAAAAGCTTCTCAACATGTTTTTGACCCAGGTAAGTTACAATATCATTGGACTAGTCCATTCATAATATGCATTATTTATCTCCATGGTGTTGTTAAGTTTTGGATGGTCCTATTTATTAGGATTGATCTCCTGTTGTGTTAGATCTTTTTGCAAAAATTTTAAAAAATAATAATAATAAATAAAAACGAAAAAAAATAAAAAATCCTTTTCTTTTTTATTTTCTGATTTTAGATTAATCTTTGTGTTTATTTTCTTGTTTCATTTTATTTTCTTTTATTCTAGCTGATATTTGATAGAAATTAAAATTTATAACAATCAGCTTGATCAAGGTACGTCTCCTCCTTCTCTTTACCTTACTTGTTTCTACTTGGTTCTTATGTTGCATATTAATATTTTGCTCTCTTTTCATTGAAGACATATATTTGAGAGTATCATTTTTAACATTGAGGACAATGTTTGGTTTAGGTTTGGGGGGGATGTATATAAATTTATATCTTTTTGTTTAGTTGTGTTTAAAAAAAAAAAAAAAAAAAATCTTTTGCCTAGCTTGAGGTTTATTTTTTGAGTTCGTTATACTACTCTTGCTTAAGGAATTTCATTGCTTTCATGATCAATTCATTGCACATGCACATAGCCATTCAGACACAACTTGTTGATAAAGGATAAAATTGATTAGAAAATCTTGAAGATAACAATGTGGAGACTGTAACCCTTGTGAGTTTTAAGCCAATCATTATTTTTTGGAGGGTTATTTTTTTTTTTTTTCTAATCTTAAAGTTCATTTGGAAGTGCTTAACATGTTTCCCTTGTTGTAGTCTCATTGTTCTTTCTTTTGGCTAAGAAAGGAAAATCTAATTTTATGCCACACTTGAATCTTTTGAAGTCATTGATGTTGAATGAACTATACTAGTCTTTGAGAGATGAGATTAGACCATTTTTGTCTACTTTGAGCCATATATGTGTGTCTTTTTTTGATACATTATCGCTAGTCACCTCGTTGAGCCTTTTAATTAGCCTTTCTTTCTTAAAGCCCTTATCCATAGTGTTTCAAGATAGAATTTGATCAGTTTGTTTCAATGTGGTGGTTTGTGCGAGAATTCAAAGAAGAAAGAATAAAATAATTGAAAAAAGAAAAAAAAAAAAGAAGGAAAAGTGTCAAAAAGAAGAAAATAAAAAGGGTTCTCATCAAATTTTGAGAAGTGAAATGTAAGAAAGGAGTACTGCTTTGAAGAAGAAGAGTTAAAAAAACAATGTTGAATGGAAATTCTAAAAAGAGTTGACATTCCGACAAATCTTGAAAACATTTCTTATTATTTACCTTCACCCTTTTTTATTTCATTCCCTTTGCTTTTACCCTACATTACATCCTAATAAAGTCCTTATTTGATCTTAAAGATTGTGTAGTTTAGACATTGATATGACTAAATAAAAAGTGTGGTATAAATTCTTTTTGGCATCCTTTCATGAGGCTACTTGTTCTTTCTTGATTAAGCCTTTTTCATGCAATTTATATGTGAGGTATTTGATTCTGTTCACATTATTCTGTTCACATATATTGTTGAGAGTGTTACACCCCATTTCAGAGTGATTTCATTTGTTGAGTGATAACACCAAAAAGATTTGAGTTGAAGCATACTTTCAAATAGAGATTCGAGTCAAATTTATTCTAAAACTAAGAGTATGTTTGGGTTGGCTACCACTTTTCACTCACATTGAGTTTTGATGGCATGAGAAATTTCTTTAGCATTTGTAGTGTTTTTGAACTTGAACTAATCCTCTTTGCAAAAGGCAATCGAAAAAAAAAAATGGTTTTCTTTGTTTTGTTTATTTTAGTATTCATTATCAGAATTTTGTGGATATATTCCCTGCAAACCCTCACGAGACTACAACTCGTCCACTAGTGTAAGCTAGGGGTTTAAAGGCTTGTTGCATACGCTAAATGCAATTGAAAATTCCAGTGAAAGTGGATTAGTTAGGATCTCCTTTTTTTTTTGTTTTTTTTTTTTTTTTTTTGGTTTTACTCTTTATCTATTTTGCTCGAGGACTAGCAAAATGTAGGTTTGGGGGTATTTGATATGCATGAAATATATACAATAAAGTACTCACATATCTACATATTTAGCCCTACTTTTATGTCATTTTGTGACTGATTATATATTATCTTTTTGTGTCACAGGTAATAAGGGCTTTACATGCAAAGTAGGGCTAGGCCAATTGAATCAAGCCAACTTAAATCCAACCAGGCATGAATTCAAGAGAAGACCAACCCAATTAAATTTAAGTCCAATTGGAGCAAGGGATCAAAGGAAATTTGCACCAAATCCAAGTCCAATTCGGATTAGGATTCCAGCCTGCACATCACTTAGTATTTTTGCCATAACTTTTGGCTCAGAAGTCCAACTGAGATGATTCAAGATGGGCTGGAAAGTTAACTTAAAGGGCTACAACTTCATAGTTTTTCAAAAGTCCGAATTCAGATATTAAATTGGCCAAAATCGTCGGTTGAGTAAAGCCTAGAAATCTGGGATTTTCTCCAAACGGGAATTCAACTTGTAATAGGATTCTTTAACCTATTTAAAGGCTCTTTAGGGAAAAATTCAGAGAGGGATAAGGCTAGTGCGAGGACTGAGGGCTGAATGTATAGAGAGCTGCGGCTACCTCTTCCATGATAGTTAGTTTTATTTTATTTGTCTAGTTTAATGTTTAATATATATATATATATATATATATATTTTTTTTTTTTTTGTTTTCTTTCAATTACTGTGAGTAGCTAAATTTATAATTAGGGTTAAGAATGAAACCTTGTTAAGGATTATCAGTAATATTTATGCGATTTGATTTTTCCCACAATAATTGTTCTTTAAATATTTAAATTGTTCTTGCTTCATATCAATTAACTAAGATGAGATTTTAGATATGAGTTCAATCATGTTTTTCTCATGATTTAGGATTTGTCTTACTTAATTGAATGCTTGGTTTATTAATTCTTGATTATAAAATTAGATATCGTTTGTGATTTGTCTGTCAATAGATACAATTTATGATTTGATTTTTAGAATTTGATATATCTTGTGATTTGTTTGGCTACAGATACAATTGATGATTTGATTTTATACTGAAGAAGCGAAGAAGAACATGCTTTTCATTTTTACAATAAGGATTTTAATGAGAATATTTTCCATGATAGCAAGATTGATTTCTAGATTATCATGTAGTGAGTTGGGAAAAATTAATGATCATAAATATATGCTGATATTACTTATAAGGCGGATTCCAAAACTTTAATTTCTTTCTCTTGATTGTTTACATCTTTTTATTGCTTTATATCTTTTGCTTAGTTTAACTATTTGCTTAATTTTATTATTTGCTTAGTTTATTTAATCTCAAAAAAACCAGTTTTTATTAAACTAGATTAGGATTAGTGTGGTTAAGGTTTAATTAATTTTCCTATATTTATACAAGTCCCTATGGGTTCAACCTCATTCTTGTCCAACTATACTTCGGTACGGTTCGTACACTAGCGAGTACTTTAAAATTTTACAATAAATATCATGTCAAAATCATGCACAGCGGAATAGTAAATAAGACAAGATATAATGACCTAGGAAAACTAATGAAACAAACTAGTTTCATAGTAAAAAACCTGGGGGGAAACCTTCCCGAAAAGCAATTCACTATACAAAACCTTTGTCCCTAGACTCTACAATCCCTGTAGATGAACTTATAGCAGAAATCTTCTACCGCTTCTGAACCTCTGAACTCTTCAATATATGAACGCCACCTTTTTGATCCACGAATCCCAGTACGTGACTAACCAATGATGCACGGATCCTAATACATGACTAACTCACCAACTTGAAGAAGATGTTGGCTGCAAAGTTCTTCATTTCATCAACAATGAAGATCAAGAAGCACTTGGTTACAAAACCCTAAGGCGCAAAGACACAATAGCTTCTTTCAGAGAGAATAAGACACTCGGTTACTTTTTGCATGTGTTCTCCTTGTATTCTCTTATGTGATGGCCTTTAAAATAAGTTTTATATGTGTCTAGGGTCATGAGAAAAGAAACCCTACACATACATGTCAACATGGGCCGAAAATCAAATCTGGAAATCTGAAATCTGGAAATCTGTCAAGCAACTATCGAGACCTCAATAGATAGTATCTGTTGAGAGTTGTCAAGACTCATTAAACCTCATAGATATTATCTATCAAGAGCTGTTAGGAATCTGTCCATCTTTAATGAACAGCCCTTCTTCACTTGTTTCTTGGTCCAATCTTCATGGTTTTAATAGTTGACTTGAACAATATGTTTCTTAAAGTATTAAACACATCCTAGGTTTACCTAATTACAAGTAAAGTGCGTTTTGTCAAAGGATTAGCCAATTCTGTAATGACATATGTTCCTAACATGATTTATATATGTCCTAACACATCACAAAAAGGGGGAGTGCATATGATTGATGGTTGATATGGGGAGTTTTTGTTGATAGTTGATAGAGGGAGTTTTTTGTTTTGGAGTTAGATTGTATTTAGGTGCTTCTTTGATGTATTTCTTTTTATTTGGCTCATGATGTATTTATTTTTTTGGGGTTGTATATGTTAGGGGGAGATACTATGTTTTATGTTTCTTTTATTGTTTCTTGTTTCACAAATGATACATTGGTTATTGATTTATATTATGAGGTTATTCATGGTATATGTCTTTCATTTTATGTTTTGTGAAATTAAGAATTCATTTTATTTTACTTGTATTTTCCACACATGTGTTTATGTATTTGTTGCGTGTTACAGGAATATATAGGTTAATTCACTCGTGGCTGCTAGCTACATTGGCAACTGATAGATAATAGTTAGGTTGAATTGTATTTAGCGCATTTGAAATTTGGATGGGTTGTTTTGTAACTTTAAGCATTTTATTTTTGCGATGTGTTTTGTCATGAATTGCCAAAAGGGGAGTTTGTTAGGTTCTGAGACTTTAGGATCTAAATGTATTAAAACTTTAATTTGTAATGTGTTGGCAGACCAGCAAAACTTAAAGTCTAGATTTAGGCGGCTCAAAGTGTGTTTATTTGTAAAGTTGGAATCGAGTGATTGCAGGATTTATTGGTCTAAATCTGCAAGGCTCAATCGATCGAAAATTAGACTCGATCGATCGAACCTCATGCAAATTATTTTTTCTATAGAATTTTCGACTCAGCCCAAGCCTGGTTTGACATGTAGGGTTTTATGTTTTACTCCAAGTATAAAAGGAAAAACCATAGCTACATTTTAAAAGTCTTTGATGTGTTGTGTGTTGGATCTTTTGTGAGATTTAGAGGTGTTTACCTTCATGCACACTTAGAGTTATCAAGATCAAGATTCATGTCAAGAGCTTGGTGATCATTTCAGTTGCTGCATAAAGAACTTAAAGAAAGTCACAAGTGGGAGAACTTGTGGTTGCTGTGGATCAAAGAAAGAAGTAGTCCATGGATTTGGAGCTATCATGTGGTTGTGGTAGTAAGTTTTCTATTCAAGGTAGCAATAGGATGTTAGTGGTCTAAGTTTTATTGTACAAACTTCAATTCTTTCATAGTGGATCTGTTTTACCTTGAGGATAGATAGGTTAAATCCTCTCTAGGTTTTTTTCAAGTTCGGTTTTCCTGGGTCATTAGATCTTTGTGTTATTTATTTTCCACTACTTTATTATTTATTGCCTATTTGTGTTTATCCTACTCTTGAATAACAATCTTGTTAATCAATTTAGTATAATATTAGGTTAAGCATATTCTGGTAAGGGGTATAAAAACATACAAGTGGTATTAGAGAAGGTTAGCTCTTGTGTTTAGATCCTTTGATCTAAGAGTTGTAATGGATTCTTTGAAATTATTTTTGCTGAAAATCCAACTTGTCTACTTTTGGTCTATATGTCTTGTTGCATGTGTTAAGTCTTTCCTTGAGTATCTTGGTATAATTACATGTGATGATAATTATGTGTGTTATACTACTTTAACCACCTTAAAGGCACATGATTCTTGTCTTTCATATTTGGATAGTGGTTGTTCCTGGCATATGACAGGAAATAAAGCCCTATTCAAGACACTTTTTGAAGGAAAGATTGGGATAGTCATGTTTGGAGATGGAAGCAAATCTGTGATTAGAGGCATTGGAACTGTAGACATTCCAGGGTTGCCAGTATTTGAAGATGTTTGGTATGTTGATGGGCTGAAGGCTAACTTACTCAGCATCAGTTAGATTTGTGACAATGGACTAAATGTTCTCTTCACCAAGTATGAATGTGAGATACTTGATGGAAGAGGTTACTGCATGTGTATTGGCATTAGGACAACTGATAACTATTATGGTATAACACCAAGTATAAGCAACAAGTGTTTCAGTGCAAAGATCAATCAAGTTGACTTATGGCATCAACGGTTGGGACATGCAAGTCACAAGCAATTAGAAAAGATTTCCAAGTGTGATGCAGTTATTGGTTTGCCCAAGTTTGAAAAGATAGAAAAGTGCATATGTGGACCATGTCAGATGGGTAAACAAGTGAAGTCCAAGCATTCATTTGTAACTGAAGTTCAAACCTCAAGACCTCTAGAATTGTTGCACATTGATCTCATGGGTCCTGCCAGAGTTCAGAGTTTAGGTGGAAAGAAGTATATTCTAGTTGTTGTGGATGATTTGACTAAATATACTTGGGTTGTGCTTTTGAGAGATAAGGCTGAGGCTCCTGAAAAGTTGATACACTTGTGCAAGAAATTGCAAGTTGAAAAAGGTACTGTGATAACTAGAATTAGAAGTGATCATGGGAGAGAATTTGAAAACATAAAACTTTCTACTTTCTGCAATGATCAAGGCACATATCAAGAATTCTCATCACCCAATACACCACAACAGAATGGAATAGGCGAATGGAAGAATAGGGTTGTTCAAGAGAACATTGAGATACAGTTAACTTCATTATTGTAGTTTTGGCTGGGTGCTAAGGGGATGTTTGGTACATGCACTTAACAACTGAAAACATGTGTGGAAATACATGTGGGTGAAAAAGTGTATTGAAATACGTGTAATGTTATTTAAAAACTGAAAACATGTGTTTAAGTGATTGTATCAAATGGGGCCAAAATTATTGTGTCAAAAGAAAAAGGTCTGCATCTAGTCTGATACGGGGTGAACCAATTATCAAAAATAATGTGCAAAGCTTCAGTTTGGTGTGCTCATTTTTTTTATGACAAAGCTTCGGTTTGTTGAAATGTAAAATTCCCATATCATTGTTTTTTCCTTTAGTTTGAAAACGAAAAAAAAAAATTCAAATTTTTAATTTAAAATTTTTTTTCATATTTTAGTTAGTGTTTTAATTTTTTAAAAATGACATCACAAAAATGCAACTATAAACTTGTTTATTATTATTATTATGTTTGATGAATATGGACCTGTTTTTTTTTAGTAACTAGTCGGAAACTCCTATGATGCATGAGAAAATTTTGCCTAAAAGTATGTTGGTCTCAAACTTTGTATAAAAAGTGTAATTAAATTATATTGGTCTCAAACTAAAACAATAAATACAACAAGAAGACTTAAAAAAAAATTAAAAAAAATGGTGTGCATCTAACTAAAAGTTTCTATAGTTCTCTCTAGTTTCTATTGTGGGATACCAAAATTATTTTTGCATCATAGATTTTATGCCAAATATTTGTGGCTAGAATAGATTTTCAGAAATGACAAATGCTATTAGAATCTACTAAAGGGACAAATGTTATTAGAATCTATTACCACAGTATCTCAATTGTTTGTCAATATATGAACTTATGATCATCTTTATGCTTATGATGGACTTACCACTTTCATGCATTTGTGTAAAAAAAAAAAAAAAAACTACAATTCGAAGGAACACAAATAGTTTGATCCAACTTGTTATATGAATTTCTTAATCAGTTGTTGGAGCATATCAAAAGTCATTAACAAATTGGTTTTCATACCTAGTACCATAACATCATTGACGACTCAATATTTAATATGAATATAATCGAATGCAATATGACTATTGGCAACTATGCCATATCACATAGCATTTGACTTTTTCTTTAACATGGAAATTCTTAGGTACTCTTGGAGTATAGTAAAATGGTGCTTCCTCCTCTCACATTCATGATGGACTCCACCATGAAGTTAATGAGTGGACCCTACCATAAATGTGAGATAAAGGAGCAATATTCGCGGTGCTCCAGGAGTACCTAAGAATTACTCCTATAACACAGTAAGAGAAGCACTCATTATCTTAGTAGACAATCCTTCCAATGTGTAGCACATTGGCAAGATTGGATATTATCTTCAAGTTGGGGAATCCTAATATAGCACCCAAAATGAGAGAGAGAGAGAGAGAGAGAGAGAGAGAGAGAGAGAGAGAGAGAGAGAGAGAGAGAGAGAGAGAATTTTGGAAGAGGAAGAGAGAATAGAGTGGTGATACTGTACATTTCCTTTTTTTTTTTTTTTTTTTTTTTTTAAAGTGATTATATATATTCTTTGACCATACATCTTTATTTGTTTAAATAGAAAGGCTGAATTAAGACTTGAAAAATGAGTAGGAACGTTGTTTTGGTCAAATAGGATCAGTGAATCTAAACTACAAACCGTTGTTTGTAAAGAAGTTAAAGAGTATGTGTAATCTAAAGAGAAGCTTGTTCATTGGATCAGTGATAAGAATTACATAACATGAATATGGTTATATACAGCTTGCTATGTGCAAGTTGTTAGAGAGAGAGAGAGAGAGAGAGAGAGAGAGATGAAAATGCTTCGAGCCTTACAGCATAATTACAGAGTAATTTATAATTATAATTATATTTTATATTGTTATAATTTCATTCCACTTAAATTCGGTGTTCTTCTTTTTTCGTCACTTCAGGCCCCTCCTTTTCTTTATCCTAATGAAAATTTTCCGGTGTACCTAACCCCACCCCCCTCCGCCCCCCAAAAAAAAAAAAAGGTAGTTTTGCTCTACCTTTTGGAATTTTTGTTCTCTTCATCTTTCTATCTGGTAATTTGTGTCAAATCAAATGCCAGTGCCGAAGAAAAAGTGCTTTGGATTTTTGTGACGTGTTAGCAAAAGTTTCAACAAAGTAGAAAACGTGAACCATGCATCTTATCATCGTGAGATACATCTAACTTCATTATTGTAGTTTTGGTTGGGTGCAAAATTATTGTGTCGAAAGAAAAAGGTCTGCATCTAGTCTGATATGGGGTGAACCAATTGTACGTCGGCTTGTTGAATTGTATAATTCCCATATCATTGTTTTTTCCTTCAGTCTGAAAACGAAAAAAAAAATCAAATTTTTAATTTTTAATTTTTTTTTCCAGATTTTTGTTAATGTTTTAATTTTTAAAAAATGCCGTCACAAAAATGCAACTATAAACTTGTTTATTATTATTATTATTTTTTTGATGAATATGGATCTGTTTTTTTTAGTAACTAGTCGGAAACTTGTGAATTTCTTAATAAGTTGTAAGAGCATATCCAAAGTCGTTAACAAATTGGTTTTCATACCTAGTACCACAGCATCAATGACGACTCAAAATTTAATATGAATATAATTGAATGCAATATGACTATTGGTGACTATGCCATATCACATAGCATTTGACTTTTTCTTTAACATGGAAAATTCTTAGGTACTCTTGGAGTATAGTAAGATGGTGCTTGGAGAGGGAGAAATAGACATAGACGGTCTCATTCTACTAAATCAGTCACGAGTGACGGTACCTTTTGCTTGTGATCAAGGCAATGGAAGAAGATGGGGAGTGTGTACAAAAGAGGATAGATGAGGAAGTGGACGGATACAATGTGGACGGAGGTAAGGCAACATGATATCCATACGATGCTGATGGTCTTCAAGGTGACGGATACAATGCAGATGGCGACAAGGTCACGTGACATCCACGTGGTTTAAGTAGTCCTCAAGAAACTTCAAAAGGAAACATCTTGCGTCTCACGACTAACCCTAATTAACAAAATCTTTATATGGAAAGGATCCCATAAAGTAAGTGCTTTTGTAAAGATCTTCCTTATAAGGAAGATTTCGCCTTCCTCAAGAAAGGGAGAAAGTCGGTTCTACACTACTATAAAAGCCCAAAGCCATCATAAATCAAGGTACACATAATTCACCCCAGTTCTGGCACTAGAGTTGTGAAAAGCTTTCTAACTTAACTTTCAAAGGGTCTTTGGCCGGTACCATACTGGTACTCTCCTAAGGTCTTATTGTTCTGTGTTATGTAGGCTTTATCTTAAGCACATGAGGACTGTGCGACTTACTGATGATTTTCAGCATCATCAATTAGTGTTGTCTGTGGGGAAGAAGTTTTGCAAGCCATACAATCACTTCCCGGACGAAGAGTTTCATGGTACTTATTCGCTCGATAGCAACCACCAACAATGCTCAAGGAGATGAATCGCATACCACCGTCCTCGAGAGGTAGGTGTAGACTCTCACAGTGGTAGTAGAATTCCTCACCAAGAAAAATCATGACCTAGGGGAGCAGCTGCGCCAAAAGAACATAGCAGTTAACACTCAAGAGGAGGACCAAGAAGGAACCAGCACTAAGAGAAGGAATCAAGAAGGGCCACGAGGCAACAACGCCCCAAGCAGACAAAAGCGACTAGATACGAGCCATCCATCCTCTGCAGATATTGTTCCACCTCACATGGTAGCGAAGATGCAGTTGATGAAAGAGAGGATGGATGTCATGATGAAGAATGACCCAAAAATGACCCAAAAAATCGGTTGGACGTACTCTACAGGGCCACTAAGTACATGAGAAACCCAGGAAGAGGGAAAGACAGGAGGAATCCAAACAAGACAAGGGGCGAAAGATAGCAAGAATAGGAGATAGAAGGGATAATAGGCGCTCTAAGCCTCCCACCGGAAGGTTCGCAAGCTTCCCCCCGCTAAACACCTCGATTGATCAAGTCTTGATACAAATCAAGGATGAAGGAGCCCTGACATTCCCTGGCAAGCTAAAGGGAGACCCTAGCAAGAGGTCTAGGGACAAATATTGTCGTTTCCACCGCGACCACGGTTATAACACATCTAACTGCTATGACTTAAAGCAGCAGATAGAAGCTCTTATCAGGCAAAGGAAGTTGTAAAGGTTCATCAGCAAGGAAAGGACGGACCAACCGCGGGAAACGCCTGCACGAAGAGAAAACGAGCATCCCAGACCCCCACTAGGAGACATAAAGATGATTGTAGGAGGAATAGCATCTAGCTCGTCTAAGAAGGCACGCAAAACTTACCTACGGATGGTCCAGAATGTTCAGTTGACGAGATTTGTCCCGAAGATGACTTGAATCGACAACCCTATCATTCGGCTTACAGAGGAAGATGCCAGGCATCTCCACCACCCTCACGATAATGCGCTTATAGTTAGTATTTGGGTAAGGGATTACAACACCCACCGAGTCCTGGTGGATAATGGGAGCTCTACTAACATCCTTTTCTACCTAACGTCCCAGCAGATGAGGATTGATAAGGAATGGCTGATTCCGATTAATGTACCACTTGTCAAATTCGGATGAACAAGGGTACACCCACTAGGAGTAGTCACTTTGTTTGTAACAGTTGGAGATTACCCGCAACAAATCGCTAGGGACGTCATGTTCCTGGTTGTTGATTGTTCATTTGCTTATAATGCCATATTGGGTCGTCTTACCCTTAACTCATGGAAGGCCGTAACCTTGACTTACCACCTAATGATAAAATTCCTAACCGAGTACGGAGTGGGAGAAGTACGGGGAGATCAAGTGGCGGCGCGCTAGTGCTACATTGCCATGTTGGAGATGGATGACCATTTGCAGATTATGCATAGAGGAATAGTAGACGATGGCGGAACCGGTAGAGGAATTGGAAGAGGTAATCTTGGATGATGCTAGGTCCAAACAGACGACAAGGTTCGAAACTCTGGCTAGCTTGTCAATTTGTCGAGCGCTCACAGCATATTTAAGGGAGAACCAGGACGTATTCATTTGGAGCCATAAGGATATGCCCAGAATTGATCCTTCGATTTTGGTCCACAAGTTAAATTTATTGCCTTCTTTCTCTCCATTTCGTTAGAAGAAACAAGTGTTCGCACAGGAACGGGACAAGACCATAGTCAAAGAAGTTCGTAAGCTGCAGGAAGTAGACTTCATTTGAGAAGTATACTGCCCTGATTGGTTGGCCAATGTAGTGATGGTTAAAAAGGCCAACAGGAAGTGGAGGATGTGCATAGATTTCATGGACCTGAATAGGGCATGCCCTAAAGATAGCTACCCCCTTCTACAGATTGATGTTTTGGTATATTCGACTGCAAGGCACCGGTTGCTGAGCTTCATGGACGCATTCTCTGGTTATAACCAGATCAAGCTAGACAAGGCCGACCAAGAGAAGACTTCATTTGTCACCAGCCTAGGTCTTTTCTACTACAATGAGATGCCATTCGGGCTCAAAATTGCAGAAGCCACATAATATCAGAGACTGATGAACAAAATGTTCGCACATCAGATTGGGAGGAATGTGCAAGTTTACGTAGACGACATGCTAGTAAAGAGCCTGCAGAAGGACAATCATTTAAACGACCTCTAAGAGACCTTCGACACCCTTTGGTTATATAACATGAAGCTGAATCCTAGCAAGTGTGCATTTGGGGTGATGACAGGGAAATTCCTGGGGTTCATGGTGTCCCAAAGAGGCATCGAGGTCAACCTAAAGAAGATACAGGCAATAATGGAGATAACACCACCAAAAACCATCAAGGAGGTACAAAGCCTAAATGGAAAGGTTATTGCATTGAACAGGTTCGTTTCAAGAGAAACTGATAAGTGCCTACCTGTCTTCCGTACGTTAAAGAAATCATTTGAATGGACGGTTGATTGTTAGCAAGCGTTTGAAGACCTCAAAGCTTACCTTTCCTCCCCTCCATTGCTGAGTCCCTCCAAACCCGGGGAGGAATTATTCCTCTATCTAGCTGTCTCCTCAGTACCTGTCAGTGTAGCCTTAGTTAGGGAAGAAGGCAGGGTACAGAAGCCTGTGTACTACACTAACAGGGCATTCCGAGGCGCAGAAGAAAGGCACCCACCAATGGAGAAGCTCGCCTTCGTATTAGAAACTATTGCTCATAAACTCAAGCCATATTTTTAGGCACACACTATGATCATCCTAACAGATAAGCCCCTTCGAAGAGCAATGAGCTACCCTGAAGCCGCTGGACAGATGGCACTATGGGCAAATGAGTTGAGCGAATTCAACATACAATACCAACCATGAACGACTATAACGAGATAAGTCACTGCTGACCTCTTCGCTGAATTCACTCTTATGGAAGACCAAAGGGTAGAATAGAGCCCCCAATGGCGCATACACACGGATGGATCTTCAAACAGGTAAGCAAGCAGGGCCGGTATGGTACTTTACAACCCGGAAGGGGATAAGGTCGAATGCATGATCCATCTTAACTTCCCTATGACCAATAACAAGGCAAAATACGAAACTTTGATAGCAGGGATGGATCTCGCCAAGGCGGCAGGAGCTAAAAGTATGGTCATATACTACGATTCCCAAGTAGTAATCAAACAGGTTAACGAAAACTATAAGTGCAAAAACAAATGGTTGAAGAGATACCTTGACCAAGAAAAGGATCGAGTTAACGACCTCCAAGTGAAATTTGTCCAGATACCAAAAGAAAAGAATGAGCATGCCGAACATCTTGCTAAAGTTACCTCAGCGGAGCACATTCTCATCCCCAGTCAGGTACTATCCTTCATTCAAGTCTCCCCATTAGTACACGGCATCAGTGTGCAGGAAATAGGTCTTAGGAACTACCGGACAACACCAATAATCTCTTACTTGAAGGACGGCGTATTGCTTGACAGAAAGGAAACTTCAAGGAAGTTAAAGGTTCAAGCAGCACGCTTCATTTTGATTAAAGGCATTTTATACAAAAGGGGATTTTCTTGGCTATATTTGAGGTGTCTCATCTCGAAAGAGGCAGTCTATGCAATGCGAGAAGTCCATGAAGGAATCTGTGGAAACCATTCTAGGTCACGGTCATTAGTGCACAAACTCATGTAGGCAGGATACTATTAGCCCACCATGCAGAAGGATGCCGCTGCTTATGTTAACGCATGTGACAAGTGCCAGAGGTTCACCAACCTCATTCGACAACCATCAGAAGAACTTACTACGTTGATGGCCCCATGGCCTTTCGCAATGGGGTTGGACATCATGGGCCTACTCCTAATAGCAATTCGATAGCTAAAATTCCTGGTGATTGATATAGACTACTTCACCAAGCGGGTGGAAGTAGATGCACTGGCCACCATCACGGAAAAGAATGTGCGAAGCTTTGTATAGAGGAACATTGTCTGCAGGTATGGTATACCCAGAGTGCTGGTTTCAGACAACGGGAAGTAGTTCAACAACAATGCATTTAGAGACTTTTGTTCACAACTAGGGTTCAAGAATCACTACTCATCTCCTGCCCACCCTTAGGCCAACAGATAAGTTGAGGTCACAAACCGGTCCTTACTTAAAATCATCAAGACCTGACTCGATGAGGCAAAGGGTATATGGCCAGAGGAACTACCAAGCATCTTATGGGCGTATAGAATGACGGTAAGGACACTTATAGGAGAAACACCGTTTCGACTAGCATATGGAAGTGACGCGGTCATTTCAGCTGAAGTAAGGCTCACCAACTACCGGGTAGGAAACTATGACAAGGGAAGAAACGATGAAGCACTATTTCTACAACTTGATCTGGTGGACGAGATCAGAGCGACAGTTGAGCAGAGGTTAGCACAATACTAAGACCTCATGGCCAAGCACTATAACTCCAGAGTTAGACATAGGGACTTCCAGGTTGGAGACCTAGTCTTAAGAAAGGTGATGGGTGACACAAATGACATTTCTCAAGGAAGCTAAGGCCTAACTCAAAAGGACCATACAGAGTTGCAGCATGGCATAGGAAGGGAACCTACCACCTGGAGACGCTGGACAGGCAAAAGTTGTGTCACCCATGGAACATAAAGCACCTAAAAAAGTACTACTAGTAGGTAATGGCAAGGGTGACGACACTCCTCATTTCCAGTTTATTTCCTTTTAGTTTAATTTTTTATCTACAGTTTCTTTTTTAAGCCCAAAGGGTAGTTGTTTCGTTTCTCTAAAGATAATTTTTATCCACAACTTTTTTCACAATAAGAGAAGCTATTCAGAAATTCCATGTGCATGTTATATGGCATTTCTACATTATAATTGTTGAGTCCCAAGTAGACGGGTTCATCTTGAAGGGATGATTTGTATTTACTACTTCCACAAAGTGGACGAGATTCATCCTAAAAGAATTACTTATCTCTAATAAAAGTCCAGAATAATGGACGGGTTCATCTTGAAGGGATGATTTGTATTTACTACATCCACAAAGTGGACGGGATTCATCCTAAAAGAATGACTTATCTCCAATAAAAGTCCAGAATAATGGACAGGTTCATCCCAAAGGAATTTATAATTCTTAAGTCCACAATGTGGACAAGATTTGTCCTATTATGACTTATCTTGAGCCGAGCATGGTGGACGGGTTCACCAAAATGGATGGGTTTGCTAAAGAATGGACTCAAAATCCATCATAAGGGGTAGTCAAAGATAAGTGGATGAGTTCATCCAAAGTTATGATAGGACGGGCCGCCCCTTGTGGACATCATAACTAGATGGACGGGTATATTAAGTTCTTGAATAAAAAGACAAGTTAGAAAAAATTTGGAAATAGAAAGCAACATATGAATGAAAGCATGAGCAACGGATAAATAGAAATAACTAATAAAAGCCCACAAAAGGGGCAAATGATTACATCTTGGGTCGACGAAAGAAAAACAAGTACAGTGTTTTCTCAAAAAAGTAAAAATTTAAAGCTAGAAATTTACAAGAAAAAATGAAAAATCACGACTAGATGGCAGGGTTATCTTCAGCCTTCTCCTCCACGGTTTGATCACCCTCAAGAAGACTAGTAGCGCCCTCCGTAGATTTTTCTTAGTTAACATTAACACCATCATCGTCACCTTGAGGGTCGGGGTTGGTCTCATCGACGAAGAGCTCATTAGTACCTTCAGAGTTGACAGGCTGGGCAGAAGTTTGAGTCGGGGCGTCAATAGAGACGTGAGAAAGATCCAAGTCAGGGTAGAAGGCTTTAACCTGATGGAAGCAATCGTCAAATCCGTCAACGAAGGAGCCACCAAGCTCCTTCAGTAAGGCATCGGAGTCACGGTATTCTCGTACCGCATCCTCCTTGGCCTGACAGAGATGATGCTTTACCTTTGAGATCTCCGCCTTCTTATCCTTAAGGATCTTCTTCAGCGCCTCATCTTGCGCCTTCGACTCCTTCAAGAGTTGCTTTATGTAATCGGAGCTTAGAAACCTAGACGTCCTTCTAAGCCAGCAACTCCTTCAACTTTGAGTCCTTCGCCTCCATTTTCTTCCTAAGACGGGTGATTACTGTCTCATAGGACGTACACCGGTCCATGAGGCCTTTCGTCATATCAACCCCCTGCAAGAGTCAGACTGAAGTTAGAACAAGACTACAATAGGATGGACGAAGGAAAGGAGATGGAAAAAAAAAAAATTACTTGAACCAAGCTGAATAGGCCCGTCTCCCTCATAGCCTCTGTGGCATGATTACCTAAGTCTTCATAGTTGTCGTCCTAGATGATGGTCGACAACTGCTTGAGTGCATACCCAGAGTCTTCACAGAGGAGGACAGGGTGCTTCTTAGTGACGGGGTCAGCACCCGTCATCAGTCCTTTCCCCTTCCCCGGTCCAGGCTTAGGGAGCAGCTTACTAGCGGCAGTAGTTTCACCGATGGTTGGCTCCTCAACCACTCTGGGCTTTTTAAGTTGACAGTTCATCTTCTCAGACGGCTTCCTTTTGGTAGACAGGTGGGGCCTAGCCCATCGCCTTAGGTGCCTCCGACTTCTTCTTGCTAGCTTGCACCTTAATGTAAACTCTTCGCTTGCTCTCTTCCATTTCTGCACAAAGGTGGACGAATAAAAGGTTAGATAACTTGAATAAAGGAAATCATAGTTAGATAAAAGGAGTAAGACAACTTGGATGATGTGTAGGAAAATCTGGTTTTGTATCTTATACAAAACACACAGCGGAAGTAACAAAATATGGATCTATTTCATTCAAGATTGATAACATGCACTATGTAAATTTTAGAATTTAAGAACAAGATATCGTACCTTGGTGCAGTGAAATTCAAAACGAAAGATTATAAGTACTTGGGAATACTTTTAATCTTCACTCCAATTCCACTTTACGCCCAAGAAGTGTGGTCTCTCAATCAGTTTCCAAGGGAGAATAATCGAGTGGCTTCACTCACACATACACACCATTTCACAATGATGTTTCTATTATATATATTTTTTTTAATAAATTCTGTATGTTTCTCCCTTTATAACTAACTGATTATCTAATTGGGCTGGCCTATTGGGCCTTTCCAATTGGGCTTTAGCGTGTGGCTTGGAGTGGGACCAAAAGGGACCAATAAGACACTAGCTCCAATGGGCCTTGGGCTTTTCTGTCAACTCTTGACAAGTCCAAAGTTACCATTAACTATATTTAATACCACTATATAAATATAGTTGTACTCTAGGCCTTATCTATAAATTATATCCCAAGACTTTATTGTACATGGAACCCCTTCATAAAATATTCGTAGTAATACAAAGTCATGAATGTAGACTACCACTTTGAAGATTACTACATCTTAATCCTTGAGTACCTGGTTTAATCCTTTAAGTTATTCATCATATATTTATGAAATCCAATTCCATAAATATATACTTTTAGTAATTCCTTACCAAAGTGGTTGGGCCCAACTCTCTGAATAACCAAACCCATTAAACTTATCTCAAGGGAATATTTTGTATCTCTGTTAAGAAACTATGAATTCCATCTTAAGAATATATGTTCCATCAACACTAAATGTGGCTGCCCAACATACTGAGGTTTTGATCGTTACTTATAGATCTCACTCCTGATATATCAAAGCAACCTACATCTCATGATCAGGTCCATTATTCTCTTAGGATTTAGAGTTGATGTAAACAGAAGTCGTGAAATTTATTATTCATTTTACAGTCGTTAGGAGAATAATAAATCTCACAGCGGTCCAGTTCAATATATCTTAACTCTTAAAACATATCAACATACCAACTAGAAGTCTCCACTTCCATGATCAAGACAAATCATCGTAGTTGATATGTTATAGTCTTCACAGATGAAATGCCCAATTTCATCACTGACTACGAACTACATTTTGAGTTTACAAAGAACTTGTGATTTATATCTTCTGTGACTAAATCACATAAATCACATACAATGCATCTCATGGACTATGCTAATGTCCCATTAGTTCATTAATAAATAATCTCATATAATTAAACAATTTAATTATTTATGTCATGACAGTACAATGGATTTTAGGGCATAAACTCCAACATGATGGAAGTACATTGGCGAATTTGAGAATCATAACGACGGGCAACCGCAGTTGGTTCGGGACCATCGCAGTACCAATGAAAGGTGTCTAGGGTAACAAGTTTAGCCCAAGACCTCTTGGGTAGCTTGGTTTTTGTGAAAATGTTCTCCAGGAAGCTCCACTGCTTAAGTGTGACTTGTGGGCAATTCTGAGCTACAATAGGAGACAATTAGAATATCACAAAAGTTAAATAAAAAATACAAGCCTCATGCAGATGGATACATACTGGACGGAGGCACAATGCCCCATGTTTTGTGCACAAGCATATATTCTTGATCACCAGGGTGACACATCCATTCGTTACCTTGGATGAATAAATAACGACCTTCTAGTTCCTGTTGGAATTAGGGGTGTCGCACACAAGCCCAAGCAGCGGGCTCCTCGGCACAAAACTATACATGCCCTTTGACTGTGTGATTTCGGATGGACGGTAGCAATGGAAGAACTCTTCCACCATCATCCTATGTGCCCCGTCGAACATCACCCCATAGAGCACTTCAGCTCCAAAAAATACTCTCCAAGCGTTCAGAGAGACCTGGGTGACGGCCAGTACGAGATACTAGAGAAAACGATAGTGAAAAGCACTTAGAGGGAACCTAAGCCCCGCTTTCAGCATTTGTTCATATACACCGACGTCTTCTACACCCTTGTAATAACATTTTTCCCATTTAAATGGAAGACGCATGGGAATGTTGATGGGTATTTGGTACTTCCCCCTAAGTGTATTGAAGTGACATTCTTTGATGGACGAGTTGAAATCATTTATCGTCCACGATAAGAGCATAATGAACTCCCTGAACTCATCAGGGCCTATGACGTAATGGACGGGAGGCTCATCATTTCCTATGTCTTCATTTGAATCACTTTCAGATCAGTCTCCATCCAAATCATCATCCTCCATGGAAGGTGAGTTGGCGGACGAGACCCTTTCTTCAGAAGAGGTGCTGGGGTCATTCTGACCTAACGGATACACCTCATCGTAGCCTGCTCCCTCGTGGACACATGACTATTCACTCGACGCACTAGACATTAGTCACGTATACACCTCATCGTAGCCTGCTCCCTCGTGGACACATGACTATTCACTCGACGCACTAGACATTAGTCACGTATAAAGTGACAGACAAACCCTAGGACTTTGATGGTTTACATAGACGATAGGTTGGAAACTTTAAATAAATGACAAAAAAAAAAAAAAAAATTCCAACTTAAAGTGAAGGATGCTTACTGAGTGAGCAAAACATAGAAGTCAACAGTGACGAAACAATAAGTGAATGGTAGCACCAAGAAGACGGTATGCCGGATTGGTGAAGAGGACAGTAGCGTTCTGGTTGTCAAATTGTTGCAGAAAGTGAAAATGAAAGACAAATGAGCATGTATATATAGAGATAACGGCATGAAAGATGAAGGGACGCTTCGAATCGAGCGATTAACCATTAAAAATGTGCCACATGTACCTACGACATTTATGACCCTAGGCTAGCCTGTCAATCAGAACGCATCTCTCGAAGTTAAAAAACAGTTTGTCACTCCACGGGTCTATCCTGACATGAGGTGACAAATATGCAGAGTGAAGGGGACCACTAAAGAGGGAGAAATAGACATAGACGGTCTCATTCTACTGAATCAGTCACGAGCGACGGTACCTTTTGCTTGTGATCAAGGTAATTGAAGAAGACGGGGGTGTGTACAAAAGAGGATGGATAAGGAAGTGGATGGATACAATGTGGACGGAGGCAAGGTCACACGATATCCTCACGGTGCTAACGGTCTTCAAGGTGACGGATACAATGCGGGCAGCGGTAAGGTCACGTGACATCCATGTGGTTGAAGTTGTTAGGACATATGTGATTCACTTGTTAGGAACATATGTCATTATTTTATGTAATTGGCTTATTCTTTGACAAAACGCACTTTACTTGTATTTAGATAGATTTAGAATGTGTTTAAATATTTCAAGAAACCATGTTTCAAGATCAAGTGTTGAAGCCTTCAAGTCTGTCCAAAAAAACAAGCTGAAAGTGCAGAGTTACTAAAGCTCAACAGCTAGCATGAGTCAAGGTTTAAGGAAGCTGTTCAGCCTGTGTGCTCGACACCTGCTCAACAGCTGCTTGACACCTCCTATCTGTCGAGGTTTAAGAATTTCAGAATTCTAATATGATTTTCTTGGAATCTGTGAATGTGTCTTTAGACCTTCTTTTCTCCTAACCCTAGACATATAAAAGGATTATTTTAAGGGTCGTAAAATGGTTCACAAGTTGCAGAAGCATTGAGCAAACTCTGTTCAAGCAAATTATGACTGGAGACGAAGTTCTTGCCCTAATTCATCTCTTTCTCTTGAAGAAGTTGCTGTGTATGTGCACTGTAGGGTTTTGTGACCAAGCATCTTCTTGATCTTCATCGTGTGGATGAACTGAAGAACTTTGCAACCAACAACCTTCTTAGTTGGTGATTGAAGTCGCGTACTGGGATCCGTACAATTGATTAGTTACGTACTTGGGAGCCATGCATCAAAAGGGGGAATTGTCACTACCGAACAAGTCCAATTAGGTATTGGGGTAAGGGTTCAACTGTAGGTCGGTAAGGTACATGGGATTCCTTTACTTGTAACTGCTTGTTGTGATAATAGTGGAGTTTCGGGAGTGGTGACCTGAAAATCACCTGGTGGGGTTTTTACCGTTAGGTTTTCCCCATTCGTAAACAAATCACCGTGTTATTTATTTTCCATTGCATATTTAGTTTATCGGTGATTTGTTTGTGCTACCACACATTTGCATGTTAATTTGATTAATTAATAAATTTGGCTAATTAATCAATTAATTCATCATAAGGGGTCAATTCATTTTTGGCCTATCTAGTGGTATTAGAGCAAGCATACTCTGATTAGGGTTTAATCTTTACTATGTTGATCCATTGACCCTTATTTGTCATGGATAGAGGACAATTGTTAATCATACCTCCTTTATTTGATGGCACTAACTATGCATATTGGAAAGTACGCATGAGAGCTTTCTTGTAGTCTTTAGATGAGAAAGTGTGGCAAGTTATTGAGATAGGCTAGACCAAGCTGAAGGAAGTGCCGGCCGACTGGGATGATGCCAAGATCAAGGCGACAAACTTCAACAGCAGAGCATTGAATGCCTTATTTAGTGCGGTCACCAATGAGGAGTTTAAGAAGATATCCTCAACTGAAACTGCCAAGGAGGCTTGGACCATTCTCTAGACAACCTATAAGGGTACAAAGGCTGTCAAGGATTCAAAGCTTCAGAGGCTCATTACAAGCTTTAAAAAGATAAAGATGGAGGAGGATGAGTCATTCGATGAATTCTATGCGAAGTTGAATGACATAGTGAACTCAGCCTTTAATCTTAGGGAAACCATTCCTGAACCCAAGATAGGCTAACCACCAAGAAGCTCAATGATGTGGAACTTGATCGTGAGGAGCTTTCCACAAATTTTGATGAGGCTAATCAGACTATTAGAGCACTGAGGTTCGAGAACAATTTCTTGGTTGAGAAGACCAAGAAGTTTGAAGCAGAGCTATTTCAAGTCAGAGCTCAATTGGAGAGGACTTCAAGTGCAAAGCTTGATGAGATGCTCAGTCTTCAGAAATCTGCTTATAACCGAACAGGTTTAGGGTATGGTTTCTTTTCCTCTAATATTGCTTCTACTAGTACTACTATTTTTGTTCTTCCTAGCAATAATGTTGAAATTGAGAACAATAATGTTAAAACTGATTTAGCTAGTGAGAACCTAGACAAAGATAAATCTATCTTAGGAGCACCCCCTAAGCAAGATAAGAAGGAAGCTAAGAACCCTAGGGCTAAAAAGGTAACTCTCAAAAGCCTAAATAGAAGAAGCAACATCTTTGTCATTATTGTGGAGTTGTCGGTTATACTCAACCAAATTGATATAAGTGGCTAGCCACTCAACAAAGCAAAGGCATGATAGCATCTGGAAACCAGAATTAGCTTCAATCCTCTCTTGCTCCCCTTAGAGATCTTCTCAAAGCCCTTATGACATAAATAATCATCTCACCACTGTTGTCCGCCAATCATAATATGACACCTGTATGCTTCGGCATAGCAAAAGTGCAGTGTCAATGACATTTGTGTGCTTCAGCATAGCAAAATTGGAATGTCAAATGCTTACCATCATTTGGTATTTCTTCTCTATCTCTAATATGTCCATGCATGATTTGCTTAAATAAAAATATGCAAAGAAAATAAAAAGCAAAAAAATTAAAAATGCTTTAAATATGATTGCAAGCGTGTATTCTAGGAGATGTGGGAGTGTTCGCGTAAAATAGTCTGCAAGCGCACAGAATCGTAACAAGTAGTAAAGTGATTTTAGAAAACGAATGTCAAACCCACAAGAATTAACTATGTTATTGAATACCGAAATTTACTAAATTAATTACTATTTGGAAAATCAAAAATAAAAGGGACGTTCAACTATCTAAATTAAATTAAAATATTTAATAAAAATAAATCTAGCAAAGCATAAAAATCTAAAAGTGTAAAGAAGAAAATATGATAAGAATGGATCTAGAGCAGTTGATTTCACCTAACAAATCCCACACAATTTATTCTTCCTAATTATTAAATTCTAATGATCTCCTGTTGATGATTAAAAATTCCTTAAGTATTCAATATCTTCTCTCAAATAATATCAAAAATGTCTTCAACTAACAATTCCATATTTCTATGCGAATTTAATTAATTGGAGACTAATTTGATGGAAGCGGTTTGAGCTCAAGTTTAGGTGGTTCCTCAAGTGGAGATGTTGGCTAACATGATTTTAAGTCTTCCACTTTTGGTTGCATTGAAGGAGGAAAGAATGGTGTAGCCTCCAAATATCTTTCACACTCTTTAACCTCTTCATCTTTGAATTTAACAGGTGTATAGTGAGTAAGACATACCTTGAGTGGTAACTTTAGAAAATCAATTTCACAAGTCTCATCGGCCATGATCACGTCTCGGTCACTTATTTGAAAACAAGAATGTGTATCGGAAGAAATTTCATAGGCTTAAATACATCAAAAGTGACCTCATCCTCTTCGACCCTCAAAACAAGTTTTCCTTGCTAGACATCAATTAAGGTTCTCCCCGTTGCAAGGAAAGGTCGACCCAATATCAAAGGGATCTCCTCGTCCTCATCCATATCAAGGACAATGAAGTCAGTCGGGAAGATGAACTTGTCAACTTTTACTAATACGTCCTCAATGACTCCTCTTGGATATTTAATAGATCTATCCGCCAATTGTAAAGACTAAGTGGCCGGCTTTACTTTTCCAAGACCCAATTTCCTGAAAACAGAGAGAGGCATTAGATTAATATTTGCCCCTAAATCACATAAAGCTCTATCAAAATAAGATTTTCCTATAGTGCAAGGGATAGTGAAACCCCCTGGATCTTTTAGCTTAGGCGATAGCTTCTTTTGTAAGATTGCACTACTCTCCTCTGTTAGCATTACTGTTTCATGCTCCTCCAATTTCCGCTTCTTTGATATTATATCCTTCAAAAATTTAGCATATTTAGGCATTTGTTCCAAAGCTTCAATGAGAGGAATATTAATATGCAATTGCTTAAATATACTTAGAAATTTAGAAAATTGATCATCCACATTATTTTTTTTTAATCTTTGCGGAAAAGGAATTAGCGGATCATAAATTGAAGGAGAATAAGTCTCAAAAGTATCTTCCCTGGATCTTTTGGATTTTGAAGCTCTTTCATTCTCCTTAGTCTTCTTAGCTTGCTCCACTTCTTTCATCTCTGACTCGGCTTCCTTCATCTTTGACTCCTCATTATCCACAACTTCATCTTGTTTGGCATTTGTTACTTTTGCTTATATGTTCGTCCACTTCTCAATGATATTGCCTTTACATGTTCTTTCAGATTGGTGACAATGTCGCTCAGCAAAGTTCCTGCAGTCCACTTTGTGAGCATGCGTGAGAGCTAACCGATCTGCACCTCAAGATTACGGATTGAAGCTGAGTTGTTTTGGATTGCCACGTCTGTCTTCTGTATGTACTGCATGAACATGTCCTCAAGTGTCGGCTTCTTCTCTTGCTGTGGAAATTGCTAAGGTGGTTTAGCTAGCCCTTGGTTATTGCTTCATGAGAAGTTGGGGTGATTCCTCCATCCAGGATTGTACGTGTTCGAGTATGGATTATTTTGACGTTGAAAATTTGACACATAATTTGCTTGTCCATAACTTGATTGGGCAAAAGGATTTCCCATTTGGTAGTCGACACTTGAATGATTTCATGCACAATGATCACAAACAACATTAGTTTGAATAGCATTAACATTCATTTTACCTAGTTGTTGAGACAAAGTTGCCATTTGTGCTGCCAATGAGGTAATAGAATCAAGTTCTAAAACTCTAGTTATCTTTCTTGGCATTGCTCTTTCTGTAGGCCATTGATAGTTGTTGGATGCCAATTCTTCCAAAAGTTCATAGGCTGCCTCATGAGTTTTACTCATTAAAGCTCCACCAGCTGCTACATCAACCATAGACCTGTTTGTAGCTCCTAGACCATTGTAGAATGTTTACACTTGAAGCCATGCTGGAAGGTCATGATGAGAACACCTTCGCAGTAAATCTTTGTACCTCTCCCATGCTTCATATAATGATTCACCCTCAAATTGGATGAACGTGGTGATATCATTCCTTAACTTTGCTGTCTTTGTAGGAGGGAAATATTTTGCTAAAAATTTTTGTGCCAACTCCTCCCATGTAATGAGGCTAGGTGGCAAAGAATTTAACCAAACCTTTGCGTTATCCCTAAGTGAGAAGGGAAAAGGCCTTAGTCGAATCGCATCATCTGTCACTCCGTTATGTTTAAAAGTATCACAAATTTCCAAGAAATTTGCAATATAGACATTAGGATCCTCTTGTGACAACCCCTCGAACTAGACAGTCTGCTGTATCATATGAATGATGGCCGCTTGATCTCAAAATTATTGGCTTGTATGGCTGGCCTCCTTATGCTTGATATAGCTCCATTGACCGAGGGCATAGCATAATCTCTTAACGCCTTTTCCTTTTGATCGGCCATGTTAGATAGAGATGTGTTGGCCTCCTTCTTCTTTTCTTTCTTAAGCTGACATAGGGTTCTTTCAATTTCAGGATCAAAGAGTGTCTGCTATAATTTAAATCGAGGCATGCACTTTTAATTCCTTAAAAGAAAGAAAACAAACTCAGATGCACCTAATTTCTTTTATTTTTTGAATAAATAAAATAAAATCCAAAGTAGTAAATATCTAGCTAGTATCAATATCAATAACAAATAGTTAATCCCCAGCAACGGCGCCAAAAACTTGTTCAAGTAAAATAATCTGCAAGTGCACAGAATCGTAACAAGTAGTAAAGTGTTTTTAGAAAACGAATGTCGAACCCACAAAGATTAACTATGTTATTGAATACCGAAATTTACTAAATTAATTACAATTTGGAAAATCAAAAATAAAAGGGATGTTCAACTATCTAAATTAAATTAAACTATTTATTAAAAATAAATCTAGCAAAGCATAAAAATCTAAAAGTGTAAAGAAGAAAATATGATAAGAATGGATCTAGAGCAGTTGATTTCACCTAACAAATCCCACACAATTTATTCTTCCTAATTATTAAATACTAATGATCTCCTGTTGATGATTAAAAATTCCTTAAGTATTCAATATCTTCTCTCAAATAATATCAAAAATGTCTTCAACTAACAATTCCATATCTCTATGCGAATTTAATTAATTGGAGACTCATTATGTACTTTGAATTTTCTTGAAAAATCACACTAATCGCGGTAAAGCATCTCTACTTTTGCTCAACTAATGGTGTTTAATTCTAGAACTAAAATAACAAATCACCTCTCGGTCTCATTGTCATTCAATTGATCAATCAATAATTCATAGAAAGAAATATTAAGCATTAAGAATAAGAATTAAACACTCAATCATGGAAATATTAAAAATAAAATAACTCAGAATATAAATTGTGTGTTCATTGCTAGACTACATCAACACTCTAGAAAATAAAATTTAGTTCATAATAAAATTGAAAAGAAAACAAATAAAACTTATGTCTTTCATCTGAATTGGTTGATCAACATGAAGCTCTCGCCATTGTCCTCAGATCCTCCTCTTCAGAAAGACTCCCACAAAAAATACTTCAATGCGGCACCCCCTTTTCCTCTCAGGTTTTCTCCTCTCCCTGTTTTCCCTAAAGAGCCTTTAAATAGGTCAAGGAATCCTATTCCCGTTTGGAGAAAATCCCAGATTTTTTTGTTTCAGTTAACTGACGATTTTGGCCCATTTAACATCATAATTCTGACTTTTGGTAAACTAAAAAGTTGTAACCCTTTAAGTTAACTTTCCATCCCAACTTGAATCACCTCGATTGGATATCTGAGTCAAAAGTTATGCCAAAAATACTAACTGATGTGCAGGCTGGAATCCTAATCCGAATTGGACTTGGATTTGGTGCAAATTTCCTTTGATTCCTTGCTCCAATTGGACTTGAATTTAATTGGGTTGGTCTTCTCTTGAATTCATGCCTGGCTGGACGTAAGTTGGCTTGATTCAATTGGCTTAGCCCCATTTTGCATGTAAAGCCCTTGTAAATTAATCTGAAATCTTCTCATTCCTTCAAAGCACAAACGAATAGATAAATATAAATAAAAATCAAATCAAATAAAAAGAAATAAAGGAAAATTAACAATTTTAATAAATAAGAGGATAATAAAAGTCATGTAAAAATTACACTTATCAGGGAGTTAGAGGATGTACCTTTAAGGTGATAGTCCCCATTAAGCAGTTATGATTGTGTGTGAGTTAAAGTGATTTTCTTATATCTTAAATCGTCATAACATGTATACACTTATAAAATCTTGCAATGTTTTTCACACACAACACGCAATGTTCTTTGCTACTCTTGATACATGTGCAGGTACAATGTGATTTGGTCATCACAAGGTTTTACATGTGTAAATGTATGCTCATTAAACTGTCTTGACTTGTTTTTGAAAATTAAAATTGGTTAGACTTGTTTAGTGTGTGTGTGTGTTTTTGGGATCCATGTGCTTAAAATTGTTGTTGAGAGATGATTTTGAGAGGTTTATATGGTGTGTTTGGATCATTGGTTGAGTTGTATGTTGGATTGCATTCATGTCTGTGTTTTTCACTTCTCGAAAAACTGTTTTTAAAAGCTATCTTGACACCTCCTCGACACCTCCTCGATACCTTGATATCTGTCAAGCTTCTTAAGCTTTTTCTTATGACAATCTCGACAGCTTCTTGATACCTGGTGGATCGATTGAGAAAGTTCTTGCCTCCTCGATAGCTTCTCGACAGCTGGTGGATCGATTGAGCTTCTATTCTTGTATCTGATGGTTTGTTCCTCGACACCTCCTTGATACCTATATTTATCGAAGACCAATTTCTCGACACTTTCATCGACAGATGTCTCGACACCTCTCGACATCTCATCTGTCGAGATTTACTAAGGGTCTATTTATACTTCCTCGTGCGATCCGACCCTCATTTCTTTCGATCTCTCTCACTCAATAGCTCTCTCATTTCTCTCCCAAACAACCTCATCTCGCTCCAATCTTGATCCTCAAGGTTTCTTCAAGCTTTTCCAAGATTTTCTTCACTTGGTAAGCTTCTTATCTCTCATTCTTCATGCATTTCATGTTTTGAAACCTAGGTTTTGGGGTTTTTGAAAAATTTTGGGGTTTTTCAAAATTGATGAGTTATTGTTGAAATTTTGGGATCGGTTTTCACTTAAATAAGTTTAAAATCTCATGCATTGCCTCACATTAGCATTATAATAGTATAGTCATGCATTTAGATGTGTGTAAACTGTTTGTGTTCTGATAGGTTTGGATTGGGCTAAGCCTATGATGCAATTTCTTTTGCATGTCACATGTTCATGTATTTCCCATGCATAGGTACTCTCTTTTCAATATACTTGTTATATTTGAATTGCTTAGGACTTTTCTGATTGTCTTTCTTTCTCTCCCTCTCTTTCTGTTTACATTAATCGTGTCTATGGCACCTAAACGTAAATCTACTCTGACTCGAAACCCTCTTTGTTCCGAAGCTTCTTCATCTTCTAATTCTGCTCCTCTCTCTCTTCGGTTTCGTGATGATGATGCCCACAAGGCATTCTCAGAGAACTTTTCTAAATGAGGTGTTCATTCAGAATGCTAAGTCATTCTAGTGAACTTCGCTGACACTGACCTACCCACTGTCATTCACAGTCAGGAATGATAGTCACTGTGTGACATTCTGGTCACTTGTCCTCTTGTGCTTATCTAGGAGTTTTACTCCAACATGCATGAGATTGATCGTTTAGTACCTCTTTTCTTTACTCGCGTTCGAGGTACATGCATTCCTATCACATCGCAACTTGTTACAGATGTGCTTCGAGTTCCTAAGGTAGAGTTTCCTGACTATCCTAATTGTGAGCGTCTACGGACTGTGTCCAAAGATAAGCTCATGGCTGCTTTCTGCGAGCACCCTTCTGATTGGGGTGATCGTCAGTTTACACCATGTAGGCCTTTTGCCAAAGGTCGTAGATTCATAAACATAGTGATGACTTTTGTACTCCATCCACTCTCTCACTACAACTCCATCACAGAGCCTCATGCTTGGTTTTTGTTGTCTCTTCTTGAGCATCTTACTATAGACTTCCCTTCTCATTTCATTCCTTCTATTATAGATATTCATCTAGATTCGGCATCCCATGATAATCTCATCTTTCCGTCCGCTATCACAAGGATCTTACGCCATTTTTTTATTCCTTTTCCCTCTTCCGACCATTTTTCTGTCATGTGTGCCATAGACTATGCTACCGTTAAATGTAGCAAGGCGCAGTTTTGGTTGAGGCAGTCAAATTCAGTAGCTCCTCCCTCCCATTTAGCTCCATCCCGTTTTGCTCCATCCACATTTGCTTCCTCCTCTTCTTCGAGCAATGTGACTCTAGGAGACATCATGGCACAGCTGCAGCGCATGGATGCTCGCCTAGATACACTCTTTACGGACCTGTATCAAGTGAACGTTCGTGTCAGTCTTATTGGATGGCGACAGGCATCCATGGGTGGTTATGCTTCTGAGGCTTCTCCTCCACCACGTCCTCCCGTAGCTTCTGATTCTGAGGATGAGGATGATGATGATGGTGATCACGATGATGTTTCGGATGATGATGATGGAGATGCTAGCTCTACCGATGAGATGTCTACTTGACACTTTTACCCTTTGACGCTCATGACAAAAAGGGGAAGTAATTTTGGATATGAGAGTAGTCATTCTTAGGGGGAGAGTTAGTATAGGACCATTTTGTTAGGGGGAGTGTTGATATGTTTTGAGGGATGTAGTGAGGATATTATGTATCTTTTCTTTCTTTTTTTTCTTTTATAGATACATTGTTCTTATACATTAGGTCTTGTGACCATTTTTACACATACATTGTATTTATTCTCTTTATATATGGATGTATGTTTCTTTCACCTACCCTTACATGTGTTATTTCTTTTCTCTTTTTATACACATGTTTCTTATGCTTCTATGCAATCTATTATTTCTGTTTCACACAAGATGCCTTGATGAGTTTTGTTTAAAATATTTCAAAAATACAAGTTGTCATAGTCTACTTACCATAAACTCTCTTCTTGCAAAGTTTTTCAAGAGTTTGTGTTAGGATAGATTTTATTGTATTCAACAAGTGAATATGAGTTGAGTGATTTATGACTTCTCTCATATGCTCATTTGTTTGTTGTGGTTTTGTCACGAATTGCCAAAAAGGGAGATTGTTAGGACATGTGATTCACTTGTTAGGATATGTCACTATTTTATGTAATTGGCTTATCCTTTGACAAAACACACTTTACTTGTATTTGGGTAGATTTAGGATGTGTTTAAATACTTCAAGAAACCATGTTTCAAGATCAAGTGTTGAAGCCTTCAAGTTTGTCTAAGAAAACAAGCTAAAAGAGCAGAGTTACTAAAGCTAGATAGTTAGCTCGACAGCTGGCATGTGTCGAGGTTTAAGGAAGCTGTTCAGCCCATGTGCTCGACACCTCCTATCTGTCGAGGTTTAAGAATTTCAGAATTTTGATCTAATTTTCTTGGAATTTGTGAATGTGTCTTTGGGCCTTCTTTTCTCCTAACCTTAGACATATAAAAGGATTGCTTTAAGGGCCGTAAAACGGTTCATAAGTTGCACAAGCATTGGGCAAACTCTGCTCAAGCAAATTGTGACTGGAGATGAAGTTTTTGCCTTTGTTCATCTCTTTCTCTTGAAGAAGTTGCTGTGTATGTGCGTCATAGGGTTCTGTGACCAAGCATCTTTTTGATCTTCATCCAGTGGATGAATTGAAGAACTTTTCAGCCAACAACCTTCTTAGTTGATGATTGAAGTCGCGTACTAGGATCTGCGCAATTGGTTAGTTACGTACTTGGGAGCCGTGCATCAAAAAGAGGAACTGTCACTATAGAATAAGTCCAATTGGATATTGGGGTAAGAGTTCAACTGTAGGTTGATAAGGTACTTGGGATTCCTTTACTTGTAACCACTTGTTGTGATAATAGTGGAGTTTCGGGAGTAGTGACTTGAAAATCACCCAGTGGAGTTTTTTCCTTTAGATTTTCCCCATTCGTAAACAAATCACCGTGTTATTTATTTTCTACTGCATAATTAGTTTATTGGTGATTTTTTTGTGCTACCACGCATTTGCATGTTAATTTGATTAATTAATAAACTTGACTAATTAATCAATTAATTCATCATAAGGGGTCAATTCGTTTTTGACCTATCATAAGTAGTCCTCAAGAAACTTCAAAAGGAAACATCTAGAGTCTCACGACTAACCCTAATGAAAAAAATCTTTATATGGAAAGGATCCCATAACGTAAGTGCTTTTGTAAAGATCTTCCTTATAAGGAAGATTTTTCTTTCCCCTAGAAAGAGAGAAAGTCGATTCTGCACTACTATAAAAGCCCTAAAGCCCTCATAAATCAAGGTACTCATAATTCACCCTAGCTCTAGCACTCTAGAGTTGGGAAAAGCTTTCAAACTTAACCTTCAGAGGGTCTTTGGCCGGTACCATACAGGTACTCTCCTAAGGTCTTCTTGTTCTGTGTTATTCAGGCTTTATCTTGAGCATGTGAGGACTGTGTGACTTACTGACGATTTTCGGCATCGTTAGTGCTCCATTTTCTCACATTCATGATTGACTCGACCATAAATTTAATGAGTGGACCCTACCATAAATGTGAGATAAAAGAGCACTATTCACTATGCTCCGGAAGTATCTAAGAATTACTCCTATAACACAGTAAGAGAAGTAAGCATTATCTTAGTAGACAATCCTTCCAATGTGTAGCACATTGGTAAGATTGGATATTATCTTCAATTTGGGGAATCCTAGTATAGCACTCAAAATGAATGAGAGAGAGAGAGAGAGAGAGAGAGAGAGAGAGAGAGAGAGAGAGAGAGAGAGAGAGAGAGAGAGAGAGAGAGAGAGAGAGAGAGAGAGAAATTTTGGAAGAGGAAGAGAAAATAGAATGGTGAGACTGTACATTTCCTTTTTATTTTTATTTTTTTAAGTGATTATATATATTCGTTGACAATACATCTTTTTTTGTTTAAATAGAAAAGCTAAATTAAGACTTGAAAAATGAATAGGAACATTGGTTTGGTCAAATAGGATCAGTGAATCTAAACTACAAACCGTTGTTTGTAAAGAAGTTGAAGGATATGTGTAATCTGAAGAGAAGCTTGTTCAATTGATTTGTGATAAGAGTTACATAACATGATTATGCTTATGTACAGCTTAATATATGCAAGTTGTTGGAGAGAAAGAGAGAGATGGAAATGCTTCAAGCCTTACAGCATAATTATAAACAAGTTGTGTACAGAGTAATTTATTTTATAATTATATTTTATATTGTTATAATTTCATTCCACTTAAATTCGGTCTTCTTCTTTATCTTGTCACTTCGGGCCCTCCTTTTCTTTATCCTAATGAAAATTTTCCAGTGTCCCTAACCCAAAAAAAAAAGAAAGTAGTTTTGCTCTACCTTTTGGAATTTTGTGTTTTCTTCATCTTTTTATCTGGTAATTTTGTGTGAAATCAAATGCCAGTGCCAAAGAAAAAGTGCCTTGGATTTTTGTGACGTGTTAGCAAAAGTTTCAAAAAAGTAGAAAACGTGAACCATGCTAGCCTCAATTATTCATCTTATCATAGTGAGATACAGCTAACTTCATTATTGTAGTTTTGGCTGGGTGCTAAATTATTGTGTCGAAAGAAAAAGGTCTGCATCTAGTCTAACACGGGGTAAACCAATCATCAAGAATAATGTGCAAAGCTTCGTTTTGGTGTGCTCATTTTTTGATGACAATCATTTTATACTTCGGTTTGTTGAAATGTAAGGTTATGTTTGGTAATTGTTTTTAGGTAAAAATAAAAAATTATTTTCAATTTTCATACTGTGAAGGAAACTAAAAACAGGTCTAGAGCTGTTTTTATTTTACAGTTTTCCCTCACTTTAGAAAACACGGAGAAAACACTTTAAAACACGCTGACACATAGCCAATTAATGAACCAACGCACTGGTTCGACCCACAACACTAACAAAATGTTTTTCCTGCGCTTCCTTTTCTTTTCTTTTTTTTCACTCGGTATTTTAGTGCCTAATATCTGATACCCTTTATATCTTCTCCTCTACGCCTCCACTGCCTCCATCTTGCTCAGAGAAAAGCTTGATTCAGAGAAAGAAAAGGAAGAAGAAGATGAGAAAAATGGGTCTTTGACTTGGTGCCTAATGACTGAGATATGTGCTCCAAATCTTTCATTTTTTTCCCTTCTATACCTTTTTCTAATTTAGATCCCATTCCTCTCCATTGTAGCTGCCACTGCAACTTCTTTATTCTCCCTCTTCTTTTTTCCTGCGTCTTTAGTTTCTTCATTGCTAATGCACTAAAACAATGTGCTTTTAGCTTTGTGTCTTTCAAATTTTCTTATCTAATATTTAATCAATGATGTCAGATGGTTAGGTGGAACTATGAAACACTCAAAAGTGTTGAATTTTTTTCAAACTTATCTTTAGTATCAATTCATTTCCACCAACCACGTAGCCTATGCTCTTAACTTTTTGTTTTCCCCTGGTCTTTCTTTTTCTTTCATGTACTGATGTATATTATTGTTAGTATTATTATTATTATTGTTATTATTATTATTATTATCATCCCATCTTGCACACGACATAGTTCTTGTCAATTGTTGCTATAGGTTGGGTTTCTTTAGGTGTAAGGATTTTAAATACTTTGGAGCAAACGTGTTTTTGAATTAGAATAAATATAATTTTTTAAAAAAAATTAACTAAAGAAAACAAAATTCAACTTTTTCAAAAACAACTACCAAACAAATTTCCTGAATTTTGTTTTTGAAAAATGTGTTTTTCAAAACAACTAACCAAATGTGTTTTTCATTTTGAAAACAAAAAAAATTTGTTTTTTTCTTTTTTCCTTGAAAACAAGAAAACAAAAATAGAAAACGAAAACAGTTACCAAACATGCCCTAAAATTCCCATATCATTGTTTTTTCCTTTAGTTTGAAAACGAAGAAAAAAAGTTCAAATTTTTAATTTTTAATTTTTTTTCCAAATTTTTGTTATTGTTTTAATTTTTTAAAAATGTCGTCACAAAAATGCAACTATAAACTTGTTTATTATCATTATTATTATTATTTTATGAATATAGACCTGTTTTTTTTTTAGTAACTGATAGGCTAAAAACGAATTGACCCATTGTGATAAATTCATTGATTAATTAGCCAAGTTTATTAATTAATCAAATTAACATGCAAATGCGTGGTAGTACAAAAAAATCACCAATTAAATTAAGTGCAGTGGAAAATAAATTGACACGATGATTTGTTTACGAATAGGAAAACCTACACAGCAAAAACCCTACCAGGTGATTTTCAGGTCACCACTCCCTAAATTCCACTATTATCACAATAAGCGGTTACAAGTAAAGGAATCCCAGTACTTTATACCAACTTATAGTTGAACCCTTACCCCAATACTTAATTGGACTTGTTCTGTAGTGACAATTTCTCCTTTTGATGCACGGCTCCCAAGTACATGACTAACCAATTGCGTAGATCCCAGTACGTGACTTCAATCACCAACTAAAGAAGATTATTGGCTGCAAAGTTCTTCAATTCATCCACATGATGAAGATCAAGAAGATACTCGGTCACAAAACCATACGGTGCACAAACACAGCAGCAACTTCTTAAGAAGAGATGAACTAGGAAAAAACTTTGTCTCCAGTCACAATTTGCTTGAATAGACTTTTTTAAAAGCTTGTGCAACTTGTGAACTCTTTGACAGCCCTTAAAATAATCCTTTTTATAAGTCTAAGGTTAGGAGAAAAGAAGTCTCAAAGACACATTCACGGATTCCAAGAAAACATATCAGAATTTCTAATTCTTTCTTAAACCTCGACAGATAGGAGGTGTCAAGCAACTATCGAGCAGGTGTCGAGCACACGGGCTGAACAACTTCTTAAACTTTGACACATGCTAGCGGTCGAGCTAGCTGTCGAGATTTAATGAACTTGCACTTCTCAGCTTGTTTCTTGGACAGACTTGATGACTTCAACACTTGATCTTGAAACATAGTTTCTTGAAGTATTAAAAACACCTAGATCTACCCAATTACAAGTAAAGTGTGTTTTGTTAAAGGATTAGCCAATTACATAAAATAGTGACATATGTTCCTAACAAGTGAATCACATATGTCCTAACAGTAACTAGTCGGAAACTCCTACAATGCACGAGAAAATTTTGCCTAAAAGTATGTTGGTCTCAAGCTTTGTATAAAAAGTATAATTAAATTATATTGGTCTCAAACTAAAACAATAAATACAATAGGAAGACTTTAAAAAAAAAAATAAATAAATTTGGTGTCCATCTAACTAACAGTTTCTGTTGTTCTCTCTAGTTTCTATTGTGGGATTTCAAAATTATTTTTGCATCATAGATGTTATGCCAAATATTTGTGGCTAGAATCCTATAAATTGTTTAGATTTTCAAAAATGAGAAATGCTATTAGAATCTACTAAAGGGACACATGCTATTAGAATCTATTATCATAGTATCTCAATTGCTTGTCAATATATGAACTTATGATCATCTTTATGCTTATGATGGACTTACCACTTTCATGCATTTGTGTATAAAAATAACCTGTAATTCGAAGGCACACAAACAGTTTGATCCAACTTGTTGTGAATGTTGGAAATATGCATATACGCAGCAAAAAGTTAAACGGATCTACTTCATTCCCAATCAATAACATGCACTATGTAAATTTCAGAATTCAAGTATAAGAGAGCGTACCTTGAAGCGGTGAATTTCAAAACAAAGATCGAAGCACTTGGGAATACTTTTAATCTTTACTCCAATTCCACTAACACCCAAGAAGTGTGGACTATCAATTGGTTACAAAGGGAGAATTTGAGAGTGACTTCCACTCACATACACCATTTCACAATGATATTACTCTTACATTAATTCTATACGTTTTCCCCTTTGTATCTAACCAATTATCTAATTGGGCTGGCCTTTTGGATCTTTCCAATTGGGCTTAAGTGTGTGGCTTGGAGTGGAACCAAAAGGGACCAATAAAACACTAGCTCCAATGAGCCTTGGGCTTTTCTGTCAACTCTTGACAAGTCCAAAGTTACCATTAACTATATTCAATACCACTATATAAATATAGTTGCACTCTAGGCCTTATCTATAAATTATATCTCAAGACTTTATTGTATATGCAACCCCTTCATAAAATATTCATAGTAATACAAAGTCTTTAATGTAGACTGCCACTTTGTATACATCTTAATCCATGAGTACCCGATTTAATCCTTTTAAGTTATTCACCATATATTTATGAAATCCAATTTCATAAATATATACTTTAGTAATTTTTTACTAAAGTGGTTAGGCTTAACTCTCTGAATAACTGAACCCATTAAACTTATCTCAAGGGAATATTTTATATCTTCGTTAAGAGACTATAAATTCCATCTTGAGAATATATGTTCTATCAACACTAAATATGGCTGCCCAATATACTGAGGTTTTGACTGTTACTATAGATTCCACTCCTGATATATCAAAGCAACCTACATTTCATGATCAAGTCCATTATTCTCTCAGGATTAAGAGTTCATGCAAATATGTGTTGCGATATTTATTATTCAATTGACAGTCATTACGAGAATAATAAATCTCACAACGGTCCAGTTCAATATGTCTTAACTCTTAAAACATATCAACATATCAACTAGAAGTCACCACTTCCATGATCAAGACAAATCATCTTAGTTGATATGTTATAGTCTTCGCAGATGGAACGCCCAATTTCATCACCAACTACAAACTAAATTCTGAGTTTACAAAGTGCTTATGATTTATATCTTCTATGACTTTTCACGTAAATCACATACTATGCATCTCATGGACTATATGATAATATCCAAATATTCATGTTACCATTATTTCAGATGATAATAAAACAAATTTATTAATTACAATATTAAGTCATACATTATGTCATACATAATGTCACACATAATATCATACATAGCATCATACAATAGGATTTAAGGGCATTAATACTAACATTCTCCCACTTGCCCTAAAGACTATTGTGCACTAATCTAACTCCCATTCCCTCCAAATGTGACTCGAAGGTCCTTTGAGGCAAGGTCCTTTGAGGCAAGGCTTTGGTAAAGGGATCTGCTAGATTTGTAAGGTTGAATTCTATCAACCATCTTGTTGGTTTTATTCCATGCCAAATTTGCTTGTATTTTAGCAATTAGTAACCCTGTATGTATGTGAGAATCATGTACGGGTAGTGTGTGAGAGAGTGTAAAGAATTGCTCAAGATTGTGCAAAGAAACAGGGAATCGCAGTTGGATCTCGCGTCTGTAAGCCGCCAAAATGATGCACACGTGCCAAGCATGCCAGAAGCTGAAGCGTCGCACTAGCTGTTGCACTGCAGGAAAAAAGTCCCAGGCTGGCTAGGCCGTTTGCTCACGACTTGAACTCGCAACTCAACCCAGTCGTGAGGTCAAGTCGCCAGAACACCCTGTTTGGGAAAAACTGACATTTCACATTCCTTCTCACCCTACTATATATATATACCCTTATATCTACGATTTAGAGAGAGCTTCCAGAGATAATTTTGAGAAAGAAACCTTAGAGAAAAACAAGATTGACTCATCCACAATCTTTACCTAAAAGACTCTTCAAATTCCTCTACTCTCTTCCTCTCCATTGTCAAATCCTTGAGAGGCTCATTACCAAAACCTTTTCTCACCATATCCATATCTGTGAGAGGACTGTTTGGTGCTTTGGGAAGCAGTTAGGAAGGAACCAATTTCACATTGGTTGATGCTATGGTCAAGTAGCGGAATCTAGGAAGTTAGAAAAAAAATAGGTTCGGCGTAACCTCATTGGAGCAAGAAGCTTAGAGGGCTTAGGTATATTGGATAGATTAGACTTGGAGGGTCTATTACTATTCATGTATCCCATCTACATTTTCTAGTGGATTACTTACCGCTTGGAAGGCGGCGGAGAGGTTTTACGTCGAGCGCTTCGGTTTCTTCTTTAATAACACATCGTTGTGTTGTCCTTGTGTTTGCATCTTTCTTCCCTTATCTTTGCCTTTTATTTTTTGTTGTGGATGTGATTTTAATTGGCTTAGATTGTTTATCAATTCTGTTTATAGCTTGTGTTCATTTTCCGCACACTTTGTGTTTGTCATAAAGCTTAAATTGGTAATTTTATTTTTGGGGGTCTAAACATTCATAGTGTCTTTTGCATTATTTGAACTTTCAATTGGTATCAGAGCAGGTGCACTCTTTGTGGTTTAAACACCTTAGTGCGATCCTTGACCGCGTATTGAGATGGACCGGTCTCAATCTTTGAATGTTCCACCATTTTTTGATGGAAACAATTATGCCTTTTAGAAAGTCCGGATGAGGACCTTCTTGTGTTCAATTGATGATACTGCTTGGGATGCCGTAGAGGCAGGTTGGACAAGGCCGGAGGCTACTAAATCCACTTGGGATAAAGCAGCCCTTACGGTTGCTAATGCTAATAGTAAAGCCTTGAATGCAATTTTCTGTGTGTTTCTTCAGATGAGTTTCACAGGATTTCACACATTACCTTTGCCAAAGAAGCATGAGAGATATTGGAAACCACCTATGAAGGAATGAAGAAAGTGAAAGACACCAAGTTGCAAATGCTAACCACTAGGTTTGAGGAGCTCAAAATGAGCGAGGATAAGTCCTTTGACTCTTTCTATAGCAAGCTAAATGAGGTGGTTGTCAACAGATTCAATTTGGGGGAGAAAACGGAGGATTCTAAAATAGTAAGGAAGATCGTTCGGTCATTGCCGGAAAGCTTTCGTGCCAAGGTGACAGCGATTGAAGAGAGCAAGGACCTTGATGATATCAAAGTCCAAGAGCTGATTGGTTCTTTTCAAACCTACGAATTGTCATTGCCCAATCAAAGAAAGAGCAAATCCCATGCTCTCAAGACTGTAAATGAAAGGGTGGATGTTCATGACTCTTCGGATGATGATGATGTAGTCGAGAAGGACGTTGCTTATCTTGCAAAGAATTTCCGAAAATTTTTGAAGTTCAAGAATAGTGGTAAATTTGTTGATAAAGGGAAATTCCAAAGTTCAGGAAGGGAGAAAAGGGAATTCAAAAAGAAAGATGGAAAAGAATCCCAATCTATACAAGGTATCACTTGTTTTGAATGCAACGGGCATGGACACTTTAAGAAAGAATGTTCGAATTATTTGAAATCGAAAGGCAAGGTGTATGCCACAACACTTAGTGACTCGGACTCTTCAAACTCTGATTCTGATGAGAGCTGTGACAGAGAAGGAAATTACTCCGCATTTATGATTGTTGCTCATGTCGAGTCTTCGGAGGACTTGAATTTGCTTGTTCAAGAACTTGGGGAACATAGTGATGAAGAATCCATAGGAATTGTGGAAGAGTCGGATGTTGAAGAAGACGAGAATGCAGTCTGTTTTCAAGAGAATTATAATTCTCTTCTTGAAAAATCAGGAGAGTATGCACGTGTGGCCAAGGCGGCTGTGAAGAAGATGAAGAAAGCCGAGAAGGACTATAGGAGTCCTTAATGCGTCATAAGGAAGCTAAGTGCAACGGGCATGGACACTTTAAGAAAGAATGTTCGAATTATTTGAAATCGAAAGGCAAGGTGTATGCCACAACACTTAGTGACTCGGACTCTTCAAACTCTGATTCTGATGAGAGCTGTGACAGAGAAGGAAATTACTCCGCATTTATGATTGTTGCTCATGTCGAGTCTTCGGAGGACTTGAATTTGCTTGTTCAAGAACTTGGGGAACATAGTGATGAAGAATCCATAGGAATTGTGGAAGAGTCGGATGTTGAAGAAGACGAGAATGCAGTCTGTTTTCAAGAGAATTATAATTCTCTTCTTGAAAAATCAGGAGAGTATGCACGTGTGGCCAAGGCGGCTGTGAAGAAGATGAAGAAAGCCGAGAAGGACTATAGGAGTCCTTAATGCGTCATAAGGAAGCTAAGTGCAACGGGCATGGACACTTTAAGAAAGAATGTTCGAATTATTTGAAATCGAAAGGCAAGGTGTATGCCACAACACTTAGTGACTCGGACTCTTCAAACTCTGATTCTGATGAGAGCTGTGACAGAGAAGGAAATTACTCCGCATTTATGATTGTTGCTCATGTCGAGTCTTCGGAGGACTTGAATTTGCTTGTGCAAGAACTTGGGGAACATAGTGATGAAGAATCCATAGGAATTGTGGAAGAGTCGGATGTTGAAGAAGACGAGAATGCAGTCTGTTTTCAAGAGAATTATAATTCTCTTCTTGAAAAATCAGGAGAGTATGCACGTGTGGCCAAGGCGGCTGTGAAGAAGATGAAGAAAGCCGAGAAGGACTATAGGAGTCCTTAATGCGTCATAAGGAAGCTAAGTGTGAGATAAAGAAGCTGAATGGTGAGCTATCAGAAGTTTACACAAAAATGAGATTTCTTGAGCAAGAGGTTATGCAAGTCAATGCCAAGATAGAGAGGGTCTCCACCAAGAAGCTAAATGACGTCATTTTATCTAAAAAATAGTTCTCAAACAAGTCCGAGTTGGGATATACAGGAGGAAGTAATTCATCGGGCAGTGTCCCCAAAGAAGTGAAGTTTATAAAGGCCAAAGAGCAAATTGAAGTTAGTCCTACTGCTGAGAAGCCCAATATGGAGGAAAAGAGGAATGTGGATGACCAACAGATGTTGAACAACTTCCATAAGCAATTTGTGGGCAAGTCTGAATCTCGAGCCAAGTCTCGTCCTCGATCACAAAGAGGTCTTAGATCGAACTATGTGTGTCACCACTATGGACTTCAAGAGCATACTCGACCAAATTGTCAAAAGTTGAGAGCAATGAATAATGCAAGTGCTCTAAGGTCTCGATGCCTGAAAATGACAGGAGAAATTAGGCTGGTGAACCATCAAGAGGTCGAAATGGTGATCCCGGAATGATGGATGTGATGAAGACGATTGGTGCATTCACCAAATGCTTGGAAAGCTTCACACAAAGGTTTGAATGCCCTAACTCCCGTACCCAATCCTATAAGGATATCACCCTAAATGCAAGTGACGTGTGGGTGAAAAAGGGTACTCATGCATAAGCATTACAACATGTCCATACATCAATACTTCCTATGCTTTGTGACTTTGTTTGGTTGTTTGCTTATTGATTATGTGAGTTGAAATATGTTTGTTTGTTTTTGCATTCTTTCATAAAAATTGTTTTTACTATTACTTTTGATCAATCTTTTCATTCTTATGTGTCAAAAATCCAAAAACCACATAAAAAGTAGAAAATCAAAAGTTTGATTGACATTGTTAAGTTTTGTCTCAAAACTTGTTTTGCCTTGTACCTTTGTGCTAATGGTTTTGTGCATTTACGAGCGTAGCTTGTTCTTTTGCACTCTTATCACTATAGAAGAAATCTTGAAATCTATGTGACTATTGTAAATAGATCTTCAAACTTGTCATGAATGATTAGTAAATAGTTTTGTAGATCTTGAGACATGTATAGACTTGTGCCTATATATCTTCCCACTCTTTTTTTTTTTTGTTTTTGAAAAGAGCTCTCCAAATGTAAATCTCCAAATGTAAAGAGATATTGAGCTGCAAAAGCCTGTTGCATAAACTAGTATTTGACTAGGAAAAAGAGAAAGCGACCAAAAAATAAAGTGTATGATTCTTCAAAAAGCCAAAGACTATCCCATCAAGGAGAAATATCAAAAGTCATTCTCAGAATGATATGTAATTGTTCCAAAAAGATCAAAAAGATCTAATGTTATGACTGAAAAATGGAGTCAAATGTAAAGCTCCAAGTTATGTTATCAAGTCATGTGGGAGGTCATATATGCATACTTCTATAATTGAGATAGGTCACATGATCTAGTGCTAATTGTGTATGCCTTGGTTGAATTGATCATTGAAGTTTCACATTAAACTAAGGACTATTTCATTGTTGATATCCACATACAACACACAAGTTTATGTTCAATCAAACCACCCAACAAAATATCACATAGCAAAGTAGCAGCACCAAACAAACAATGATATACATCACTACACATAGACATCAGAGAATATGTTTAATGTGTCTGTGCAATCATATCCTTCAAATTGCATAACTGACACCAACCCATACCAGTTGCAAACCATAGAAGAGTTCACCTACAAAAAAAAACACACCCGAAGGAGAATGATTAAACCCAAAACATAAAAATAATAAAATAATAAAAAAATAAACTAATTAAAATGAAATATTATGTAGACATGAACTGACACCAACCCGTACTAGTTGCAAACCATGGACGAGTTCACCTACAAAAGAAAAAAACACCCGAAGGAGAATGATTAAGCCCAAAACATAAAAATAATAAAATAAAAAAAATAAACTAATTAAAATGAAATATTATGTAGACATGAACTCAATAAAGTAATATTTAGAACCATATTTACAATATATTTATACTGTAGGAATGAGAAGAAAGTAGAAGTACCAATAAATAAAGAAATAAAAAGACCCAAAAAAGGTGAGAAAATGAAAAGAAGAAAATGTTAATAAAAGTGGCAAAAATTAATAGACAACCACAAGATGAGGAGGAAAATAATTTTCTTGTAATATAATGTAGATATAGGTTGTGGGTTAACGGAAAAAGAATAGATAAGAGCTTCATTCTAATAAAAAAGAAGAATTACCCTTACATTAGGGGGAAAAAAAAAATTTATCATTGCTGTACCTTGTCAGCTAAAGATACCATTCATCGTCTAAATACACGGGAAGGCACATGTTTGACTTTCTCAAAATCCAATCCTCCTTCGTCAAGCCTACTATTGAATGAACTTTGCATGTTTACAATCTCCAATTCTTGGAGGGTTGTGACAAACTGCAATCCATCAGGAATCATCTTCAAACTATGGCAATTTCCAATTTTCAAACGGTAGAGACTTGGCATGGCTCCATTCTCCACCCTCCAATTCTCTAGATTTGATAACCAATAAAGTAAAAGAGATTGAAGCAGAGGAAATCCTGTTTTAGAACAAACCATTTGCTTCCCTTTGAAGGCATCAAAAAGGTGGAGAATTTTTAAGTTGGGCAAATTCTCTAACGTTGCCATTGGATCTTCTTTAAGATAAGTCCCATGTAAGGTCAACTTGACAATATCTTGAGAGAAATCATGAGGAAGATTCTTTATAAACATGTATAGATTTAGCTTATATATACGAGGACAAGATGATACTAGTATTTGAATTGCATCTTGGGCCCTTTCATTAGTACCCAGAACCTGATCTCTCTGAATCGCATGAAGAACCCGAAGACGGTTGAATTTTAACCCTGTGGAAATTTGGATGTTTGAGGGCTTAACATTCATCAATGTCTGCAAATGACGAAGATTACCCAATTCCAACTTAGCCCATACGGGCCATACCCAATAATCATCGGGTAGATAAAGATGCCTCAATTGTTCCATATTCTTAAACACATTTGGCACTCTCATGTTTCTAGTCCGCAAATCTAGAGTCTCCAAGCACCTCAAATTGCCAATAGATGATGGCAGCTTGTTTATATAGGTGTTTTTGAGAGATAAATATCTCAAGAGGATGAGACATCCAATGTCTTTAGGTAATTCTCCATTGACAGTTTTAAAATTTTCCAAATGTAAGACTCTAACATACTTTAATTTCTTGAAAGATGACCCTTTAAAATGAGTAAGATCATTAGAAGGCAGAAAGTGGAGAATAGACCTTAGGGAAGGATATTTATTGAAGTCCGTCTCCTTAAAGGAATTATCATCTGATTCCCAAATAATAGAAAGCCTTCGAACTTTATAGACAAGAGCTTCACGCTGTTTCATGGAAAAACCATTGGTGATATGGAGAAAATTTTCCTCTTGGACTTTTAATAGGCAAAAGTCTCGCATAAGATCATGGATTTGACAAGTTTTAATCCTTCCATGTGAGCCTCTTTTCCCCACTTGAACCATGAACCTCTGTACTAGATCCATTATATATCGCTCTCCCACATCCTCCTCCATTGTATCCTCTCTTCTCCGTCCACATTGAATTTGTGATATAAAACCTTCTCCCATCCACATTCGAATCACTTCTTTTGTTGGTATCTCAATATCCTCAGGGAAATGACCTAAATATAGAAAGCATGGTTTCAAGTGGGAAGGTAAATCATTATAACTCAGAGCTAACACCTTGTTGACTAGCAAGTCTTGTTGTTCATAAAGGATTGATTTGACGTCTTTAAGCACAGCCTCCCATTCTTCCCGTGTATGCTTTGTTGCCAAAAGACCTCCAAGCACAGTGATGGCCAACGGTAAACCCCCACAATATCCAATCATCTCCTTTCCACACGTCTCCATATAAGTTTTGGTCGCAGAGTCTGGAAAGCCAACAAAATACAAAATAATTTCATTCTTTTTTTTCTTGAACAACAAGAGCCTTAACATCAGCAACTAAAATAATAAAATAAAATTATATATATATATATTAAATCTCAAAATGAAATTATATTTTAAGGGATTTAGATTAAAGATTGTTCCACACACCTGTCTTACACGTGCTCTACTACACACATTTTTTTAACTAAATCATGAGTTGAAAACATGGTTTTAGTTCAAAAAGTAGACATGTAAAAGAGTATGTATAACAAAGGTGTGTAACAAACACTACCCTATTTTAAGACTTGAAAGGTTAGAGATGAACCATTGATGGTACATCAACTTGGAGAAATTTGCTCCATGCACATGGACCAAACTAACATATGGCTTTTAACTCTTACTAAGTTGCTCAATTTTAAATTTAGTAAAAATATTCAAACTGGAATTTAATTTAAATCTCAAGTTTTAATTTCATTTTATGTGAGGTAATACTATATTTAAATAATTTGGAAACATTCACCAATTTTTATTAGATTAAAAACACAAAAACAATAAGTAGGCCTACATGAGTTTTTTTTTTTTTTTTTTTTGTTTATCTTCAATATTTGGCCATATTTAATTTAAACCATCCAAGTTTGTCTTGCAGATTAAGTAAGACTAGTGTTAGTCTTTAGAATTATCATTTGCTGGTGCAGGGCAAGTTTAAATGAGAACCTTTGGTCCTTCTTTTATTTTTATTTTTATTTTTTTTAATTCCTTTGGTCTATCTAATCTATATATCTATATATATAATAATAGGTGAAGCAGAGAGAAAATTCAATTAAATTTCATATTGAAATTAAATTAGAGTCTAATTTTGCACCACATGTCTCATCTAATCTAAATTTTAGAATTATGTAACAAGTGAGTTAATTTAGTGTAAAAATTGAATTTCAATTAGAGTTTAATTTTGCGTCATATGTCTCATTTAATCTAAAATTTTAAATTTTTGTGCCAAATTAATTAATTTAGTGTAAAAAACGAGGAATCCAATATAATAAACCATAAAAAAAATAATCATATAACTAAAAAAAAAATTCAAATTTATAAGTCATCTATATATATATATATTAATTGGTAAGACTTAGAGAAATTTGAATTAGAATTTGAAATTATTATCCAATTTTGCACATGTCTAAATTTATATGGAGACTATACCATAATTATTCATTTAAGCATGTGCCATATGTCTACTTAAGTTTTTTAATCTTTGTGTCAAGTGAGTTAATGAGTGCAAAATACTAAGAATCTAATATTAATGAACTATAATTTTTTTTAAAAAAACAATTAGATATACTCAATAAAAATCACCACATGTTTCTCAAAAAATAAATAAAATAAAAATCACCACATGTTCAATCTTATTAAAAATTAGGAAAAAAAAGGTCATACATAGTACTAAATATGGGGAAGAATTTTAATATATGACTAATTATATTTACTTTAAAAAAATAATTTGACCAATTATCTATATTTTATTATAAAAATTTTGTTTAATTTTAAATGTATCTACACATATGCACATAAATGCATGTGTTACATGTTTTTAAAAAAAATAATAATTTAACTAATAATTTATATTTTTATAATAAAAATTTTGTTTAATTTTAAATACATCCATGCGTTTGCATGAAATTACATGTTAGTGGTAGGTAATGGTCTTGCACTCTAATCAAAATCGGCTACCATGAAGAGTTTTAGTACTAGTGGGCTATCGTGCAAATTAATCCGAATAAATTAAATGTCAAATCAACCCGAATATTTCATGCATTTTGATATTAGTGATTAGTATGTTTTATGCTTGTAAAATCTTCATCTACTCTTCGATTTCTTCAATTTATTTACCCTAAAAGATAATCATCCAACTAATTACAGAAAAGAAAAATTATTAGAGTAAAGCAGGAATAGATATTAGTTGTACCTTCTCTCCAATATATTGCTATCTTCTGAAGTAATTCCTGACTCCTTTCTTTATTTAGATACTGCAGTTCATAATGGAAACCTCTAGGATCTGCAAACAGAGGCACTTGTACATTACGGGAGGTAAGCAATATTTTAGTGTTAGTATCCTTGATTGGAAAAGCTTCACGCAGCTTTCTCCAAGTCTCATCATGCCAAATGTCATCAAAAATCACCAAACATTTTCGCTTCTTTTGAAATTCTATAAGTTCCTCAACAATTTCAGCATCAGTGAAATTTCGAATAGCACCCTTTTTCTTTTCAGATGGAGAGAGAAGCATAAACAGAATTTCTTCCCAAACGAGTCTTTTTTGACATTGTTGTGAGATACATACCCAAGCGCGGCTGTGAAAGCGCTGCATGACTTCGGGGTGATTATAAACCATTTTGGCAAGAGTGGTTTTCCCCAGACCACCCATTCCACATATGGAAGCAACTCTATTGCCTTCCTCTTCTTTCAACATAAACTCCACCAAAATTTTTAGGTCATCGTCGAACCCAACAGGTTTATCTTGAAGATCAGAAAATGTTTGTCTTTGCTCTCGTTGACTTTCATTCAAAGAACTCGGCCCGCCTCCTTGTTCTATAGATTCTTTTATCCCATAGTCTCGAAAAAACGTTCTCAAACTATAAACTTTCGCCTTGATTTCTTCAATCTTTGACCCAAACTGGTACACCGTAATTCCTTCATCCAAGATGCAACTGCACCTCTTGATGAACTTTTGTACGCCTCCTCCCTTTCTGGATCCAACTGTGAGAGCATAAGTGGCAATAATATCATCTGCATCATAAGCAAGATCTCTTATTTCAGCAACCCACCGTCTTACAGTCTCTGATTCATCCTGCCTCGCATCAGCATCTTTTAATAAGCCTTGCAACAGATTGAGATCAGTTTTTAGCAGCTCAACTTGGTTACTCACCCCGGACAAGAATTTTCCTTCTTGTACGAGCAAGTCACCTATCCTTGTCACGACACTCGAAACAACAGCCTCAGCCATTTCGCTTCACCTAAAAGAAGAAGAATGGATCGAATGGGAGCCTTGAATGTTAGTTTTGCTCACATTTTGAAAGAATTTGCACTCTAGCTTTTTGTATAATTTCACTCAACCCTGCCGTAGGTAGTGGCCCAAACTCGTTGCTCCAACTTAGATCTCGTCTGATAGAGGACTGGCTGTTCAAGAAATTAGTGGTTGGCTAAGTGGATGGATGACAGCTAGCAAAGTTCACTTTAATGCAGCTGCGGCAGGTGGAAATGGACAATTCACGGATGTCTCAGAATTCAGAGAAGTTATTATCTACAGGAAATAATAATGGGTGCGAACACGTTGAAATTCAGACTTGCCCACGTGATGCACGGATTGAGAGTGTTTTTTACTGAAGGTCCCCACTAACAAGTGCCGTATGACATTAATTAAGAATATATTTCGGAGAAGTTTTGATATATTTTTGAGAAAAATAAAAAAATTTATTAAAATATTAATTTTTCTTTTTCATAAAAATTTTTAATTAATGTTGTACGGCACTCGTTATCATTTTCTATTACTAAACCCAACTTCTAAACACGATCATGCGCAAACCAATTCCAACTTATGATATTTTTTCTTCAGTTCGATTCGAAGAAAGGTGAACCTAAAAGCATTTGCATTGTAATTTGTAAACTAGAAAAAGCGCTATATTGTGCCCAACCAACTCCTACAATCTCTCACATTAATTTATATATAATTGTGTAAAATTTATTCACAATATCATTTTGCATATAGTTTTTTTTTTTTTTTACATGTTTTGATGATAAAAATAAAAGTGAGTGGATGATGAGTATTGTGAAAAAAAAAATTAAAAATTAAGAAAATTGTATATGTCAAAAAAAATTATTATTAAAAGAATATGAGTAGGGCTGAAAAAAAAATAATAATAAAAGAAAGAAAGTATCTTTCTGTATGTACTTGGCAAAAGATTGTAGCAGCATTGACGTGATTAGAGAGGAGAGCTGTGTATATCATGTGGCTGGCTTGTGTGGTCTTATTCCCAAGTTTAAAATATAAAGTAAAATATTTAAGGCTTATCGACCAAAGTCTGAGTGGATGAGGGTTGATTGGTTATTTAAGGGTATATTTGGATACCGTTTATTTTGTTAAAATTAAAAACTTATTACTAAAAGTACTGCAAATAAAGGTAGAAGTTAGTTGAAATAGTACAGTAAAATTATAAATAGTATAAAAAAGTCCAGTAGAGTTCATAAATAGTAACAAAAATAAACTGAATAGTAAAATAATTTATAATTTTCATAATATTAGTTTGTAAATTTGTAGTAATTAAAAAAAATACTTTTTATAAACTATTAAAAGACTTGTTTTTATGTAATTGAGCCATGAGTGTAAATTACTTTTTATAAAGTTATCTTCTGTATGTACTTGGCAAAAGATTTATTGACCAAAGTCTGAGTGGGTGACAGTAACTAGAGGACCAGATACAAGTGAAAGCTTCCGTTGGGTTGATTTGAGGAAGGATAGGAAATAATGATGGAAAATTAAGAGAGAAAACATTTATTTGGATTATTTGGTTGGAGAAAAAAGGAAAAGGATTTTGGTGTGATTCAAGCGTTCTTCTCCTAAACCCACAAAAAAATCAACCCGCCCATGGATAGGTATATAATATCGAAAGAAAACTAGATTGGGTAGGTTGGTTGTTTAATTGTGTTGTTTTGTTTTTTTTATATCAAACAGCATTTTTATTTTATTTATTTATTTTTCTTCTGCCGGATGTTTTATTAGTTGTATTAAACCGAATTTATAATATATTACATACTCAGAGTACAACTATAAAAGGGTCCAACCTTTATAGTTGTAGATTGAAATTATAAACAGCAGATACTAGACATACACAACCAATGTGAAATAAACATTTCTATTCTTTTTTTTGAGTAAACAGTATTATAAACCCGATTTAAAACACTATTATTATTTTCGTATGTGTTCTAATAAGTATTACTGTTTACTAAAAAAAATAGAGATGTTTATCCCACATTGATTATATATGTCTAGTGTCTATTATTTATAATCACAATCTACAACTATAAAGGTTAAATCATTTTGTAGTTGTATTCTGATTATATAATATATTATAAACTCAGTTTAAAACACTATTATTATTTTCGTGCGCATTTTAATAAATATTACTGTTTACACCAAAAAAAAAAAAAAGTTGTATTAGTTTGTAAATTTGTAGTAATTAAAAAAAATACTTTTTATACAATTGAGCCATGAGTGTAAATTGAGCCAGAGGTAGTGGCCCAAAAACTCGTTGATCCGACTTAGATCTTGTCTGATAGAGGACTGGCTGGTCAAGAAATGGTAAGGGGAAAAATTCAATTTAATGCAGCTGCAGCAGCTGGGAATGGACAAGTCACTGATGTCTCAAAATTCAAAGAAGTTATTGTTTGCAGGAAATAATAATGGGGGTGGACATGTTGAAATTCAGATTTGCCCACGTGATGCACGGATTGGGAGTGTCTTTTCCCGAACCGAACTTCTAAAAACGACCATGCGCAAACCATGTCCAAGATATGAATTTTTTTAATCCCTAATTCGATTCAAAGAAGAGAAAGCATTGGGTTCGGAACTAGCGTAAAACTAGTGTTTTACGCCAGCTAATTTGACCACGCCACATCAGAGTTCACACAATCACACGCTCACAGTTTACAGAAACAATATAACCTCAAAAAAAAAAAAAAAAACATTTTAGTATCAACCCAAGTTACCTAACATATCAAACACAAATCAATAGAAAATCAGCCCAACAAAGCCAAGCCATAGCCACCACCCACAACCCATTAATCAAACAAACACACAACCCAGCCTGCCACCACCAAAAATCAACCCAAAATAAAGAAATTTTGGTTTAATCGATGTGAAAATTAATTTACTTTAAGTGTTTGGTTGAAAAATGTAAAGAGGGAGAGCTCAAAAAAAAAATGGAGGATTTACGGACCCAACCACCGCGATCCACCGCCATAACAGCTAGCACCATCACGATCTGCCACCACCATCTGAATCCTCAGGAATCACAACCACCACCATCGAAGATAGAGGGACAAAAGAATGGAGAGATGCCTAAGGGTCTGTTTGGATGGAGGAGTGGAAAAGTGGGAGGATGGAAAATTGTGGGAGGATGGAAATATGGGAAGATGGAAAATATTTAGTTTTCCCTCTTGTGTGTTTGGTTGGAGGGGTGGAAAAGTGGGAGGGTGGAAAACTCTTTTGTTTGATTGGAGAGAAAAATGGAAGGATGAAAAATATAATTTATATAAATTGACTATTATACCCTTGTTACATAATATGTAAAAATATATTTATTTGTACTTATTACATAATATTAAATTTATCACATCATATATATAAATTTATATTATTATTTATATTATTATAATGTAAAAATTAGATCAAGTAACGGGGAAAAAAAAAAAACGTTCAGGTTGCTCATGTCACACTAAAAAAAAAAAAAATTCAGGTCAAGTGAAAAAAAAAAAAAAAAAAGAGGAAAGAATCACGTTCAAGTAACGTGAAATGAAAAAAAAAAAAAAAAAAAAAAAAAAGGGAAAGAATCACGTTCAGTAACGTGAAATGAATAAAAAAAAAAAAAAAAAAAAGGGAAAGAATCACGTTCAGTAACGTGAAATGAAAAAAAAAAAAAAAAAGGGAGGGCATTGAGGTAAAACTGCCCTGAGGCAGTTTTACCTCATTGCTTTTCCTCCCAATTTGGGAGGAAAAAATTTTGTGGGCCCAAGGAGAAAATTTTCTCCCTAGTTTTTCACTCCTCCCATTTTCCTCTCATTGCCAAACAATGGAAAACTCAAGTTTTCCCTCCTATATTTTCCATCCCCCCTAAAATCTACCCAACCAAACACAATGTAAGAGAGGGAGGAGAGTGACGAGTTGTCCGAGAAGAAAGAAGAGTGCAAAGAGGAAAGAGGAAAAAACAAAAAGGAAAAGGCAAAAGGACAACAGTCATATGAGAGAGAAAAGGTCAAAGGAGAATAAAATAATATTAAATATTATAGCATAATTGGCTGTGAGGTTATATTGTTTCTTTAAATTGTGAGCGTATGAACTCTGACGTGGCGTGATCTCATTGACTAGCGTAAAACACTAGTTTTACATCCTGGATCCAATGTTTTCTCTTCGAAAGGAAGTGAAGCTTAAAGCATTTGCATTTTAAACTAGAAATTAGTGGGGGTTGCAAGTGCAAGGCATGTGCTGTCCCTTTAATTAGAAAATTAATATAATTTTTTTTTAAGAAGTAGGAAAAAAAATTTTTTTTTTTTTGTCAGAAACATGGGCTAATAAGGAGCAGTTAAAAAGGTTGAAGTATAAGGTTAAGTTTGTTGGTTTATTTGTAGTTCATAGTCAAAATAGAGGGGGCGGTTTGGCACTCCTTTGGTAGCACGGAATTCAGGTTTGGGTTGATAGTTTTTCTAGATTCCATATTGATATCATAATTCAAGGTCATTTGCCAGAGGCATGGAGGTTTACAGAGTTTTATGGTGAACTAGATACTAATGAAAGGGAGGAGGCTTGAAATATGCTTTGCATGTTAAATTTAAAACCTCACCTATCTTGAATGGGAGATTTTAATGAAATTTTATTCTAGGAAGGAGAGCATGCAGGTAAGGTACGACCTCCTATCATCTAATGCCTATGGCTAACTTTTAAAGAAAAAAATGTGTCCCACTCTAGTCAATTATCAGGGCAGACAAGGGTACAAAAGGGCAGAAAAGCTATCATAGCAAAAATGAAAAAATGTGTCCCATTCCATCAATCAATGATGCAGTGAAACGGTGAAATATAATTTAAGTTAAATAAAAAGACGTCTCTGTGTTCATTTGGATGGAGGCGTTTTTTGAATTTCACGTTTCCTTTTTTTCAGCTTTTATAAACAGTAATTGTACTGTTTATATATTTGGATTCACTGTAGATATAATAATTTATAATAATAAATAAAGTTTCAGATAAAAAAATAAAATAAAAAAGTGGAGAAACCGACCAGTCTGTACAGCTGTACTCCACTACTCCTAAGTCCTCTCATCCTATGCGTATGGTTAAATTTTAAAGAAAAAAAAGTGTCCAACTCCTATCAGTTATCATGGCAGAAAATGGTACACAGGGGCAAAAAAGCTATCATAGCAAAAAAGAAAAAAAAGTAATTTATTTTATAATTATATTTTATATTGTTATAATTTCATTCCACATAAATTCTGTCTTCTTTTTTTTCCGTCAACGGTCAACCGTATCCAAATTTTCGGATTTGGATCCAGGTGAAATTACACCGGGTGGTGCAATTACACCCACTCACATCAATTTTTACCATACAATTATACTACACCCACTTACATCAATTTTTATCATTTTTATTTTTTAATTTTAATTTTTTAACTTTTTTTTAATTTTTTTATTTAATAATTGAAATTTAAAGTTTATTTTTTAAATTTCAATTTCAACCATATACTACCAGGATATTGTACCTAATTTAAATCCCAAATTTTCCACACCGACGCTGATGGTAGATCTGCTTTACTTTACCTCGGGCCCCTCCTCTTCTTTATCCTAATGAAAATTTTCCACTTTACCGAATCCAAAAAAAAAAAAGGAAAAAAAAATGTAGTTTTTGGAATTTGTGTTTTCTTCGTCTTTCTATCTGTCAATTTTGTGTCAAATCAAATGCCAGTGCCCAAGATAAACTGCTTTGGAATTTTGTGACGTGAGCAAAAAAGGCCTTAAGCCCTCTCATCCCATGCGTATGGTTAAATTTTAAAGAAAAAAAGTGTCCAACACCTATCAGTTATCATGGCAGAAAATGGTACCAAGGGGCAGAAAAGCTATCATAGCAAATAAGAAAAATAGTAATTTATTTTATAATTATATTTTATATTGTTATAATTTCATTCCACTTAAATTCTGTTTTCTTTTTTTTACGTCAACGGTCAACCGTATCCAAATTTTCGGATTTGGATCCAGGTGAAATTACACCGGGTTTGGTGTAATTGCACAGGGTGCAATTACACCCACTCACATCAATTTTTACCATACAATTATACCACACCCACTTACATCAATTTTTATCACTTTTTCTTTTTATAATTTTAATTTTTTTATTTAATAATTGAAATCTAAAGTTTATTTTTTAAATTTTCAATTTCAACCATATACTACTAGGATATAGTACCTAATTTAAATCCCAAATTTTCCGCACCGACGCTGATTGTAGATCTGCTTTACTTTACCTCGGGCCCCCTTTTCTTTATCCTAGTGAAAATTTTCCACTTTACCGAATCCAAAAAAGAAAATAGAAAAAAAAAATGTAGTTTTTGGAATTTGTGTTTTCTTCATCTTTCTATCTGTCAATTTTGTGTCAAATCAAATGCCAGTCCCAAAGATAAAGTGCTTTGGATTTTTGTGACGTGAGCAAAAAAGGCTTTAGAATCATTTTCTCTAAAATTAAAAAAATTGTTGATATTTTTTAATTCTAAATTTTTTTTTTTTCAAAAATGAAAATTATTATGTATCCTAGAGACACACAAGGGTAAAATCGTCAATAAAAAACACTAAAAAGCAAGTTACAACAAACGTTTCATTTAAAAAAAAAAGTAGCAAAGTAGCACCTGAGCTACGGTAAGCTTTCATCTTTAAAAAATCACTGTAGCTTCAATTTTTTTTTAAAAATTATTATTTTAATATTTGTGGTAGAAAAGCAGTCTGTGAAGTTGTTTTTTATTATTTCACTGAGCAGTTTATACTATTTTAAACAAAATGATAAAAAAAAAAGTTTTGATGTTAGATGTATTTTATAGTAAGATAGTATAATAGATAACATTATTTTTTAAGATATTAAGGTTCCGTTTAATACGCAAGTTTAAACACACGTTTTTAGTTTTTCAACAACATTACACGTATTTTTACACATTTTTACACTTACGTGAATTTAAAAAAAAAATAAAAATTATTATTTAAACACACGTACCAAAAATCCTAAATACTAAAATTTTTAAAATTATTGATGCGAATGCTATTAGCATACATTTCAACAAGAGTCTTTTGAGTTAATATTGCAAAATCTGAACTTAATTTGTGTTATGGAAACTGTTGAAACTTATTTGGGATTCTGAGGAGAGAGACTAAATTTCGGTATTGCCATTGCCGAAATTCAACCAAAAGTATGAGAGAGAAGAAGAAAAAGGTGGAAAGAGAAAATGTTGAATTTTGGCAACGTGTATACCGAAATTCCTCTGCCCAATTATGTTGCCCGGGTGTGAGAGGTGTGCATGAAGTGCCCAAAGTGAAAAGAAAAAAAAAATGTTGACAAACTAATTGTGGCAATGCCATTGCCGAAATAGGGAAAAAAAATTGTAACAACTGTGGCAATGGCATTGCCAAAAAAGAAAAAAAAAAAAAAAAAAAAAAAAAAAAGGTTGTTTCGAAATCTGGGAAGAGTAAAAAAAAAAGTATTATGTTCACAATATTTTTACAATAAATCACATGTGATTAGTTATTATTAGTTCTGATGGGTCCAGCCAAACCCCCGGAATCGTCCAGAGCCATAGCTAAGGACGATCGACACCTTGGAATCGTTATCTCAATAATGGTCGTCGGTCCAAGACTAGCAGTATCACCCCCGTCCATATCAAGGCCGTTACAGAGCATTTACCCCCCTTTACTGCCGTTGAAAGAACAGCTCACCATTAGCCCATCGCCGAAACGTTCCAAAGAGGGAATGAATATCACCTTTAATGTTCCAACGGATAAGGAGAAGAACGCCTGCACACACACAGACAGGTCTATATAAACGGGAGCCCCGAAAGAGGAAAAGAGGGTAAGAAACACACAAATACACTGACGCGTACCAAGTATAGCTTTTCTTTAGCTACTCATTCTAACTTTGGCATCGGAGGCTCTGTAGCAGGCGCCACACCGGTGCAACATAGCTCTTTTTTTGTCTATTCTCAGGATCAAGATACAGGAGGACGATTTCATGCTGGACGATCTTATTCGACTGACGATCTGAACATCATCAGTTTGGCGCCGTCTGTGGGGACGATTACTCTTCAACTGTAGAACATCGTTCTATCCATTACAACACTCCAGATGGAATCCATTACTAGCCAGGACCCCACCGCGTTGGCAGTGCAGGTCCAGTCGCTCGCAGCCATGGTGGAAGAACTTACCAGGCAAAACCAGGAGATGAGGCAGCAGCTGCAACAGGAACAAAATCAGCTAGTCGACAGCGGAAACAACGGAGAAGACAGCAACGGGAGGCGTACGAGCACACCCGAAGAGACGAATTCAGACCTTCTTCGGGAAATGAGAAAGGAGATGGACGAACTAAGAAACGCCATCAGGGAGAAGACGGACCAGAGTCTAGACAGGATAGTCAGGAAGACGGATTCACCATTCACCATGGCCGTCCAAGAATGTCCTGTGCCTTCTAAATTTCGATTACCTTAACTGGAGCCTTTCGACGGGCTGAAAGATCCACTAGACCACTTGAACACGTTCAAGACGACTTTGGGCCTTCAGCAACCCCCCGACGAAATCCTATGCCGCTCCTTTCCCACTACACTTAAGGGAGCGGCCCGGGAGTGGTTCAACAAGTTGCCGACTTCGTCCATCGACACCTTCGAGCAGTTGAGCGGTTCCTTCGTCCGTCATTTCGTCGGTGGACAACGACCAAAGAGAACCGCCGACCACCTCCTTACCATCAAACAAGGAGAAAAAGAGACCTTGAGATCCTATGTGACGCGGTTCACTCGGGGGATGCTGGAAGTGGATGAGACGGACGATAAAGTACAACTAACAACATTCAAAGCGGGGTTGAATTCCAGGGACTTTGTGGCCTCTCTGGCTAAAAATCCCCAAAAAACGATGGCAGAAGCATTACTAAAGGCACAGAAGTATATGAACGCCGAGGAAGCCCTAGCGGCCATGGACGGAGCGGACAAGACCAAGAAGAACGATAGGGAAGACGACCTGAGGGGGAAGAAAAGAGACCGAACTGAACGGCGGAACGACGAGGGCAGTAAAAGGAGGGAAGAAAGGAACCCTCGTCTAGGGAGATTCACACCACTAGTGATGCCCGTCGATCAGATCCTGACTGAGATAAGGGACGAGCCGTCTCTCAAATGGCCCAGGCCCCTCCAGTCGCTGCCCGACGTGCGTGACAAAAGAAAATACTGCCGTTTTCACAAAGATCATGGGCATTATACAGAGGACTGCAGGGATCTGAAGGAGCAGATAGAAGAGCTTATTCGGAAAGGGAAGTTGCAGCAGTATGTGAAAAAAGGAGATTCCGCCAGGTACAGACAGAAGGGCCAGCAAGGGGGCTTCCGAAGAGACGAAGACCAAACACAACATCGTCCACAAACAGTACTGGGTGAGATCAAAACTATAACGGGAGGCCCCACCTCAGGGGGTTCGTTCCGTTCCCTCAAGAAGTCGTACCAGAGGCAGGTAAATAGTGTGCACGGACTACCACCACCGAAGTATAGGCAGACGAGCCAGGATATCTATTTCTCAGAGGAAGATGCTAGGGGCGTGAAGCAACCCCATGACGACCCCCTGGTCATCATGATCCAGATTGAAGGGTTCAACACCAAAAGGGTCCTGGTGGATAACGGAAGCTCAACTGACATAATTTACCTCTCCGCCTTCCAACAACTGAAATTGAACCAGACAAGGCTTCGTCCTTTTGATTCACCTCTTGTTAGCTTCAGTGGAGACAGAGTGTACCCCAAAGGAATAGTGACGCTGACGGTCACGGCGGGATCTCACCCCTTTCAAGTGACGAACAGGAACAACTTTCTGGTAGTAGATTCACCCTCGTCCTACAATGTGATCATTGGACGACCAACCCTCAACCGCTGGAAAGCTGCCACTTCTACGTACTGCCTAAAGGTAAAATTCCCAACAGAACAGGGGGTCGGAGAAATCAAAGGGGACCAGGTCTTAGGAAGAGAGTGCTATCAGGCCATCCTAGCCTCAAAGGAGAACCATACCTGGAAGATTGAGAAAAAAAAACCCAGAGATCATCGAAAAGCTGGAAACCATAGAGCTGGTTGAGGGAAATCCTGAAAAGACGACCCAAATTGGAACTAACCTAAATCCTGAAACGAAGGAAAAGATTGTCAGCTTTTTGAAGAACAACCTCGATGTATTTGCTTGGAGCCACGAAGATATGCCAGGGATCCCAGCTAACATAATCCAACACCGTCTAAAGGTAAACCCAGAGAAGAAGCCAGTCCAGCAGAGGAGGAGAGTTTTTGCCCCGGAAAGAAATAAAGCTGTCATGGATGAAGTGAACAAGTTGCTTAAGGCGAACTTTATTCGAGAAGTCCACTATCCCGAATGGTTGGCAAACGTGGTCATGGTGAAGAAAGCGAATGGGAAATGGAGAATGTGCGTCGATTTCACAGACTTAAATCAAGCCTTCCCAAAAGACAGCTTCCCCCTGCCCAGGATTGATCAACTCGTAGATTCAACGGCCGGGCACAAGCTACTCACTTTCATGGACGCATTTTCGGGTTACAACCAGATACTGATGGCCGAAGAAGACCAAGAAAAAACTGCCTTCGTCACCAGCCAAGGCTTATACTGCTACAAGGTCATGCCATTCGGGCTGAAGAACGCCGGGGCTACATATCAGAGATTAGTGAACCAGATGTTCAAGAAACAGATTGGAAGAAATGTCGAAGTATACGTCGATGATATGCTCGTCAAAAGCAGAAAAGAAGAGGACCATTTGGACGATCTCAGAGAGACGTTCAACACCCTCAGACAATATCACATGAAGTTGAACCCTTCCAAATGCGCTTTCGGGGTTTCCTCGGGAAAATTTCTCGGGTTTATCGTCTCACAGAGGGGAATTGAGGCAAACCTCGAAAAAGTCAGGGCTATCCTCGAAATGAGCTCACCCAGGACGATCAAAGAAGTGCAATCTCTGACTGGTAGAGTAGCAGCCCTCAATAGGTTCGTCTCTAAAGCGACGGAAAAATGTCTTCCATTCTTCAAGACCCTGAAGAAAGCATTTGCGTGGACGGACGAGTGTGAGGTAGCATTCCAGGAGTTGAAGCACTATTTGAGCAATCCCCCGCTATTGAGCCCTTCCAAGGAAGGCGAAGATCTGTTCTTGTATTTGGCAGTATCGGTTACAGCAGTGAGCGTAGCATTAATCAGGGAGGAAAATAGGGTGCAACTTCCGGTGTATTATGTCAGCCAGGCCTTCCAGGGTGCAGAAGCGCGATATCCACCCATAGAGAAGATCACCTTCGCCCTGATAGTAGCTTCAAGGAAACTCCGTCCATACTTCCAGGCTAATCCCATCATAGTCATGACCGACCAACCAGTCAGAAAAGTAATGAGAAAACCCGAAACCGCAGGACGAATGGTTCAGTGGGCGATTGAGCTCAGCCAGTTCGATGTAGATTACCGTCCTCGGACTGCTATAAAAGCTCAGGCACTGGCGGACTTTATAGCCGAATTTACGACCCCCGAGGAAGCAAATCATCCTGAAGAACTCTGGACGATACATACAGATGGATCGTCTGCACAGCATGGTGGGGGAGCTGGAATCGTCATCACTTCACCTGAAAACGATGTTCTCGAATATGGCGTCCATCTCAAATTCTCAATCACCAATAATGAAGCGGAATACGAGGCTTTACTGGCAGGTCTGAGAATTGCGAGAGCACTAGGGGCTCAGAGGATCGTGCTGAAGAGCGATTCACAGCTCGTCATAGGACAGGTCAGAGGAAATTTTGAAGCAAAAGAAACGAGAATGCAAAAATACCTTAAACTGGTAAACCAGTTAGTAAGTACTTTCCTTCATACAGAGTTCATTCAAATCCCACGAGATCAAAACACAGAAGCCGACAAAATAGCACGAAGCGCCTCGGCACATAGCCCGGGCGATATGACCGACTGGAAGATAGAAGAACAGAACTCCCCTAGCATCATGGAGTTTCAGACTTTTCCCATACAGAATGGCTCTGGATGGACGAGCCCAATACTCTCCTTCCTTCGTGATGGACGATTGCCCAAAGATCCCGAAGAAGCTAGGAAAATCCAGAAGCGTGCTGCCAGATTTACGGTACTGAATGACGAACTGTACAAAAGAGGATACTCCCAGCCCTACTTAAGATGCATAGAGGAAGAAGAGGCCAAGTACGTCCTGGAAGAAATACACAGAGGGGTCTGCGGAGATCACATAGGGGCAAAGTCATTGGTCAGGAAGATCATGAGGACGGGATATTTCTGGCCCACGATGCAACAAGACGCAGCAGAATTCGTGAGGAAATGTGACAGTTGCCAAAGATACGGGAACGTTCAGCGACTTCCAGGTGAACAGATGACGACCATTTCCTCGCCTTGGCCATTCGCACAATGGGGGATCGACATTATGGGTCCCCTGCCACAGGGAAAAAGGCAGATGAAGTTTCTGCTCGTCGCTATTGACTATTTCACGAAGTGGGTGGAAGCAGAAGCGCTTGCAACGATCACAGAAGCAAAGGCACAAAATTTTGTGTGGAAAAACATTGTTTGCAGGTTTGGAATTCCAAGGACGATCATTTTAGACAACGGCCGTCAGTTCGACAGCCGGGCATTCAGGTCTTTTTGTTCAAACTTAGGCATCAAGAACAAATACTCGTCGCCAGGGCACCCCCAAGCCAACGGACAAACAGAAGTAACTAATCGGTCCTTGCTCAGACTTATCAAGTCCCGATTAGTGGGGGCAAAGGGAGCATGGCCTGAAGAATTACCAAATGTACTATGGGCGTATAGGACAACGACGCGAACGCCCACAGGGGAGACACCGTTTAACCTGACCTACGGCGCAGAAGCAGTCATCCCGGTCGAAGTAGGGCTCACCAGCTTCAGGAGGGAGTTTTTCGACGAGCAAGACAACAACGATCAACTGAAGCAAAACTTGGACCTTCTGGACAAGATAAGAGATCAAGCTGCGCAGAGGATGGCCAAGTACAAGCAGAAGATAGCTGAATACTACAATCGAAGGGTGAAGCTGAAAATATTTAACATCGGTGACCTCGTCCTTCGCAAGGTAACTCCAGCGACGAAAGATCCGGCCCAAGGCAAGCTCGGTCCAAATTGGGAGGGACCGTACAGAGTCGTCCACTACTCACGCCAGGGAAGCTACCATCTAGAAGACGCGGAAGGAAAAAGACTCCCTCGTCCATGGAACGTCGAACATCTCAAAATGTACTTCGAGAAGGAATCATAGACTGACGGTAGAATGTAATTTGATTCATTGTCTCTTTTATTAGAAATAAATGATTATCCAGTTCCAAGTATTACCCAGCATCCCGAAAGCGTTGATCTCCTATATACAAATGAGAGACGGTGATATACCTTAATGGGCGAAAGCAAACTTGCAAACAAGAGTTGCAAGTGTAAAAGCTATCCACGTTTTAAGTCCACTCAAGGACGAATGAAAGCAAACTTGCAAACAAGAGTTGCAAGTGTAAAAGCTATCCACGTTTTAAGTCCACTCAAGGACGAATGAAAGCAAACTTGCAAACAAGAGTTGCAAGCGTAAAAGCTATCCACGTTTTAAGTCCACTCAAGGACGAATGAAAACAAACTTGCAAACAAGAGTTGCAAGCGTAAAAGTTATCCACGTTTTAAGTCCACTCAAGGACAAAAGAAAACAAATTTGCAAACAAGAATTGCAAGCGTAAAAGTTATCCACGTTTTAAGTCCACTCAAGGACAAAAGAAAACAAATTTGCAAACAAGAATTGCAAGTGTAAAAGCTATCCGCGCCTAAAACCCTCCTAAGGACGAACGAAAGTAAGACTTGCAAACAAAAGTTGCAGGTATTAAAGTCATCCATGCATAAGTCCACAAAAGGGAACCTGTGAACACCGATTATGAACATCCGGGCATTGAAGGACGACAAAAAGGTAACAATACTTACAAGATTATTAATTGCAAATATATAAAGGCAAGAAAAGAATATCAAGCAAAGAGCATATCATATAAAATTGATTGTTCCAGTGAAAAGCCCCAAAAACAGGAGGGGCACCAAAAAAAAAAATAATAATAATAATAAAATAATAATAAAAGGGAAACTTCTGGTATTTTTAGGCTTCAGCTGCATCACCCTCGTCCCTGTCAGCCTGAAGAGGTTCAACGCCAGTGGACGCCGCTGTCTGAGCCAATGCCTGAGCAGCCTCGTCCTCTTCCATCTCTTTATCGACGGCTTCAAATTCCAGGTTCTCAAGATCCACGCCCGAGCCATGTTTAATCATGTACCTTATCAAAAGCTCGAAACCCTTGAAGTACCACTGAAAAAGTATAGTATTATACTCTTCAGTGGTCTGGAATGCAGTAACAGCCTTGGCAACAGCAATCTTCATCTTTTGACCAGCACTTACCAGGAGGTCGTCCTTCTGCTTTACCACCAGCTTCTCGGACTCCAACTGCTCGGACAAAATCTTGACTTGCTCCTTGGAGGCATTAAAGGCGTCCATGGCAACACCAAGCTCGTTGCGCAAACCCGAAGCTTCAACCTCCAGCACCTCAACTTTGGAGTTGGCCACGACGGCCTTCTCTTCATTTGCCAGGTACTGGGTCGTGATATGCATCGTCTCGCCCAACACCTTACCAACAGAAAACCGCCCCGGGAGTAAAAAAAAAAAAAAAAAAACAAATCAAATGGGACACAAGGGCAGGAAAAGTTACCTGCACGAGCTTATGGACATGACGGCTGACCATCTCGTGAGAAGGTGTGCTGGAAATCTCCTTCATCTCCCCAAGGGTAAAGAACTCGTTAACACAATCTACGGCCATCTCTGCATCAGACCAGATGCTAGATCCGACCTTCTCTTTCCCCTTGCCTCCTGCCTTCAGTTGTTTAAGAGGACGAGCTACCTCCTCAATTGAAACGCCTGGCGAGGCTTCCTGATCGTCCAACTCCAAAATAGGAGTGGACGAACCCCTCTCCACCAGCTCCTTCTCTTTCTCTTTTTCCTTCTCCTTGTCTGTGATCCTCAGTTTTTTCTGCCCGATACTCGAGAGAGGTTCATTCTTCTTCTCCTTAATCTTCTTATACATCTCCTTGTTAAACTTGGACGTCATCTCTGCACCAAAGAGAACAGGAAGCTCAAAAAATAAATAAACAAATAAATTTTTTGAGAGGAAACACGGTCTAAACGCTAAGGCAACTTACGTTTTTTCTCTTCCCGATCGAGGGCACTGAGGACGTAGAGTGAAGGCTCCGGCCCTAAGCAGTGACGAGCAAGTGTACGAGGATCAATAAGCTCGTTAAAATCCTCGATCGTCGCTGCGTATTTAACTGCTGCCTGAACCCGTCCGTCGAACTTGTTGTCAAGGTCTGGATGCTCTTTTACTGTAAAAAGCAAGACACAAGGATTAGAATAATGACCAGGATTAAAGAAAGAAAAGAGAAGCATCTCATGAAGAGCAAACGCACCAAGCAACGGGGTCTCCCACCGGCGCAGCAACCTAGGGACATCCCCCCACAAGTCGTCAGAAAGTGTCTCCCAACCGTCGTCAGACACAAAAAAATATCTGGACTTCCAGTAACGGAAGGACGACGGAAGATCAGCGACGAGACGAGACTTTCTGTCCCAGGGGACGAACTCGTAATACCCAAACTCTCTGGATTCTTTCAAACGATAAAGGTGGACGAACTCGTTCACCGTCAGCATATCACCATAAAAAATGGTCGTCCAGATGACCATACAGCTTATGACTATTCTCCAGGAATTAGGCATAAGTTGCCCTGGTGCGAGGTTTAGGTGATGAAGAAGCCTCATGATGAAAGGATGAACGGGAAGCCTGAGGCCGCACGAAAACGCAGCCTCATAAAAGCAAACTTCTCCATGGGCGAAGGCACAAGCCCTCTCGTCCTTCCTAGGGAGACGAGCCCTAGTCCCCACAGGAAATTGAAACCTATCTTTAAACTTGCTAAAAACCTTAGCCTTCAGGGAACACTTCTCCTTAAGGGCGTGAAACGGACGAACAACGGCGGTGGACGATGGCGCCGAAGAAGCCGTATCTGCCCCAGTCCCTTCCCCGCCAAGGTTAGAGGATGCTCCCCTCTCCAGGTCACCTGACCCCACATCAGACCCCATAACTTCCCTCCTTAAAACCTCTCGAACAGATTTAAACCAAACCTGAGATTTGTACAGCAAAGGGTATAAATCACCCAATACCAAGCCTAAACCACCACTACCAAGAACAAAACCCCTAATCGGTGGGTAAGTGCCAACAGGGGGAAGCACACCTAAAGACTCAACAGAAGACTCTAGCAAGGCCCCTAATCGGGCGAAAAGAAAAGCAACAGAGGGAGAGGTCCGTTGAATTTCAGAGTAACCCACCATGAAAACGCTACTTACCAAACGGAAATGCAGAGAAAAAAAGAAAGGAGGAATTCAAAAAGACAGAAAATCAGAAAGGAAATAAAGTTTAAATAAGGAACATACCTTAAAATCAGGAGGAAACTGAGAAGGGAAAGGGCAAAATGTGCAACGCAGGTAATCGGAGACACCACACGCAGAAGGAAAGTGACAGAATAGCAAGAGGGAAAAAGGAACAAAAATGAGAAGTTAATATCAAGGGACCTTTTGTTTGCCTTGAAAAATGCGGGAAACTGAAAAGGTTCCCACCGGAAACGAGGCCTCCTATCCAGTCGGAATCAAACACGTGGCCACCACGTGTGCCACGCCGCCAGAAGACATCAATGCTGAATAGAGTCCCAAGCGCCTTAAAAAAAAAAAAAAAAAAAAAAAAAAAAAAAAAGGGAAGGACACATATATACAAAATATCTAGCCACATCCAACCAGAGTATGTGCATCCGTGCGAAAGTAAAACAAAACTCCTCATATTCCTACGCCCGTCTGAGGCATGGACGACCCTATGAATAGGGGGGCAACTGATGGGTCCAGCCAAACCCCCGGAATCATCCAGAGCCATAGCTAAGGACGATCGACACCTTGGAATCGTTATCTCAATAATGGTCGTCGGTCCAAGACAAGCAGTATCACCCCCGTCCATATCAGGGCCGTTACAGAGCATTTACCCCCCTTTACTGCCGTTGAAAGAACAGCTCACCATTAGCCCATCGCCGAAACGTTACAAAGAGGGAATGAATATCACCTTTAATGTTCCAACGGATAAGGAGAAGAACGCTTGCACACACACAGACTGGTCTATATAAACGGGAGCCCCGGAAGAGGAAAAGAGGGTAAGAAACACACAAATACACTGACGCGTACCAAGAATAGCTTTTCTTTAGCTACTCATTCTAACTTTGGCATCGGAGGCTCTGTGGCAGGCGCCACACCAGTGCAACATAGCTCTTTTTTTGTCTATTCTCAGGATCAGGATAAAGGAGGACGATTTCATGCTGGACGATCTTATTCGACTGACGATCTGAACATCATCAAGTTCAAATTCAAATTTTAACACTGGGATTATTTTTTTAATCCAACAATAAGAACTTACCACTTAAAATTTGTTGTAAAAATATTGTAAAAATTGTGTGCACTTATCATTTCTTAAAAAAAAGAAAAAAAAAAGAATAGAATTGTGGTAATGGCATTGCCGAAAATGTGTGGAAAAAAAAAAAAGAAAAAAAAAAAGAGGAATAGAATTGTGGCAATGCCATTGCCACAATTTTATTCCTCTTTTTTTTTTTTTTTTTTTTTTTTTTTTTTTTTTAAAGAAATGATGAGTGCACACAATTTTTACAATATTTTTACAACAAATTTTAAGTGGCAGGTTGTTATTGTTGGATTAAAAAGGTAATCTCAATGTTAAATTCAAATTTGAACAAATAATAACTAATCACCGGTGATTTGTTGTGAAAATATTGTAAACGTAACACTTTTTTTTTAAATTCCTCCCTAGATTTCGACAACCACAATTTTTTTGTCCTCCCATTTTCGGCAATGACATTGCCACAATTGCCAAAAAAAAATTTCACATATTTCGGCAATGCCATTGCCACAATTAATTTGTCACAAATTTTTTTTTGAACTAATAATAACTAATCACATGTGATTTATTGTGAAAATATTGTTAACATAACACTTTTTTTTTTTTTACTTTCCCCAGATTTCGGAACCAAATTTTTTTTCCACATTTTCGGCAATGCCAGTGCCACAATTGTTACAATTTTTTTTTCCCTATTTCGGCAATGGTATTGCCACAATTAGTTTGTCAATTTTTTTTTTTCTTTTCACTTTGGGCACTTCACGCACACCTCTCACACCCGGGTAGTAGAATTGGGCAGAGGAATTTCAGTATCTACGTTGTCGAAATTCAACATTTTCTCTCTCCACATTTTTCTTCTTCTCACTCATACTTTTGGTTGAATTTCGACAATGGTAATACCGAAATTCAGTCTCTCTCTTCAGAATCCCAAATAAGTTTCAATAGTTCCTATAACGTAAATTAAGTTCAGATTTTGCAATATTAACCCAAAAGACACGGAGAACGCGGTTTTGATGGAATTTCTTAGGTCCAATTCACAAAGCAAGAAGGGAAATATGTGGCACATCTATCGGCTATAGAAGGGACGGACGGAGCCATTCTTGTAGTTATTAATAACAATTTTGTTCTATGAAAGTAATAATATCTTAATTTTTATAATATTTTTACTAACTGTATATTCTCCTTTTTATCATAAACAGAACCTTCCTTTTAGCAGAATTGTACAATGAGCTCTTCATAATATATTTGATTGATGCTCATTACTAAAGGCCCTCAATACATAGCACATCATTTAGGACTAGTAGACCAAAAACATCAACAGTTCCTTTGCCATGGACATGTGATTTACCACCCTCACCAAAGGAAGTAGTGTCTCCTGTACCATCATTTGATACAGTATTGAACAAGGATTTATCACCGTTCATGTGTCTAGAGTCTCCACTGTCAAGGCATCATACATAAACTTCGAAGACCTTCTGTGGACCATGTACCATAAGACATAAGTGATCTTCCTTTGATTTTAATTTGTTGGGTCAGGGCTTTAACTTGGTTTGTCAAACCCCTTTTCATTTAACTTAGGATAAACTGAATTATAAACAGGGTTTGGCGGGACATTCTTCCTTTAGTCCCTGAGGGGGACTTTGAGATGGATGGGATAGAGGACCCCTCACCAATGTATCCCAAGTCCTAACCCACGTTTATCATAGCTAGTCTTCTAAGAACAAAACAACTAATTCAAATTTTCACTCGAGAACTTCTTTAGCAAGATTTAGAGTTTTCAATTTTCTCACCATATTTCTTAGTTTTCTCAAATAGAGGCATTTTCTTCCTTGCAATTTCCAAACTACCTCTTTGCTTCATCCAATTCAACCAATAAGACCTCCTTTTCCTGCTCTATCTCTTTCAAACTCTTAAGGGACAACTTTGGGATTTTTTTCCATCTGGCACTCCTTGAAAAGATTATTATAGTGACAGTTTGGATTCAACTTAATCTACGAAAAGTTTTTTAGTTTCATCTTTTTTTTTTTTTTTTTTCCTGCTAGTAAACAGTAACTTCCTATGGTTCACTGTATAGAGATAAAAATTACTGTTTATCACTTTTTGCAGTACTATTCATGCATTAAAAAATATTTAAAATGAGTCACACGATATTATTTATACATTCAAAAATTATTTTGCTTTAGTACTTTCAATTACAATAATAATAAATTTAATCCAAACAAACCCTAAATTTACAAAAAAAAACACTAAAAAACAAGTTACAACAAACATTTCATTAAAAAAAAGAAAAGCAACTGAGTTACAGTAAGTTTTTATCTTTGAAAGCTCCCTGTAGTTATAATTTTTTTTTTTAAATTATTATTATTTTAATAACTGTGGTAGAAAAAGTTGGTGAAGTTGTTTTTTATTATTTTAACGAGTGGTTTATATTATTTTAAATAAAATGATAAAAAAAGAAGTTTGGGTGTTGGAAGTATTTTAGAGTGAGATGGTATAATAGATAAAGTAATTTTTTGAGATATTAAGGGTCTGTTTGGTTTGTGTTTTCAAACAGTAATTTTCAGTTTTTAAACAACATTATAAATATTTTCACACATTTTTTCACTAATACGTATTTCTACAAATATTTTCAAATAAAAATTTTCAGTTTTTAAACACGTCTATCAAACGGGCCCTAAGATCTTGTTTAGTATGCAAGTTTTAACACATATTTTGAATTTTTAAATAACATTACACGTATTTTCATACACTTTTTCACCGACATGTATTTCTCAATAACTAACAACTGTTGTTTAAACACTCGTAATAAACTGACCCTAAATACTAAGGGCTCGTTTGATAGAGAAATTTGAATAGTATTTTTTGTAATTTTTTGAAATATTTGTGAATAAAAAATAAATAAAAATATGTATAATATTATTTAAAAATAAAAAATAAATGATTAAAAATGACCTACCAAAAATTTTTAGTCGTTGATACGAATGCTATTAGCAAACGTTTCAACAAAATAGAAAAACGTGAACCATGCTAACCTCAATTATTCAGCATAATTATAAATAAGTTGTATACAAAGTAATTTATTTTATTTTTATATTTTATATTGTTGCATACAGCCAGTGTTTTTTTTTTTTTAATACTGTGCCTGCGTGCTCTGTTTTTTTCCTACTCGTGCTGGCTAATCATACAGTGGTATCGTTTGGATTCCACGTTTTTCACGGTCACGTTTTCTGTCTCTTTTTTTTTTTTTTTTTTTTTTTTTTTTTCACGCGTTTTGGAGTATTGCGGTTACTGTTCAATGAACAGTAACCGCAAATGTTGACTTTCTGCAGTGAACAGTGTATATATGCACTGTTTACGGACCCACAAATTTCATTTTTTATCAATTTTTTCATTAAAAATGGGTCCCACAGCACTATTCACACATTTAAAAATTATTTTGCTACAGTGTTTTCAGTTTTCAGTTTTCAGTTTCAGCAAAATAAGTTCAATCCAAACACACCCAGTATCTTCTGTATGTACTTGCCAAAAGATTTGTAGCAGTATTGATGTGATTAGAGAGGATAGCTCTTCTCCGGCCCGGACAGAGCCGGCTTAAAAACTTTTGGAATTTTAGACGAAAATTTTAAATTAGATTTTTTTTATAATTAAATATGATATATATTAACTTTTTTTATTTAAAATCTAATTTTTTTACTTTTTAAATATAAAATTACTAATCAAATTTTTATATTTAAGTTGATATGATACACGTTAAATTAATAATTGATATAATAATTTATAATAATAAATAAAATATCAGATAAAAAAATGAAAAAATAAAGTGGGAGAAACCGACCAGCCTATATAGCTGTACTCCACTACTCCTAAGTCCTGTCATCCAATGCCCATGGCTAACTTTTAAAGAAAAAATGTGTCCCACTCTAGTCAATTATCAGGGCAGAAAAGGGTACAAAAGGGCAGAAAAGCTATTATAGCAAAAAAGAAAAAATTGTGTCCCATCCCATCAAACAATGGTACAATAAAATGGTGAAACAAACTAAAAATATATATAATTTAAGTTAAATAAATAAACGTATCTGTGTTCATTTGGATGGAGCTAATTGTGCGTATGTGTTTTTGAATTTTACGTTTCCTTCTTTTTCCTTTTACTTTTTTTTTTTTCAGCTTTTATAAACAGTAACTATACTGTTTATATATTTGGATTCACTGTAAATATAATAATTTATAATAATATATAAAGTTTCAGATAAAAAAATAAAATAAAAAAGTGGGAGAAACCGACCAGCCTGTACAGCTGTACTCCACTACTCCTAAGTCCTCTCATCCTATGCGTATGGTTAAATTTTAAAGAAAAAAAGTGTCCAACACCAATCAGTTATCATGGCAGAAAATGGTACAAAGGGGCAGAAAAGCTATCATAGCAAAAAAGACAAAAAATAATTTATTTTATAATTATATTTTATATTGTTATAATTTCGTTCCACTTAAATTCTGTCTTCTTTTTTTTACGTCAACGGTCAACCGTATCCAAATTTTCGGATTTGGATCCAGGTGAAATTACACCGGGTTTGGTGTAATTGCACCGGGTGCAATTACACCCACCCACATCAATTTTTACCATACAATTATACCACACTCATTCACATCAATTTTTATCACTTTTATTTTTTAATTTTAATTTTTTAACTTTTTTTTAATTTTTTTATTTAATAATTAAAATTTAAAGTTTATTTTTTAAATTTTCAATTTCAACCATATACTACTAGGATATTGTACCTAATTTAAATCCCAAATTTTCCACACCGACGCTGATTGTAGATCTGCTTTACTCTACCTCGGGCTCCTCCTTTTCTTTATCCTAACGAAAATTTTCCACTTTACCGAATCCAAAAAAGAAAATAGAGAAAAAAAAAAGTAGTTTTTGGAATTTAGGTTTCCTTCGTCTTTCTATCTGTCAATTTTGTGTCAAATCAAATGCCAGTGCCAAAGAAAAAGTGCTTTAGATTTTTGTGACGTGAGCAACAAAGGCTTTATAATCATTTTCTCTAAAATTAAAAAAATTGTTAATATTTTTTAATTTTGAAAGAAAAAATTTTCAGAAATAAAAATGAGTATGTATCCTAAAAGGGTCCGGTTAACGTGTGTCCTAAGTGTACATATTAAACTTTCTATTTTTAGAAACATTTTCTCGGAAATTGAAAAAGCTGTCATTACTTTTTCAATTTTCAAAATTTTTTTTTCCAAAAATGAAAATTAATGTGTGCCCTTAGGACACACATTAGTAAAATCCATCCTAAAAACATACATTAACAAAATTCTTTATAAAAAACACTAAAAAGCAAGTTACAACAAACGTTTCATATTAAAAAAAAAAAAAAAAAGTAGCACCCGAGATACAGTAAACTTTCATCTTTAAATAATTACTGTAGCTCCTATCTTTAAAAAAAATTATTATTTTAATATTTGTGGTAGAAAAAGTGGTTTGTGAAGTTGTTTTTTATTACTTTAACGAGTTGTTTATATTATTTTAAATAAAATGATAAAAATTTTTTTTTTGATATTAGATGTATTTTATAGTGAGACAGTATAATAGATAAAATAAATTTTTAGGATATCAAGATCCCGTTTAGTAAGCAAATTTAAACATATATGTTTAATTTTTAAATAACATTACATATATTTTTACATATCTTTACACTTATGTAAATCTTAAAAAATAAATATAAAAATTATTATTTAAACACACGTACCAAACATCCTAGATGCGAATGCTATTAACATACGTTTCAACAAAATAGAAAACGTGAACCATGCTAGCCTCAATTATTCAGCATAATTATAAATAAGTTGTATACAAAGTAATTTATATTTTCTTTATATTTTATATTGTTGTATACAGCCAGTTTTTTTTTTTTTTTTTTTTAATACTGTGGCTGCGAGCCCTGTTTTTTACCTACTCGTGCTTGCTAATCATACAGTATCTTCTGTATGTACCTGCCAAAAGATTTGTAGCAGTATTGATGTGATTAGAGAGTAGCTCTTCTCCGGCGCGGACAGGGCTGCTTCAGTATTGGGTTTTAGGCGAAAGTTTTAAATGAAATTTTTTTATAATTAAATATTAATTAAATAATATATATACTTAAATTTTTTTTTTAATTTTTTACTCTTTAAAATATAAAATTATTAATTAAATTTTTATATTTGAATTGATATGATACAAATTAAATTATTAATTGGTATGATAGTTTAGAAGAATAGATAAGGTGTTAGATAAAAAAATAAAAATAAAAAGTGGGAGAAACCGATCAGCCTGTACTCCATTACTCCTTAAGTCCTATCATCCTATGCCTATGGCTAAGTAAAAAAAAAGGAGAACGCGGTTTGGAATTGATTAGGAAAAGAGAGAGTTTGGTCCTCACAGAGAAAAAGATGGCGAGAGAGCTGGAAAGAGAAAGAGGGGGAGGTTCTGGAATAAGCGGAAAGTAGAGAAGGAAAGGAGAAGATGGAGATATATGAGTATACGTGTGTGGTGAGGGAAAAAACAAGAGTAAAAAACAAAAAAAAAAGAAAAATAATATAAAAAATAAGAAATGAAAAATGCTATCATAATATTTTCACAATAAATTTTAAGTAACATATTATTATTATTATTAGTTAATATTGATGAATAAAAATATAATTTTAATGATGAGTTCAAATTAGAATTAGTAACAACTTTTAATATAAGATTTTGTTATAATTCTTGTGAAAGTATTGTAAAAAATATTGTGAATGTAACATTTTTTGTTAAAAAATATAGCTGATGAAAATGAATAGAGGAAGAAAAAATAAAGATTAAAAAAGAATATAGGATAAATGAAGGAGTAATATTTAAATAAAATAAAAAAATAATAAAAAATTTGTTAAAATATGCATTTAAAAAAGTTTGTTAAGATAAAAATAAATGTTATCGTTAATTGACCAAAATTTCAAATAATAAAAAATTTAGACAGGATGATAGAGATGCGCTGATACTGAAATAGGCATTTAATCAAGACATCAAAAGTAGCACCGAACAATGGTGCAGTCAAGTCAGCAAGGTGTTTCCACGAAGTTTCTGCGATGCGAATTCTTCAATGGGCCTGCCCCACATTTTCGATTTTCCATAAAGACAAGAAAGAGGGAATCGATTTTCCTTCCTTTTCTGAAAACGCGAATGCCATCTTTTGCTTCTTTCCCACACGTTAATGATGATAAATGATTAAATATCAAGCACCAAGGTTCTTTTTTTTTCATGATCGGGTGGGTGGCATTGGTCAATACATATATCTTGGCCACATTTAATAATCATTTTTTTTTTTTTTTTTTGATAAGCACATTTAATAATCATTACAGCAATACAGAGTGTAAAAGGAGAACGCGGTTTTGATGGAATTTCTTAGGTCCAATTCACAAGGCAAGAAGGGAAATAAGTGGCACATCTATTGGCTAAAGAAGGCACGGACGGAGCCATTCTTGTAGTTATTAATAACAATTTTGTTCTATAAAAGTAATAATATCTTAATTTTTATAATATTTTTACAAATTATATATTCTCCTTTTTATCATAAACAGAACCTTCCTTTTAGCAGAATTGTACAATGAGCTCTTCATAATATATTTGATTGATGCTCATTACTAAAGGCCCTCAATACATAGCACATCATTTAGGACTAGTAGACCAAAAACATCAACAGTTCCTTTGCCAAGGACATGTGATTTACCACCCTCACCAAAGTAGTGTCTCCTGTACCATCATTTGATACAGTATTGAACAAGGATTTATCACCATTCATGTGTCTAGAGTCTCCACTGTCAAGGCATCATACATAAACTTCGAAGACCTTCTTGGACCATGTACCATAAGACATAAGTGATCTTCCTTTGATTTTAATTTGTTGGGTCAGGGCTTTAACTTGGTTTGTCAACTTAGGATAAACTGAATTATAAACAGGGTTTGGAGGGACATTCTTCCTTTAGCCCCTGAGGGGGACTGTGAGATGGATGGGATAGAGGACCCCTCACCAGTGTATCCTAAGTCCTAACCCACGTTTATCATAGCTAGTCTTCCAAGAACAAAACAACAAATTCAAATTTTCACTCGAGAACTTCTTTAGCAGACATTCATAGCATCCGTAGTAGCCGTTGTATAAATTATGTCATTTTGTCAAATCAAAAGCCTACTTTATTATTTTACCACATCATTTTACAATATCACATTTATAAGATATTCTATATTTTTACCACTTCATTAAAATATTATTTTTTAATTCTTTTTAATTCTTATTTTATTCTTTCTTTATTATTTGTTCAACGGTAATATTTGTCATATTTTCAAATCTCATCCATTCTTAACGGTAACATTTCAAACAATACTCTTAATTCTTTTTTTCTTTTTTTTTAAGAAACCGGATAGCCTGGGCTTTATTGAAAGAACCTCAATGGGCATCAAATGAAACTAGAGGCGCAATGTCAGCTGGGATGTAATCCAGCCACACTTGCTGCCCTGTGCAAAGTTTGGTCTTTTTTGCTAAAGCATCAGCCACTGTTACATGCATGACAAAATTCTGAAAAATGAAAATACTCTTAATTCAACAATACTCTTAATTCAACTGTCATATTTTTAAAAATTAATACTTTCTTAAGCATTTTTTTTAAAAATAATAAAAAAATAATAAAAAAAAACTTAGAACCTATCAACTTAAAAAAAAAAAAAAAAAGACTCAGAACCTGGGGACTTCAAAGTTCAAAAAACCTCAGAACCTGTCACCTTAAAAAAAACAAAACAAAAAAAAAAAAAAAAACATGTTGAACTTGTTCAAAAAAATTCCAATAACATTAACTCACACAGAACCCATTGAAATAAACATAGTTGAGCTTGCCACTTCCATGATGACAAATGGTACTTAAATTTAACACAGCAAAACAATTGTCTAATACTAAACTTAACACAACAAAACAACATAGCCAATGAGTTTTAATGGTAGCTTCATAAAAACAAAATGAAACAAATAAACCAAATCAAAAATTTTAATGGCAACTCCATAAAGAAGAGGAGACAAATAAACAAAACCAAAAGTTTTCATGACTCTCTTTGTAATTGCCATAAATGTTCAACGAGATTCATTTGGAGTTGAGAATGAACTTCTCGATCCCTAATGCATTGATGAACTTGAATGAACTCCGCAAATTCATTTGTTGGCTCACGTGACATTGGTGTACATGAAATCTCATCAATTTGTTCATAATCTAAGTCCACTGCTTCAACTTCATCTCGCTCATCTTCAATAATCATGTTATGAAGAATTATGCATGCTCATCTTTCTTGAATTTGCTTTTACTCTCTTCAACTAATACCATGCTATGATTGCGTTGGCAACTCAGCAAACCATACATTATTATTCCTTCTTTGATTTGGTCCAAAATTTCTTCCCAATTTCTTAAGAGGGTTCACATTAAGAGACAATACAATAGCACAGCCCTATTATAATTCCATAAAAGGGCAACCCCAATGATTGTATGTACCTCATTTTGTTCAACTGCATATATAAGAGGCACTTGCACCACCTCATTGCACAGGGGTAGTAACCTTATCGAGCATACCTATGCTGTTGGCTGTTGCCTGACACCTTAATATTAATAAATGAAACCAACGAAGCCACTTGGTCTGTGATGATTTACTTTTTATTATTATTATTTTTCTAATGTGTAGCCCCTTCCAAATCAGTTTACATGTAAGCGTTTATACATGGTAGAACAGCTACAAAACATTTATGTAGGCCATTGAATATTTCATGAAGAGGGAATTACAGGCCGGCCCCAATGGTTATTTAGGATTGAGATTTACTTCAATTGAGTTTTAAGCATACTTATGGGCTTACAAGATTTTTAAACCTGGTCCGGCGGAAAGACTAGATACATAAAAATGTATGATGTATGATACCCCTATTATTTAAAAAAAACACAGGATATACTCTTGAGAGTTTTTTGTTTTGTTTTGTTTTGTTTTTAAGAATAAGTAGATTATATTAAGGTTAAAGACAAGAGTAACAGAGAAGATTGTCGGATAGATTAGGCAGAACAAATTCATAACACAGCAAACAACACATATGAACTAAGAAGATAGAGAGAATCAAAAGTAGACACTGAAATACCGAGAGAATCACAGAGAAGACGGAGAACTTACCTGTACGGTGAATCGATGAAATAGTATCGCCCAAACAGAGTAAGACCAGTGAGCTATTCCTGTCATGATTCTCGTGCACAGATTTCACCAGGGCCTCTTTCACGAAACCGGAAGTCCACTCACAAAGTTCTTGCGCCAAGAATTGATTCAAAGAGCCTACTCTCTGATGAGACGAAAGGGCTCGGTCAGTTCACTGAGATATAGAACAAAGAGGAGAGACCCACAAACTAGACCCACAACCCAGAGACCTACGCCCATGCCGATCACAATCGAAAATCACAACTAGACCCATAACCAAACCCATAATCGAAAATCACAACCACAGCCCAGACCCACAACCAAACCCACGCCAATAAAACAGAGAGAAGAGAGCGAACAAAAAGGGAAAAAAAAAACCGATGAAGGATATAGATCAATGATGGTAGAGAGGAAATCGATGTGGCTCATATTCATGAATGGGAAGAGAATAGAGCAACAGGGAAGAGGAAAGAAGAAAGAGAATGGAAGAGTGGAGATGGAGATGGAGGCGGTGAATACTGATGAGACGAAAGAGAAGATGAAAGAGATATGAGTGTGAAAGAGTAATAAAAAATTAATAAACCATTTTGCCATAGCTTACCATACAGTTGCAAATTTGTGATTGTACTGTAGCATATTGCAAAAAATATGAGATTTAGCACATTTGATAAATGGGGTTAAACTTGGTTTGGTGTGGAATATGGGCCAAATATTTAACATTTGACACATATCCCACATCTAGTATGGGTGCTCTTAGAGTTTTCAATTTTCTCACCATATTTCTTAGTTTTCTCAAATAGAGGCATTTTCTTCCTTGTCATTTCCAAACTACCTCTTTGCTTCATCCAATTCAACCAATAAGAACTCCTTTTCCTGCTCTATCTCTTTCAAACTCTTAAGGGATAACTTTGGGATTTTATTCCATCTGACACTCCTTGAAAAGATTATTATAGGCTACCAAAAGTCCTTCCTCATCATCAACCTCCTCCTCACTAGCTTCTTCACAACTCTCACCGGAGGCCGTAAAAGGCTAAGTAGCTATTTGCTCTTTTTAGTTTTTTTCCTAGGTTTAAAAAACTTTCTGAACTTCTTAGCAAATAGGTCTAGGTCCTCATCATTCAACCACTATTCATCAGAGGTATCATTTTCTTCTTCCTTGACTGTTTTTAAGGTAATGGACTTGTTTTTCTTAGGCTGAGGGAAGGAAGTCATAGGTTTAAAAGTGAGCTATAACTAATTCTTCTATCTTAACAGTGTCAAGATCCTTGCTTCCTCGATGACAGCCACTTTGGGATGGAACCTCTTAGTAGGGAGAGATCTAATGACTTTCCTAGCTATATTGGAGCCAGGGATTCACTCTCCTAGGTTAAAGCTTGAATTAACTATATCACTTAGTTTGGTGTAGAACTCACAAAGCTTCATCCTAATCTCTTCTAACCTAGATGTTAACATTTGTAATTTTGAGCTCTTCACAGTTTTAGTTCCGTCATATGTTCTTTCCAAGATATCCCAAACCTCTGTGCTTTTCTCACACATATCTTTTCAAACTCTTCTTGTGAGACAAACATGAAATATAGCATTCAATCCTTTATTATTCCAATTGCTTTCACGTCAATCATCCTTAAACCACTCACCTACAATAGTTTTAAGGTTCAGTCAAACCCTCTTCAACAAACAATCATACCTTTCATCTATAGATTGCAGGAACGTTCTTATGTGAACCTTACAATGGGCACATGTACTAGTACTACCATCAAAGTAAGAGTAGGCATTAAGGGGATGAGCTTTATCCATGACACGAGGGTCAAGGATTAGTCGATCACACTCAGAATAGTATAACCTAACTAAGGCTGCTTTTGGTTCATGTAAAATATTTTTAAGTGTTTGGTTGTATTATGAAAATTTTTCTAGAAAATATTTTCATGTGTTTGGTAGCATACTGAAAGTGCTATTTTCCACCACTACCCACACAAAACCCACCACCACACAACAGGAAAACCACCAAAACACCACCACCCACACCACCACAACAACAACAAAAAAATCAGAGATCAAAGAGAAAAAGTAAAAAATCAAAATCACAAACAAATTTTATTACAAAAATTTCAAACGAGAACGAGATCGGTAACGGGTTCGTGGGTTCGCAGTGCGATCGGCGCGGTGCGACTCGCGGTTCGTGGGTTCGCGGTGCGACTCGTTGGTGGTGCAACGATCTTGGGTTTTCTGGGTTCACAATCTCTCTCTCTCTCTGTTTGCACGTGTGAGTCCTTTCTCTCTCTCTCTTTCTCTCTTTGCGCGTCTCCGAAAATGATTTGAAGGTAAAATTTTGGCTAAAAATATTTTCCGGGTCAAAGGCCTTAATTTTACGGTCAACTGAAATTCTTTTTCGGAAAATCCATTTTCCATGCGCAACCAAAAACCCGCATTTACGGAAAAGCATTTTCGGAAGTGATTTGAAGTCAAAACAAACACAGCCTAAGTGAACATGAACTCATGAAAAATCTTATTTAGACACAATTATAACTTAACCAATAAATATTCAATCAACTTGATATTTTTAGAAGCAAGGAGGCTCTGCAGAGTTTTCTAGAATGGCTTACCTACCTACTGAGTAAGATGTGCCTTGCTATATTCAAGAAGTTGTGCACGTCTTGCCCACCAAGTCATGTTTTATAAAAGCAATATCTGACTATCTCGCTTGAGCAAGATGCAAGCAAACTTTTTGGTATGATCAATTAATTTGCTCAAGCAAGAATGAAGTTCTCTAGTGCAACCTTACTGTTTCACTTGAGCAAAAATGGGTTCCTCTCATGTATATGAAATGAGTGCTAAATTTTCACTATCATGGAAATAGTTGTACAAAATTTAATTCCCTTCTTTCAATACTTTCTCATATTTCTACATAATCCAGGTATACATTTCTTTAATCTTAAATTAACAGCATTTTCTAGTCTTTTCAAAATATCACATTCAGCATTATAACTTTATGTTCTCAATTTCTTGAAATTGTAGAAACAACCATGTTTACTTTTAATGTCCTGTGAACTTATTGGGGTCAGCCATATTCATCTGCATCTAACTTATTGAGTGAACAAAATCCCCTTTGGAGTTGGGACTCCTTGCTCCAAAAACTTCTCTTGGTAGCCTTTATATATTACTCTTAACACTTCATACATGTTTCGCTTATCTCTCTCTTTCACAATTCAGTAAACTTGATTTTAAAGGCCTGTAAAAAATGACTTCCATAAAGTCGCAAGCATTTTTTCTCCACGAAGATCCAATCCTCAAAGAGAGATCAAGGCAGTAAAGAGTAAAGAATAACGATCGCCTCTCATAAATGTTAACTAATCAATTCTTCATGTTTCTTCCTTTACACTGAACGGTGGGGCTCCAAGGAAAATGAATCATATATGGCAGTCATCAAGGAAGCCACCTAGCAACAATTATCACCTCCAGGCCTAAATGTCCAAGTCATTCTTTTACTCTTAAAGTTGCTTTTTTTCTCCCTGCATCTTCATCTAAACGCCAAATAGCCAAATATTTTGTATATTAGGCTGTCTCCCCCATAACTGTAGGAAGCCAATTCTGTTCAAGGCTCTGTCTCACCCACACAGGAGGAAGCCATGTGTTGGAACATGAGAGCACTTGAATTAGAGTAAATCCTGGGAACTAGTAAGCTTACCTGCAGAAGATCCCTGGTTGATAGTGGGACAACAGAAACTTACATATGGAAATTCTTTAAGCTTCACAAGTCACAACATGATATTGTGTGTATGGTCAACTTATAGATTCCTTGACAAAGGTTATACACATTTACTATATTAAAATCCATTTTAAATGCAATTAACTTCAGTCACCATTCAGCCATTTTAAAAGAGTGAACAATGCACAAGCTTTTGCAGGGAGCTCTAGTGCAGAAGCAACACAAAAGATCAAAGCCAAGAGGACTTTGTGAATTACTCTGGCCAAAAATTGCTTTTATAAAATTTGAGTCTTGTACATGCATAGAGTAGAAGGCCTTCAATTCATCGTATCATATTATATTCTATCATAAGGTAAAACTTTTTTTAGAGCAAATATGATAAGGTAAAACTTGATGCAAAATATAAATAAAATATAAAAATGGGCTGTGGACTGAGGTGCAATGAAACAAATATTCTATCAGTTATTACTCTAAATTTAGTTAAATACAATCTTAGTACCTTGTCTTAACAAATAAAGTTTGCCTAAGAGAACAATGCCTTAACTCCAACTACTTCGGTTCAGTACTAAAACATATAAAAGGGCCAAAAAAAAAAAAAAAAAAATGATATATAAGGATCAGGTATACGCAGTTTCTGCATAATGAGCTTAGGGCCAAAGATCGAGTAATCAACATTCTTATCCCAATTTTAGCAATTACCATCAGAAGAATGCAGTGCAGAATGCACTAAACAAATGACTTCTGATCCCTAGAGCAGATATTACTTTTCCTTGTCAATGGATACCTTATCAGATTTAGGCCATGATGCCGACTGAGAAGAAACATACTGCAGAATCTCAAAAAACTTTGTTTGACCAAAACTCACAGCCTTTTGCCAATACAGAATTGCAATATCCCAAGCCTTAACTCTCAACTCCAATAAGGTGCGATCAATTTCCCCTTCATGTTTAGCCACATAAGGCCTGAAGAAAGAATTATAAACATATGATGTTCCCTGGAAACAATTAAAAATTATTGTCAAAGAAACTGTTACGAATGTATAAGTTAATTAAACAAAATAGTTTTGCAAGTTCAAGATGTCAAATGCGTGCCTTTGTTTTAGAGTGCCAAAGATATATAAAGATTCCCAACTTTGCTTCACTGTACAGTGGTAGCCTTGTCCAAGAAAAAGAAAGAAAGTCAAGAATCCAAAAATAAATGCGAAAGAGAACAGGACTATATGAAAAATCAACTTATTTGTGTTGTGTTCAAAAATTGCATACCATGAAATGAAAGTATCCTCAACTCTCTCAAAAACGGTAAGAATAGCAACTATAATCCTACAAAATTAGAAGATGACACATTTTAGCACTAAAAGAAGTTATATCCTAAGATACCATCATACTAGCACAACATGAAGATGCATACCAGTATTGGCACCAAAAGAGAAGTTGCTCAATCTCTGGCTTATTCTTCTCCACAGTTTTAAAACACTCATAAGCCGGATAAGCATAGCCAAAAACAAGCCTGCAAATACAAATTAGAATTTTAACTTTCTGTATAACAAAAAAGCAATTAACTGATGAAAATGGGGAATTCCCATATCACTTTTTGTTACATACAAAAGTGCTCTTGAAAGAAATGACCCCATCATTTTAAGTCCCGAAAACAATTGGTGCATTTATTTGTCAACTTTATGAAATGAATTATACCTGAAATGAGAGAAAACAAAAGTCCATGATAAGTTTGAGGAAGTCACAACGGATATTTGCTAGTTATAAGCAAAATTCAACATTTGAACAATAGATGAAGTTATTTAAATATAATAGACAGAAGAAGTAGCACATAGTGTCACTAAATAAAATTCAAGGTCATGTTTTATCATCGTCTTGCACGTGAATGAAAAACAAACCAACATATTGCTATATACAATAAAGCTACATACACAACTTTTTTCACAACAAATTTTACAGTCGTTAAATCGATCAACTGTGAGTGATGGACATGATTAACATTTATAGACCCGTCATTTTTTCTTCATCTCTCACAATCAACCAACACAGTAATTGTGAAATTGGTTGTAAGAAGGTTGTTTTTGTAACATTAATGTATGCCTAAAGAGTCTAGAGAAGTGTTAGTAATGAAATAAATGCATTAACATATAGAGAGGACAAAGAAAAAGAACATACAAGTTTAGAGAGAAGTCTGTGAATATGAAAGAGTTGTATTAAATTAGGAAATGGAGAAACCGATTTGACATATGAATGATCAAGGCTGAAATCATACGTAGCATGGCACGAAACGCTGCCAAACCCGAAACGCCGCGAATAGTTTGGTTTTGAATTTCTTTGACAGTTTTTGTAGTTAAGCGGGACCTGGTTCACGGTTGCCGTGGATAAATGCCACATCGACCATATTATTCAATCCCACGGCTGAGAATTTTTGGGTAATACTATGCCTTGGGGTTTTTTTTTTTTGGGTTAAGTTAGGGAGAGATTTTATTGAAACGGGCCACAGGAGGCAAAGGCCTAAAGGGAACTGGGCCATCAGCATCATCAAAGACCCAAGAGGGAAGTGATGAGATGAGTTGGGTCCCAAAGTCATACGAAAGGAAGCCTTTGACTAGCTTATTTACTTTAAGGTGAGACAAAATATGATTATAAGTAAATAAGTTGATTTATATTTGATTAAAATGATCTTATTCACTTAAAATCACTTTTTTTTTTTTTGGAGAAACAAATCACCTTTTATCTTATCTTTAAGCTATTCATATACTTAAAGCACATTTGTTACTATCTATTACTATATACCAAATGTGTTATTAATTGTGAAGCAACTCAACTCACTCTTTATAAGAAAGAAATGATGGTTGATGCAATTCTTAGTGTTTCTTTGGTAGCAAATTTTTTTTAGCCAGTCTCTAGTCTATTCTCACTTTTTTGTCTCATTTTTTAGTAAATAGATATATAAACTAACTCTTTTGAAAATAAGTTAACTTGTTTCTTTTTGTCTCACCTCTCAACAAATAAACTACCTAAAAATATGGGATGCAAAATTCACTCCTAATCTTCGCGCACAAGTTGTAGAGCACAATCAAATGTCACTTCTTCTTCTTTTTTCTTTTTCTTTTTCTTCAATTTTTTATTTTTTTCCATCGAGCAAATGTTACTTCTGGGTGCAAGCATGTGAAATTCGAATGTTTGTAGCTTATGGATAACATTATAATGGAGTGTAGTGTGCACAACAAATTTCACAATTTTTAAGGTGGTAGTTTCTGATGATACTAGAAAAAAATTACAACTCTATACTCGTCCATGATGGGTCGTCCTGATCTACGACCTCAACTCGTGAAAGTCAGGACGAGGAAAACTCGTCCTGAGCGAAACAGGAAGGACGAGATTTTAGATAATCTCGTCCTGGGCCTAACCTCGTCCTGAGTAAGCTGGGCGGTGAACATCACTGACCAGACATAGGACAATCACACCTTTCCGTAATCAACAAAATTGATGGGAACCATTGCCAACGATGGTTAGATCAATCGAGCCAAACGATACGGTACCGAAAACAGTTATATAAGTTACTGTCGAAACCGTCGACCAATATGAAGGGAGATGACTGTTCCGTGGGTGTGCTATAAAAGCACTGATCTGCGAACAAGGTAGAGATTCAGAACTTCCATTCACTTTTCCTACAAAGAAAAATCACAAAGATACTAACTTGGCCATCGGAGGATTTTTGGCCGGCCTCCACCGGTCACCTTTGATTTTATTCTTTGTTTTCAGGATTTACTAGCGACCTTTGATAACGTCGAAGACAGTTCAGCCCACTGATCATCCAAGCATTATCAGTTTCTATCTTATTATTTGCAAGAATTATAATTTATAAGTGATGATATCGTGTTTCCAAAACATGATTTTTTTTATTTATAATGTTTATATCCCAAACAACTTCAAGATAATATCAATTTAATCAACTAATACTAAAAAATATTATTTTGTAAATTTTTCCAACTTTTTTACTCTTCAAAATATCATTAATAACATTATTCCTAAATTAAAAAAAAATAAATAAGTAAAAAAAAAAAGGACATAAATCCTTAAAATGAGGCCACACCTTACATTCCTGAAAATTATCATAATGTCACTATTAGGTGCATAACGTTTGCCCTTACAACTGGTTTTCCCAGGTATGGTTACAACTGGTTTCTCAAAAAAAAATTTGCAAACTCCATTATCTTTCATATATGTCATTTTTCTCTGAGAGAGAGAGAGAGACAGTCTGAATACATGCATAATGTGTACAAGGAGGCTAGTTTTTTTTTGAGGGGGTACAAGGAGCTAGGCTAGTTAATAATTATTTATACACTAGGTGTTTTCCATGCATGTGGAAAAAGTAAAAGCAAAACATAACCAAATGGGGTCCTAGACACCTAGTTGATGGCAAGTTTAGTCATGAACACTCTATCCGATTCAACAGAAAATATTTTCTAAAAATCATTTTTTGCATTTTCTAATATTTAGCAGACTAGAAAAATCTAGTCAACAAAAAACTTGTAGTCTAGGCCTTGTTTGGTTTAAAAAAATGGTCACTCATCACTCAGTTTTCATCATCCATCACTCATCACTCAGTTTTCATCACTCATCACTCATCACTCATTACTCATCACTTAAAACACCCCACCCTGTTTGGCACCATCACTCATTTGTCATCACTCAATATTTTTCAACTATTTGTGGGCCCCATTCATGTACCTTGTGCAGCTTTTACTTTATTTATTTATTTTTTTTCCTTCAACTTCCAGTACCCAAACTCAGTGAAAACCGAATCAGTGAAAAAAAAAGAAAAAAAAAAGAAAAAGAAAAAAGAGAAGAAGAAGAAACCCAGAAACCCGAAAGAAAAAAAAAAAAAAAAAAAAGAGGAAGAAGAAACCCAGCAACCCGAAAGAAGGAAAGAAGAAAAAAAAAAAAAAAAACCCAGAAACCCGAAAGAAAAAAAAAAAAAAAAAAAAAAAAAAAAAAAAAAGAAGAAGAAGAAGAGAAGAAGAAACCCAGCAACCCAAAAGAAGGAAAGAAAAAAAAAAAAAAAAAAAAAAAGAGGAAGAAGAAACCCAGCAACCCGAAAGAAGGAAAGAAAAAAAAAAAAAAAAAAAAAAGAAACCCAGAAACCCGAAAGAAGAAAAGAAAAGAAAAAAAAAAAAAAAAAGAGAAGAAGAAGAAACCAGTGTGATGGGACAAAGCACTGCACGAGGGGCCCACTGATACACTCTATTTACGGAAATGCCACTGAATCATGGATGATGAAAATTAAAAACAATTGAAACTTGTTTTTTTTTTTATGCCTCATCACTCAGATTTTTGAGTGATAGAATCACCAAAACAGAGTGATGGAGTCCAAACAACATTTTTTTCATGGGTCCCACCAATTTTGGATGATGAGTGATGAGTTTTGGATCATATCATCCAAAACACCCTTCATCCAAACAACACCCTAATCATCGAAAAACAAGGGATTTGGGGTGGGGAACATTTTCCTTTTCTTTTCTTTCTTTTGGTTGACAAAAAAACACTTTTTAACTTTTAAAATTAAAGCTACTAGAGTTAAAATAGTTTTTGTTTTGGCATGTTGAACTTGTTTTCTTTGGTAAATTGCATTCTAAACCTTATATAGTTTAGGGGGTATATCAAATTAAAACCTATAATTTCAAAAGTAACAAATTAAATCCTAAAATTTTAAAAAATAATAAATTAAATCTATGTATTGAGCCTGAATTTGAATATATGGTAAATGTTTAATTTGTTATTTTCTAAAATCTTAGTGCTTAATTTATTATTTTCGAAATTATAGGATTTCATTTGTTAATATTTAAAACTTTAAAGTTTAATTTGTTAATTTTGAAATAACAAGGGTTTAATTTATTGTCAAAGAGAAAGAAAGTGAGGAACTATATAATAATTTTTTAAGAGAGAGATGAGGATTGAGGAATGCCAATGCTGAAGTTTTGATTCGATGGCCAGCAAAGGAAAAAAAAAAAAAAAAATTCATTTGGTAAAAAGTCCAGCCCAAAATTTGGTGAAAATGTCGAAGACGCCACCCCTGGTGCGACCCGTGTTAACAAGTGATTAGTAGGACGACACCTTCTACAGGCTATAATAAGTTTTGAGCCAATAAAAGTTTGACACATCCCTTAAAGTAGGAGGTCAAAGCGGTCAAAGATATGTAGTCAATGGCCGGTAAGAGGTTACATATAAGATGTAAATCTCTCTCTCATGATAGCCCATATGCCCCATACCACAACCGTAAGTCCCACGTCTCATATGAATAAGATAGTTATAAAATGTACTTTTTTTTTTTTTTTTTTTTTTGAGAGAATTTCAAGCTATGACATCCGCTCTTGATGATAGTTCTTTATCATTAGACCAAGATACTAATTAATTTTTTGGTATAGACGGGGATTAAACCCCAGATTTCTTATACAACCATCGAAAATTTTACCAGTTGAGCTAACTGAAACCCACTTATAAAATGGACTTGGTTTGGGTCTAGTTTTTGGTTACAATTGACTCATCAGACTAATAATACGTGTCCACTTTTAAACACATATTACTATCATAATGAGTTCAATACAACTGAATACTTGACTCAAATTTTACCCTTATAGAATATCATCTAACAAACTATAAGTAGTAAGTATTTGTGTAGTGATAAACAACCGGTCATGATTAACTGCGTAAAATTGAGACAAAATTTGTTGTACAAAAATATTAAACTTCTTCTTTAAATATGTTTGAAGCTATTTTTTTTTTCTATTCCATTACAACTTATAGGACTATTTATTTTTATTATTTAAATAAATCACATTACTTACTAAAAAAAGTCACATACTTAAAACAATACATAAATAAGCTTTTTAATTGTTAGGATATGAAGTTCTAACAGACAAGCAAACTAAAAAGTCCACTAAAAAAACCATGCTAACTTTTGAAGAAGTATGGGATAAATTATACTAGTCCAAATATGTTAAGAGCCAAATTTTTTCCTTTACCTTTCTCTTTGTTTAGTAAAAAACATAATATAGATAATCTATCTAAGATAAACCACTATGCATTAAATTATCAACTCAAAGCAATTTTTTTTTTTTTTTTTAAATCAATTGAAACGTTATAAAGAATGTCTTCCTAAAACCAAAAGGACAATCGAGCCAAGTCACATTCCATAATGTTGACAAAGCTTGCATATAAATGATGAAAATGAAGTAAGACATTACAGTTATATTAGAGTAATCTTTAGCTATTTTCAGAGCATAATAAATGGTGTATTTTCTCTTATATTTATGGTGGAATCTGCTTATTAATTTCATAATGAACTCTACAATGAATGTGGGAGAAATAAACACTATTTTACTATATTTCAAAAATACCTAAAAATTTTCCATTGTATTACAGTCCTTTTATGGCTATGATAAAGCAACCGTTTCTGATTTTAGTTGAGTTGAGTTTATTACTAATTTTATGAACTAAAGTAGCCATTAATATGATTGATGACATCAATTATACAATAAAAATTTATGGATTTTTTTTTTTGTATTTAAAATTTGAAGCATTAATTATAAATCTTATATAATAAAATTTGTAATGTTCAATCTATAAAATTTAAAATTATAGAAATCTTACATCAATTAAGTAAAAACAATAAATTTAGAGAGAAAATTTTTCATAATATTTTTCTTTTATAACGAATGAGATTATATATTTTATATATATAGTTAAAGTCAAAACTTAGAGAAAGTTCAATAATTCTAAATTTGAGTCCAATTTTACGTCACATGTTCAATTTAATTTTAAAACTTTTGTGTTAAGTAAATTATTAGATGCAAAAATTGAAAAGTCTGAATCTAATTAGATTATAAATGAAATTTCAATTGAGGTTCAATTTTGCACTACACCTCTAATCTAATTTTTATATTTTTGTTATAAGTGAATTATTAGAGTCCAAAAACCAAGGATTACAAATTCAAAAGAAATTCTAAATTATAAATGAAAAACTATTATATATTTTAGAAATTTATGTCTTAAAAAATGTCTAAATTATAATTATAACATCAGGTATAATTTGAGCTTATATATATATATATAATTGTGATAATTTTTAAATATATTTGTACATATACACAAATTATACATACTTTAAATAATGCAATAGTGCTCCAAATACGATTTACCTAACAATAATTATGAAAATTTTCTTATTAAAAAAAAAATTATGAAAATTTTTGTACAGTCACCACCGTTAACTTAAGTTAAAATTTTGAAACAGTAGCAACCGGTCACCCAAAAAAGTTAAGAAACTCTGAGTCTGAAGTCGACAAGACAACAATGACAGGTACCTTTATTAGCGCCTAAGCCAGCCACAGGATCAGCCAACTATGTTGTCCCTACTTCGTTGGGGGAGGGCCACGTAACCAAAAATACGTGCCAATTACGCACTCGAAGTCAGAATAGATTAGCCTGTCATAGCCACGTTTCGTTCACCTACAGTTACGGGCCGACCAAAGTAAAAAAGAATTCTAGACTCTTGTAGGCTTATCCAAACCTTTCTTTTAAAAATAAAAAAAAATAATTTATTGAGTATCCCATACCGCCCCACGTGTCCTAACCACACACACAATCATGGCCACGACTCTCAGTCTAGGCTGTGTTTGCTTCTATTTTTTCAACAATACAATAACTCCTTTTCTTTTGGGGTGGGTTTTGAAAGGGACATGAAAATGTAACGTGGAAAATATGTACATAATTAGGGCCGGCCTAGGCCACTTAGGGCCTCGATTAGAGAAAGTTCCCCAAATTTTGGGGTAAAAATTGATATATATTTTTTAAAGATATAGATAAATAATTAGTTTTACATGTTTTTGTTTTTAACATTTAAGAAGTTTCAAAATATTTAGTAATGTTAGAAATGATATAATTTTAAATATATAGATCTTACAAATATATGTATACTAATCGCAAGAAACAATTCAGATATAAGAAAATGCTAGAAATATTATTAATTTACTCGAAAACCTTTACAAATTAATGTAATAATTAATATGATATGTAAACGTCAACAACCTATTAAATGTATTTTTAATTACTTTTTGTGATTGTTGATACATTTTTATAAGCATGATGTTATAAAATTTATAATAACTCTAATATCATTTATTCAGTTACTTATTTATTATCTAATTGAAGTATCATTAATTGCGTTTGTTGTTACATCATTTGGTTTTTTTTTTGGGGTTGTATTTTTTTTTAAAAAAAGCGCATATTACAAAATGAAAATAATGGATTTTTGTTATAAAAAAAAATGATGATATTAAACGCTAGTTAAATATCACTTAAATATTATTTAAGTGATAACAAAAAGGTCCCATTTAAATAGATTGACTTAGGCCTCCAAATTTGTTGGCCCGCTCCCGTTCATAATAAAAATATTGTAGCTGTTCTTGATTATGATCACTAGCAAGTCATAAGTCCATTAAATATATACAAGATATATCATGGTATTAATGTCTTAAGAACATGTGAAAGTGGTTTATAAGTTTGGAGTGAAATATTACCTTTTTAAGGCTTGCTTTTTACTTTTTCTTTTTTGGATAAATAGAAACCACAAGAAGTAAAGGGCAAGAATCGAATTACATATGTAAGACATCACAAAAGACGTCAATACCACTAGACTATCACTTAAACCTTGTTTTTCTTTTAAATTGCATATTCATAACAAATTTTGTTAGGTTAGTTTTTTTTGCTATCAAAATTTGTGTCAAATGTTTCAATTGTATTTGCAAATTTTTCATGTCTTCAATTCATTTTAGTTGTAATTGCATCAAGTCATTAAGGTTGAAGAACAAAAGAAAATTCAAGTGCTACAAAAGGAATTTCAGTCAACTGAGGTTCATGGTATCAAGCTAGATTTTGAGTGAGGTTATCAAGATTTCAATTTCAGTTACACAAAAAGGTTCACCTGAAATTTGCCTAAAACATGGCTAAGTGAGATTGCCCAAGGATTTCCATTCTAACTTTCCTAATTTTCCCTATAGTCAACCAACCCTCAATTGTGGCTGAGTTAAGAATTAAATTTAAATCCTAATTTTAGAAAAGAACGAAGGGAGAGTCTATCCACACCCTAGAAAAAAATGGAGCAGTTTATGTCAAGTGCCAATGAGTACTGGATACATTGCGATGCGGACACGTGTCCAAGACTGGACACATGTCCGTATCCTAACGGGTCTAGTGATCACTGATCACTGGACAGAAACCCTTCCCAGAAAAAAAAAAACCTTGTAGCCTCCGCACATTCACCCTCCCTAAACTTACATACCTTTGATAGGATAATCCATCCCAATAACTTGTGATACCTTGAGTGCATTGGATTGGTGTTGGAAAACATAAAGGATCTAAGAAATCTTCTAGTTGCTTAATTTGAAGTGTCTAAGAGATCAAATTGCGATTACCTATTAATGTTCGTGCTGAAATCTATTGATGAGAAGTGATTGGTTAGTTGAGAGTTTGGATACAAGAACTTTTACAAACTTTTAGGGGGGTTAGTAGAATAATTCGAGAATTGTTGTTTATAATTTTTTGAAATACGTGTGGATGAAAAAGTATGTGAAAATGTGTATAATGTTGTTTAAAATGTGAAAATATGAGTATGAACTTACTCACCAAACAAACGCTTAGAGGTTTTGTAACTAGTTTTATATCACAATTATTTTCATAGTGGAAACGGTTTACTGGGTGTGGCCTCCAGAAGTTTTTTCCATTTCGAGTTTTCTATTTGTCAACATATCTTGTCTTTGTGTGGGAATTGATTAATTATTTGTTGCATTACTAATTAACCATTTAGTTAATTTTTTTTTGTTTGAGAAACAACCGTTCAGTTAAATTTAAATCTATTAAAATCAGTAATAAGTCGTATTAGAGTCAAAACATGTCACTCAATTTAAATTATTTTTTAAAATCACACATTTAAAAATTTAAAAATTCTTTTTTTATTTTTTGGATAAGCTCATAAAATGAGGTTTGAAGAGGGAATCAAACAGTGCCTTAATATGTCCGACCCTCCCTTAAAAAAAGTAAAAAACTCACCCACCTCCTCTCTCTCTCTCTCTCTCTCTCACATATTTAAGGCCAGTATTGATGATCCATTGAGTAAGCAAAGGCAGCCTCTTATCACCCACCAGACCAAAGCAACTCTCTCAATCACTTTAACTCGTGTCTAACTCACGAGACTCAGAGCCGAAAAGCGCACACACATACAAAAAAAACTCACAAGACTCACAAGAAAGCATAGCTTAATCCCACACCGAAAAAAAAAGAAAGCCAGTGAATGGAGACTCCAACAGGCACACCCAAGAAGAAAAGCGTAGAACATGGACAGGTTCTGGACGGTTCAGATATAATGGAGTTGGTTGAGAACGAGGAGGTGTTTAGCAATTTCGTGGACCATAAGTTCCAGGAGTTGGATAGAGATAGAGATGGTAAGCTTTCTGTGAAGGAGCTCCAGCCTGCTGTGGCTGATATTGGTGTTGCTTTGGGTTTGCCTGCTCAGGGTTCTTCTCCTGATTCTGATCACATTTATTCTGAGGTTTGTGTCTCATTTCTCTTAGCTTTTCCTTGCTTTTGATCCTCTGTGTTCTTCAGTGTGAGGCCAAGTGAGAAAATAAAAGTTCAAAAAATTTAATCTTAGGACATTTTTAATCTATTTACTTAACTGACATCTGGTGTTGTTTCCAATGAAAATGTGGTGTTTAGGTTCTAATCCCCTATCCCAAATCCCAAATCCCAAATATTGAATTATAAAAATAAAGTTATTTAATATTAGACACTTGCTTAACCTTAAATTTATACTAATATTTAATCTGAATTATAAAATAGATTGATTTCATTAAGCATTCTTTCCCAACAATTAGTGCATGTTAGTTGTTTCAGTTTATGTGATTTTGCTTCTTATGTTAAATGGTTTTTATCCTTTTAACACCATTGTTTAGGTGGATAAGATAGTAGTCAAAATAAACAATAACGATGTCTCTAGTTCTGGTAAGGATTTGACACTCTTTTGCACACATGTCACATGCAAGCCCATATAGATAAAGAGGAATATGTGGCAGACAAATGTGTACATTATTTTCAATAAATTGAGTAATGGGGCATGTGGTCCTTTTCTGTTTTCTTTTCTCTTCTTGTTTTTGAGCCAAAATCGTGAAGGGATTTGTGGCCGTTTAGAATTAAGCTGATCGAAAATCAACATAGTAAGGTTTGCAACCAAGTATTAAACAAAGAAAATGAACCTATTTATCACACGCATGAACATGTTAAAGGTGATATGTGGTCAATTTTTTGTGACGAAGTTCTTGTTGTCTCGAAAAAGACAAAGGGAAAACACATGTCACTCATCCATTGTTTTGCAAGCTTCAAATTAGCTTACGCAGAAGATAAGGGTGGCACGTATATGCTTTGACTAAAGAGCTCTCGATTACGTGTTGTTGATATTCTATAAGTCCTACTAGTTCATTATCTTCAATAAATTAGAGTTATTACATTTGTTTTCATTCTTCTACGACTCTGTTTAGTTCACATTATTCTAGGATGTAGCAATATTCTCTGTGTCTGGACTTAATTTAATCAAGGACATCACCACTAGCAAGTTGCACCAAAAACTATTATGAATAAACCTAATCCTTAAAAAAATGGTCTATAGAAGTATTTTTTTATTGATATGATCCAAGTTTCAAGAGAGTGATGGTTGTACTTGCCTTCTTGAGGCCATCTATAGGAAAACCAATTTTCTCGACATTTCCATATCTAGTTAGCTTGAGAAGCGTCCAACCTATGGTTCAACTTTGTCGGTTTTGTGGGACTTTTCTTTTCTTCAGCTGAGCTTTTCTTTTTCAACTTTACTTTTGTTCTTTTTCTACTCTTTTTTTATGAGGAATCTAGTGACGGATGTTGTGGAAAACTATTATAACTTTTCTTTAAGACTTTATCACATACACGAATATTAATGTGCACAAAGTCGGCACTTGGCATAATTTTCAATAATAAGTGTGCAATTGGTTTGGCTTATATAATAAGCATTGCTATAGGGGATAACATTTTCCACCAACTTTTTTCATAGTGGTTGACATAGCCTGTCAGATCAAGGTGAGTGATATTGCTCCAATCACTATAGACCATATAATCAGTTGAAAAATATGTTATGTTTGTAGCATTACTCTAATTCATTTGCTTAATTGTAGAAGCGTGTAAAAGTGTTTTTGTAATTAGAAAAGGTGAGATTTGATAAACTGTTCATAAACAATAAGCTAATTAAACTCTAGAAGTATCTAAACCAAATACCAATTCTGTGGGGACAAGCAAAAATGTCTACAATTAAGTTGCTTTGTGGAAAAGCAATAATTATATACTCCTACCTTTTTTCTTTTTGGAAGCAATAATCTTGTACCTAATTTGCTACAGTTGTGGCTGACCCAATGATTATTATTATTGTAAGCACGAATTCTAAAATAATGTCACCACACCAGTTAGGCGCGTGGTAAATAAGGAAGCAATGGACCATTTCTCTCATGCTTATGAAACAGAGAGACCCAGCCCAGGTCTTGGGTCAACATAATATTATTTTACATTATCCATACTCTCTTTTAGTTTTATACCTAAGACTACCTTACCGACTTTATAAAAAAGAAAAAGTGTGTGCGTTGGAGAGTAACCTAAAAGGGCATTTTTACTTTTTAGGCTGATAAATCTAGTGGAGATCCACCTAGGATGAAATAGAATTTGAATACTTTAAACGTATAATTCTTAATTGGTTGGTATAAAGGATAGAACTTAGAAGTACTTGTTATACATATTTTTTCATACTATGGAATTTGAGCCTATAACACTCATCCCATAACAATTGCTCTTCACTATCAGGCCAACACACCAATGAACTTCCTTTTTGGTGTAGGTAGAATTTGATGATCCTAAGTCTCTCATTCAACAATAAGAGACTTTTCTAGTTAAGCTAACTGAAACTCATACTCATCCTGTCTTTTGATATAACTATCCTGTTATCTGCCAATTTATTCTATGTGGTCCTACATATGGTGTACTTTAGTCCATATGGGACACAACTAAACACCTCTAGTACTCTCTAATGTTCATATTTAAATTGTTGGTCAAGAGCTCAAACAATATTAGAATACCATTAGACTTTTTTCAACAGTGATAGTTCAAGCATATTAAGCTTATCAATTAAGTATACAAAATAGAGCCTTCTTATGTTTGCATCAACTGTGAACTAAGAGTGACCTTAAATTATACAGGTCTTGAGTGAATTCACACATGGCAAACAAGAAACAGTGAGCAAGACTGAGTTCAAAGAAGTTCTTTCAGACATTCTATTGGGCATGGCTGCTGGTTTGAAGCGAGATCCTGTTGTGATCCTCCGGATTGATGGGGAAGATCTCCTTGAATTCATCAACGGCCCAAGTTTTGAAGCTGAGATTGTGTCCATATTTTCACAGATAGAGTCACCTGACAGATCCCTCCGTGACCATTTAATCCAGGCTTTTGAAAAACTTAGCGTTGATCAAGGAATGCCTCCTTCTTCAGACCCTTGGGTAATTTATTCTTAAACTATTGAACTGAAATTCATTATTCAGTATCAACATACTTATAATTAGAATAGGAAGACCATCAATGGAAAGTGTTGCACTTCTTGTACTAGTCCATCTTCAACGTGGTGACAAGCATCATCCTACAACTCTTAAAGCATTCATGCTGCCTAAATGTGGGTTTTTAGTGCACAGGTTATATTAATAGCTGCACTCTTATATCACTTTTCTTTTTCCAACTACTGGGTTTTTTTATTCTGTAGGTTTTGGACAACATTGTGGAACCAGCATTGCAAGCCTGTGCTGGTCATGACTGGCACAAACCTGCCTCTCAAGAAGCATTCTTGGTGGAGTTTAAGAAAGTAGCAGAGCGTGTAGCTCAACATCTCAAGGAGCAGCCTGTGATTGTTGCCCATAGTGAAAATACCTTTGATGGAAGTGGCGTTAAGAGATTATTATCCAACAAATTTGAATTAGACAAGGTTTATATTGTGGACATGCATCTTATTTCACTCATTCCAATTCAGTAGTCGATTTTTATTTAGATAAATTTTTAATATTTGTTGACATAAATTCCATAGTGCACACTTTACTCACGGGAAATACGCATTACAATCTATTATGCAATGCAGACCTTGAATGCAGCTTTAGAAAATGTGCCAAGAGATCGTAATGGAAAAATGTCCAATGAGTATCTTCGTGTGGTGCTGGATGTGGTGTCCCCATCAGCTGGTCTACCTCCAATTGGTGCAGTTGACCAGGTATGCTGCTCTAGTCACAGATCACTTATCTTCAGCTTCAATGTTTTAAGAACTTCAGCTTAATTTATCTTGCATAAATCAAAATGTCACATGTTGATTGATTTCTTGAATAATTACTTCAAAGAATTGTAGCCTGTAAGGTGAATACACTATCATGAGTAAGATGCCACATGTATCAGATCCATCATGCTTAGGAAAGGGAAAAAAAAGGGTTGTATGGTAGGCTGATACCTAAGGTTTGGAGTCTAAGCTCTACAATTACGTACAATTACTGCCACAAGTCTAAGTGCTTAACGGTTTCGTCATTTTTTGCTTTTATAAGTAAGCCTTGTCTGCCTTAACACAATAATTAACATGTGATGAACTTGGTCTTTAATTTATGCAGATGGACAAGGTTGTTGCTGATGTCTTTAAGATGATTAACGCGGATGATGGGAAGCTGGTTAAAGAAGATGAGTTCAAGAAATTATTGACTGAAATCCTGGGGAGTATCATGTTGCAATTAGAGGGAAATACGATTTCATTTTCTACAAATTCAGTGGTGCACGAGCCCCTTGCCTCTTCTTCCTCACTTTTGCAGCCGTCTTCCCAGTAATATACATTGCAGCGTTGTGTTCAATATATCAAGGGTAACAGAAATAAAAAAAAATAACAATAAAATTTTGATTAGTGTAATGATTACTAGCATAAGTTATGTATTGTGCAGTTAAAGTGAGTGTGCCAATGGTATATATGCTTTAGACATGCAAATATAGAAGGCTGTGGAGCCAAGAATTATCATGGTCATCCACCCCTTCTTTCTTTGTGCTAATCAGTTTATCACAACCTTATAAAGATAGATGATCTCAGATGTTATTTGAATTTTGGGGAAAATGGAAGAGCATTTTTTATTTTATCTTTTAAAAGATAAAGTAAACGTCTGCTAAACAACTAGTCTTTTCTTTAACAGGACCAGCCTTGAGCCAATAGAAAAGAAAGTTTTATATGAACCAAATTTGAAGTCTTAAATAAAAGCCTTATTAAAAGCGTTGGATGAGATTTTATTTTTTGAGAGAAAGATATACATTTCATTAAAAAGGGTATAGGGCAAGTACATCCTTGTCAACAGTTTCAGGGATACAGGGAGGCTTTTCCTCAGCCTTTACAGTTGCAGATTTGTATTTGTTAGAGCCAGTTGCTTCAATACAAGCCCTTGCAACGTTTATAATCTCATACTTTCCATCATTGACCAAACCCTCCTTAGGTAGGGTCTTAGAGAAAATATAATAAACAATGCAAGCTAGAAAGGGCCCTAACCAGAATACCCATTGTCCATGCCACAATGGACCTCCAAAAAGCAATGCTGAGGCAAAGCACCTTGCAGGGTTCAGTCCAGCACCAGCATAGCCAATCTTCCCAGTTACCACACTGGACACATAAACTGCTATGGCCAATGATGCTGCTATCTGAATACAAACCATAGCTGCCCCAAGTTCTCTGCTCCTTTTCTTGTCAAATACCACTGTAACAGCAACCAAGAGGATAATAAAGGTGCACACAAACTCTAACATCAGTGCAGTTCCCAGGCTAATACCAGAGCCATTATCATTGATAGTGCAACCACCTAACATGTACTTCTCTACTGCATCATGGCTCATCGCACACTTCAATAAGTAGATGGCCATTATAGAGGCAAGGCATTGCCCCAAGAAAAACACACACGCACGTACAAGACATATAGCACCCTTGAGGGTTGCAATGAATGTGAGTATTGGATTCAAAAAGGCCCCAGTTAGAGGAAACATGGTAAAGAAGAAGAAGAAAGCAACGATGAACACCGCAAACGGGACGAGCAGTTTGGGGTCAGTGACATTAGATTCATAGCATGAGAGAAGGCATGTCGTGAGTGTGAATAAAAAGAAGGTGGTTGCCACTGTCTCTGCAAGGGCTGCCCTCCACATCTGTTAGAAGAAGCCAAGAGGGAAAAGTCAATCCCACACTTCTTAAACAAGTTGAGACATAAAACATACAAAGAGTAATTATAAACCTCACGAACAAATGTGCCAACTTTTGTATGCATAGCAAGAAAATAATTCAGAAATTTGTTTACGGGTAATTATACTTGCACATTGTACTAACAATGTAAATTTTATATTGCTAGTACAATGTAAACTGAGAATTTTCTTTCATTATATTAATGATATGTTACCAATCACATTCAAGTTTGGTTTAAGAGGTTTGATTGGAGATTTTTAATTAATTTATACGATTTTAGAAGTTCAAGATTTGATTTGAAACAAACAAATTAAAACCTTTTGGATTTAATTTGAAACAACCTTCAACTTTAGGATTTAATTTAAAATTACTGCTAAAGTATAATGTTCAACCTTTATCTTGGCATTTTCAAGCAAAAGAAAAAACTCAACAACAAACCAATTTGATCTAAAATCTTGGGGGAAAAGAGCAAGCTTAACAAAAAAATTTAGCAATTTGTTGATCTTAAATTTCAGAAAAAGACAATTAAGTGAGTAGTATAGTGTAAACATTAAAAGACAATTAAGTTTGAGGTAATGGAAGTGGGCATGGGAAGTGAATAAATTTTTTATTCTATTTTTAATTATTGTATTGTATTGAATTCTTAATAGAGTAATGCAAAAGGCACGACAAAAATTCTTCTTAATGAATTACAAAAACTAATAAATTGTCAAAGTTGAGTTGAATTGTTAAATAAAAGAATTGAAAAGAATAAAGAAAAAACTAATAAAAAATAATAAATTAAAGTATTCTAAGAAATAACTATTAAAGTTCACTTAGCAACAATAATTAATTTTAATAACTTTGTTATAGTCTAAGATAATAGATAATTTCCAAGATCCAATCTTAGCAACAATAATTAATATCTTCATTATACTAAAAAAAATATGTCTAATGAACTTATATATACTTTATCATTTATTTTCTTGCTAGTATTATATATGAATAAATTTTTTATAAGGAAATCATGTGTAGTGCAAAATTCATCTCCTACCTAAAATTCATCTTCTAAGAGAACTCGAGTTGACTTGAAAAATCTTCCTTCGTATCAAAAGTTATAAGAAAAGATCTCATCTTATCATCCTAATGATCAATATGAAATAAGAAAATATTATTTACAAAGAGATTCATTGTTAACATCTTCAATACAAATTTAAAATCTCATTAGAAAATATTCCTAGAAACAACACTGTATGTATGAGTGTGAATAATATATATATAAGCAGTAGGATAATTAAATCTCGCATGATTCTCCAAAGATAATAATAAAAAATCTAAATCTCAAATGGACCGAAAAAAATATCCTATTGACTTGAGCTCTTGGGAGGGGGTTCTGAGACTATGGATGTGTATAATAAGAATCAAAGCCTATTGACTATACTTGGGCATCCTATAGACACATTGATAAGTCAAGCTTACCTCGGATGAGAAAATTTCATGGGCACCAATTGAGTCAAGGAAAGTTGTCTTTTGGGATTTTCTTTCTATTTTCTCAATTGGTTGTGAGAAACTTTCATCATTTCCAATGGCTACAACGATATCCATAGCTCCAGTCCTACTCAAGGAAAATGTAAGACAGCTTTCATACTGGGAAAGATATTTGAAAAAATGTGTACAAAAGAGAAGGGCCTGTGCCTTGTACAAATTTTAAGATTTTTATGGTGACATATCATTTAACATTTTAAATGATATAATATTTTGTACACTATTAAATACAATAAATAAAATCTCTATATTAAAATTAATAAAATTGTCAATGATAGTAACTAATTATTCAATAAAATTCATTCTACATAGACAATAAAACAAGAATGCTTAGATATGAATGAACAGTGATTACTTAAGAGTTAAGACACTTGCAGTCTGCACTGGCAGGTAGCTATAAATGTACAATAATAATATAGCGTCCCGATAATATATTGATATATTTTTTTGCTCTCATTAATATATTGATATTGTATTATCCTAAAGTCAAGAATTTAATATAGTTTAAAAAGTTCTATATATAAAACAAGAATGCTTAGATATGTTTTCCTCCAAAAAAAAAAAGAAAAAAAAGAATGCTTAGATATGAATGGACATGCAGTCTACACTGGTAGCTAGCTATAAATCTACAATAATAATAATATAGTGTCTCAATAATATATTGATTTTTTTTTTTTTGCTCACATTAATATATTGATATTGTATTATCATACAATCTGAAATTTAACATCATTTTAAAAGTTAATATAAAATAAGAATACTTAAATATGAATGAATAATGATCACTCATAACACCTGCAATCTGCACTGGTAGTTAACTATAAACGTTAATAACATAGTATCTCAATAATATATTGATATTGTATTATCAATTTACCATATTGTCCGGATTTTAATATAGTTTAAAATATCTATATACTATGTTTTTTGGGAATATAGTATCCACTATGGCATAATTATGTATTTCAAAAGTTTTGATTTCCACATTTTCTTCATGAATATAAACAAAATATAAAAATATTAGCATTAACAAAAGATGATATATATAACCGTGTGCCCATAATTCCTAAAGCTATTGGCTAATATTGGATTGTGCCTGTCGAGGCAGCTCTACTCTATGCATTTTAGGGTCTAAGCTAAATATTAAAATTTAAAAAAAAAATGCAAATTTTTCTAGCGATATTTACCACCAAAAAAAAAAGGAGGTTTGAGCTTTTTTAATATATATATATATATATATATATATATATATATATATAAATAAGGATTTTTATGTATTATTTTTATTTGTTCTGTTTTGTTGAGAGAGAAAGAGAGAGGGAGAGACTTAAGCTTCTATGTCACAAACTTCTTTCTTAATTCCCCCCCCCCCCCTTTCCTTTTTTTTTGGCTATATAATTTATTGGTCTCCTTTCTCAAATTTTCTTTTTCTTTTAGACATTTTTTCCTTTTTTTTTTTTTTTTGGCTATATTTTGGGTATAATTTATCAGCCTCCTTTTCCAGTTTTTTTTTTTTTCCTCATAAACAGTTTTTTCCAGTTTTTTTTAGCCATAATTTAGGGTTTAATTTATTCATTATACAGAATTATAGGCTTATACGTTTTTGGATGATCAAAGACCTTATCATCAAATTACGTTTCTTTACTCTTCCTTTTCACCCTCCTCAGTCTTATAACGTATAGGAAAGAAATTAGGAAATTGTGGTGTGGCTTACCTCGACACCTTGATATTGGCCATGAAACAATATATACCAGAGTTAATATTGTTTTTTGGCTACATAAATATAGAGAGAAACGAAAATGATGCATTAGATGAAGTAGGTTACATAAATTTGCTTCAATGATGCACACACATAATTAAACAGACAAACAAATTAAATAGATAGAAACGAAAATGGAAATGTAAAAGGCTTACAGTGTAACAAATGGCAATTCCAATAAACCTATATGGATGCACTGAGCAACAACTTATGGGGTTACATATATAGGCAATAAAAAATACTTATTTTCTAAATTAATTTATCAATCTCTTTCTCATTGAATATTTTTCCTTTTTTTTTTCCCCAATGTTTTAGTGACCTTTGATTTATTAATTGACTGTTAGGTTCTCAAAATAAATAAATAAAATATAAAAAAATGAGCAAGACTTAGGTACAGTACTTAGGTGCTGTTCCTTAGGTACCCTTTTTAAGATTCTGCCATGTGGATTTTTCCTCATGGGATGAAAGTGTATTTTTTAATTAAGTAGCCACATGGCTAAATCTTAAATGGGGAACCTAAGGAACAGCACCTAAGGTATTGTACCTAAGTTTTGTCCTAAAAAAATTTAGTTGACTGTCAGGGATCATGTGATTACGTATCTTAATTAGTAATAATATAAAAGTAGTCATTATCAATGGCTATTAATTAATGTGCGTAAAAGGGTATCAAAGATTTGATTCTCAAAAAAAAAAAAGTATCTAAGAATTGAAAAGGGCTACTAATTAACAAGGTGTGAAAAATGCTACACTTCAAGGCGTGAAAAGTACCAATCAAGTATCGAATGCAAATCTCCGCCTATACCAAGAATTGATTAGTGTCTTGGTCTGATGATAAAGAATTATTATCAGAAACGGACGCCATAGGTTGAAACTTAAAAAAAAAAAAAAAAAAAGTATCGAATGCAAAATGCAATGCCACCAAACTTTATCAAAGAGTCACCATATATTTTTTATGGATTCAGATCTTCTAAATTTCTTAGGGTACTCTACTAATATTTTTTTTTTTAAATTTTAACCACTCTTATATGATTTAAGAGTCTAAATTCTACCATATCAACATTCCACTAACAATATTCTTAAAATAATAAAATAATGTTGGAAACAAAATAATTAAGATTATTGTTAATGAAATGTTGATATGGCAAAATCTAGATCATTAAATCATTAAAAAATGGTTAAGATTTAAAAAAATCTATTTAATAGAGTATCTTAGGAAATCTAGAAAATCTGAATCAATTTTCCACTCAACTGATTCAAGTTAAAGTTCATTGTCTAAATAGAAATATTTTGCAACAATATCATGATTTTTAAAGTTCCAAGATCTTGGGATAATTTTTAAGTACTGAAAGTTATACATCATGGAATCTCATTGTAAGAACTCGATGCAATATGTTGAGATATTGCCTAACAATGTTAGATATAAAAGTCAACTATTAGTAGTTTCAATTAATTCAATTGATAAAGTCTCTGATAGTTGAATAAACTATCTGAAATTCAATTTCCCGCTTTCACCAAAAACCAATTAATATTTACAATAATATAATCATTAGAAGTGGAAATTCTATAAAAAAAATTAAAAAAAAAAAAAAAAAACTCAACCATTGAATTAACAATTCAATTTAATGTCATACAATTTAATTTTTTATAAATTCAAATGGCAATCTCACGTCATACAATTTTAAATTGTATAAATAAAGTCCATAATAATAACAATTAATAATTTTTCTTTTGTTTTTTTAGGAAACGTGTTCGGTGTTCTTTGAATTTCACGGCTCTCAAAATGATTTGAGACAATCACTACACCGAAAGGGTTAATTTCCTCAAGAAAATTATCTCATGATGAGAAAGGCAGAGCTTTAGAAATATTTTTTTTTCCAAAGTCAATTTGTTTTTTTCTTTTGGAGAAACCAAAGTCAAATTGATAACCAATGTAATCGTGTGCTTTTTTATTTTATTTTTTTATCTACCTATTCAGTTAGTTAATATTTTTTGGTAGACTACTGCGACAAAATACAAAGTTGACAATATAAGATAAATACTCGGCAACTAGTTCGTTTTTGTAGAACTCTCATGAGAATATTTAACCTTTTATCAAAGACCAATAAACGAATAAACTATAACCCGGGCGAAGAGTCATTATCCAAGCTAAAAGAAATGGTAAAGCCAAAAGCCATTAGAGGAAAATGAGATTTTGGGAAAAATGGGATAGCATTTTCAGATTCATCTTTTAAAAAGAAAGTGATACATTTGCTAAAGAAGTCTTTCCTTCAACAAGACCAGCCTTGTGACAAGAGAAAAGAAAGTTTAATTGAACCACAATTTGAAGCCTTAAATAAAAACTATATATTAAAAGCCTTTCCATGCCATGGCAAAGAAGCTTAATCTTTATCTTGAAGATAATTGGGAGAGTCATTTCCTTCAAAACAAGCCCTTGCTAGCTTCATGATATCATACTCTCCATTGACATTGACCAAGCCCTCCTTAGGTAGGGTTTTAGAGTAACCATAAAAAACAATGCAAGCTAGAAATGGCCCCAACCAAAATACCCAATGTCCATACCACAATTGACCTCCTTGAATCAATGCTGGGCCTAAGCACCTTGCAGGGTTTAGGCCTGCACCAGCATAGCCTGGCTCCCCATTGACCACAATGGACACATAAACTGCTATAGAAAGTGATGCCGATAAGAGAACACAAACCATAGACACCCCAAGTTCTTTGCACCTTTTCTTGTCAAATGCCACTGTAATACCAAGCAAGAGGACAATAAAGGTGCACACAAACTCTAACATTAGTGCAGTTCCAAGGCTTACACCAGACCCATTGCTATTGATGGTGTAACCCACCTAACATGTACTTGACAACTGCATCATGGCTCATCACACACTTGATCAAGAGGTAGCCAATTATAGAGCCAATGCATTGACCCAAGAAATAGACGCATGCACGCGTACAAGAGTAACAGCACCCTTGAGGGCTGCAATGAATGTAACCAATGGATTCAGAACGGCCCCAGATAGAGGAATGATTGTCAAGATGAAGACGAAACAAATGATGAACACCACAAACGGGACCAGCAGCTTGGGTTCAGAGACATGAGATTCAAAGCATGAAATAATGGATGTAATGAGTGTGAATATAAAGAAGGTAGTTGCCACTGTCTCTGTAAGGGCTTCCCTCCACGGCTGAAAGAAGAAACCAAGAGGGAAAAATTAATCCTACTCTTATTTAACAAGTTCGTACATAAGATAAAACATCAGAGAGTGATTATAAAACTCAAAAACAAATTCCTCAGCTATTAAACACAAAACAAGGAAGCAATTCAAAAAAAATTATTTATTAATTTATTGATACTGGTCATATGACATCAATCACATTCTAATTTGTTTTGAGGGGGTTTGATTTTCGGATTTAGCTAGGAATTTAAATTTATACAATTTTAGATGTTTAGAATTTGATTTGAAACTAACAAAACTATAGGATTTAATTTGTAACAATCTCAAACTTCCGTATTTAATTTAAAATAACCCCTAAAGTATAAGATTTAAAATGTAACAAGTTTGTAAGCTGTCCCCACATATAGAAACATTCAACAGTTGTATCAATAAGGTTATCTTATCTAAGCGAGTGAGATGGTTTTCTTGACTTTTGTGCATAAGTATTATGAATTAGTTGTTTGACCAGAAAATTAAGCTACAATAAAATACTAATTTGGATTTGATGATTATGAATATTGGGCTTTAATTTTAAGGGTCTAGTTAATGGAAAATATAGAAAATTGTTAAAAAATGAGTTGCTTTGTTTCTCATAATTTTTTAAAGTATTTTGTAAACGAATATGCCTAGAGCATATGTTAACAAAATCTTTTTTTAATAATATAATATATAAGATATATGATAATCTAAGAAGATACGAGAAATTTTTGAAAAATTATAACATAAAACGGGCAGTACGACATCAACATGACGCGAATATGACTCATGTACGACACCTTAAATGAAGTGTCCATGCTTCATAGATGATAATTGTCCCGTGTATAAGTACTCTTTATGAACAGCAAGATTACTAAATCTCAAATGGACCAAAAAAAAAAAAAAGCCTATTGACTTGAGCATCTTTATATAAGTCAACTTAGTCAATCTTACCTTGGATGAGTAAATTTCATGGGCACCAATTGAGTCAAGGAAAGTTGTCCTTATTATGGAGTTAGTTTCTGTTTTCTCAAATGATTTAGAGAAACTTTGATCAGTTCCGCCGGAGATAACGGCATCCATAGCTCCAGTCCTACACATGGAAAATGGAAGAAAGCTTTCATTTCGGAAAATACTAAGCAAAATTTGTACAAAAGAGAAGGGCCTTTGCCTTCTGCAAATTGGCTACTCCCACCATGTTTCAATTATTGACTAAATTTTCATTTTCTTTTCTTTTTTTCTAAAGTTTGGTGTTAGATCTTCCTAGGAGGGTGTGTGGAAGTCTGAACTTGGAGGAAAATGATCATTCTCATTTCATAGTTTAAATTATATCTTAAAAATTTTAAAGGTTTATATAATGATATGTTATTTGAAAATATAAATAACATGGTACTTTGTTGTACACTGTTAGATACAATAAAAAATATATATACATTATAAAATCAATAAAGATCTTAACGTTAGTACTTAATTTTTCAATAAGATTCATTCTACATGGACAAGAGAATACAAGAATGCTTAGATATGAATGAACATCATAATTACATGCATAAACTTGCCGGTCTGTAATTAGCGAGCACTCACACAACACCTCCAGTCTCCTCTGGCACCTATATATATAGATGTACAATTATAACATAGTGCAATAATATGTTGATATTGTATCATCATAGTGACTGGTATTCAATATAGTTTGAGGAAGTTCTATAATACTACTATGTTTTTTGAGAATATGGTATCCAATATGACTATAATTATGTATTCTAAATGCTTTTTTTTTTTTTTTTTGTCCTAAAAAAAGAAGTCTTGATTTCATGAATATAAATTTAAAAAAAAAAACGCAATTTTTAACATAGTGGGTACCATATCCTAAAAGTACCTACTTATTTTCTGTTAATTTCCCTGCAAACAAATATATATATATATATATATATAGAGAGAGAGAGAGAGAGAGAGAGAGAGAGAAGGAGAAGGAGAAGGAAGAATAAAGAAACGTGATTTGTGTTGATTAGGTCTTTGATCATGCAAAAAAGCATAGGTTGGTAAGGTGCAGAGACAAATAGTAAAAAAGATGGATAAGAGTGTTGAAGAATAAGAGCACTGAAAGGAAATTAAGAGTGATCCATCAGTATCCCCAACGTACTGAATTGGCATGTATTACGCAATTAAGAGAAAATCACTTCCTAAATTTGATGCATTAGATGAAGTGGGTTACATAAACAAAGAGAGAGACACACGAAATTGATGCATTAGATGAAGTGGGTTACATAAATTTGCTTCAATGATGCACACACATTGAATCAAACAAGAGAGAGAAATGAAAATGGAAACGTTATCATTTTTTTAGGGGGGAGGGGGCTGTTCTTTGAAGTTCAGGGCCAAATGTTTGAGACAATTACTACACCAAAAGGATTTCCGAAAGAGATAATATATCTCCTGAGAAAGGAAAAGCTTTAGAAGTATTTTTTATTTTCCAATATCAAATTGTTCTTCCATGCAATCTTGCGTGTCTTTTTTAATCTTTTTATTCAGTTAATATTTTTTGGTAGACTACTTCGATAAAATACATATATGACAATATATAAGAAACATACTCGGCGATTAGTTCATTTGTGTATTACTCCCACCAGTATACTTGACCTTTACCGAAGGTCAGTAAAGAATAAATGATAACTTGGATGAAAAGTCATAAACCTAGCTAGCTAAAAGAAATGGTTAAAGCCAAAAGCCAATTAACCAAAAAGTCATCATTTTCACACGAATTTCCTTTAAAAAAATTTTAAAAAAATTAGATATTTTTTTGCTAAATTACTAATGAGGTCATACAAGTATTAGGTAAAGTTTAATTTAGTTTCTCAACTATCAATATTAATTATCCCTTAATTTTAAAATTATATATATATATATATATATATATATATATATATTTTAGAATTTCAACCTATGGCGTCCACTCCTGATGATAGCTCTTTATCATCAAATTAAGATACCAATCAATTTTTGGTGTAAACGAGAATTGAACCCCAGATCTTTTATTCAACCATCAGAAACTTTACCAATTGAACTAATTAAAATAAATCATTTAATTCTTAGATATCCTCTCATTTCTTTTCTTTTTTTCTTTTTTCTTTTTTTAAATAGTTGATATGCTAAATTGATCAAACATTAAAAAGCTAATATGAAAAGTGTCAAATTTTAAACAGATATCAAACCATTTCTAGTAAAATTTAATTAGAGAGAGGATTCAATGACGACATTAACTTGTTGTTTGAATGGAGTGAGATTTCATTAATATAATTAATTGTTGAAGGAATAAAATAAACTAAAGTTTAATAGTTGAAAATTTAAATTAGTAATTAGTTCCCAATGTTTTGGCCCTTTTCTTTTGGGGGGTGGGGCGGGGATTTATTCTGAGGGAGACCTTTCCTACCCGCTAGGGTGTATGTGTCAGTTGGTCCAAACATTGGCTTTATTTTTATTATTATTATTATTATTATTATTTTTATTATATGATAATTACAAGCTAAAGAAGTGAGAGATTTAAATCCTTAATATCTCTATTGAAAATACCAAAAAATATCATTTGAGTTACAACTTTAAAAGCACTTGGGCTTCATCTATATATATATTTATATATATATAGGCAAAGCTAAGAGAAAGTCAAATTAGAATTTCAATTGAAGTCCAATTGTGCGCCATGTGTCATTTTTAATATTTTTTTTTTTTGTGTCAAGTGAATTATTGAATACAAAAATCAAAAAGTCCAAATTCATATAGATTCTAAATTAGATTTCAATTGGAGTCTAATTTTGTGTCATGTGTCCATCTATTTTTTTAATTTTTATGGCAAAAAAATTATTGGATACAAAAACTGAAGAATCTAAATCCAATTAGATTATATATATATATATATGTAAGGACCAGAACTGACTAGAATCCAGAACAGGAGTGGATCCAGGCCCACGTAGCCCAAACAATGAATTTATAGAGTGCAGGAAAGAAAGCTAGTCTGATCTTGGGCCAAAATATTGGATTTTAGTGTAAAAAAGATCCAAAATACGAGCGCGGTATGTAGCAATAAATCTTCTTCGGACATGCCCTAAAGATCTGATTTTCCCTCTTCTTTTTCCTTTCTCTTTCTTTTTCGGTCCCGTTTCCTTCTGTCCTTCCTCGCCTTATATACCATAGCTTTTTTGCCTTTTTCATCATCCACGTGTGGGCTTGGCATTCAACGTCCTTTTTTTGTCATCCCCCTCGCCCTCTCTAGAATCTTCCATTCTTAGCTGGAAAGCTGCTCGTTCACTGTTCAGGTATCACCTCCACATTAATGCGGCCAGAAGGTTAGCTGGGAGACATTTAATGCGGAGGTGACAGCACCCCTAGATATTTGTCATTTCCTACCATTACTTTTTGTTTGATATTTTCCCTTTCGCTCCGTTATAAGATTTGTCCTAGGCGTTGTTCTGAGTGATTAACAAGCTCACCAAGCACCTCGGACAAAAGTACCGTGGTGACCATCATCCTCGGACACGGTCCAACTCCTTACAAACAAGCTCCACCTCTCCTCGGATGGTAATTTTGTCCATTCCTCGGCTAGATGTCCTCGGATGTTCGTCTCCCCTCACACGGGATATTGGGCCGGGCCCTTCCTCTCACACAATTGGAACGCAGGGCAAAATTGGCCCACACAATATATATATATATATAAAATGAGAAACCATTATATATTTTAGAAATCTATTGTTTAAAAGTGGTGTAAGCTAATGCCATGTATATAATTTCAACATGTTTTATAACATATGTAAAGAGTTACATACTAGTTTATATTAATACTAGCCTCTGAGGACGCTCACGTGCGTGCTCAGAGGCTCTTTTATTTTTTTGGGTATAAATTAATAATTTGTATAAATTATAATTTGGAATTAATATATTTTCCAATCACAAAAAAATCTAAAGGTGTGATAAGTGTTAAGCATTTGTGGAGAAATAATTTTATGCGATGTGAGTAGTTGCTCAGAGGCTAGTTTTTTTTTTTTTTTTTTTTTTTTTTTAAATTTTATGTAATGTGAGCATTTTTTTTTTTAAATTTATGTAAATTTTTTTATTGGAGCCGTTGGTAGTTTTTTTTAATAGGAGCCATGGGTGGGTAGCATTTCTTTCTTATTTTTGGTTAGAAACGTGGGGTAGTGGGGCTGGGAAGTGAGAAGTGTGAGGGTAGTGAAAAAATTTTAGTTGATTTACCATGTTAACTTTATTTCTCTTTTTAAGGAATAAGAATAGATTAATTAAATTAGAGGTATTTTTTATAGTAAAAAAAATAATAACTAACTTTCCAAATCTTCTTAATATATTCAAATTCTTACTCAGAATGAATGAAGTAGTTTAAAAACCAAATATAAATTTCATCCGAGATTATGTAAAACAAAATAATTGATGCAACTAATGGGCACAAACAGTAGTAAGAAGTCCCTTATGATTTATGAATGAGAATTTTACAATACAATTAGAGAAAACATTCCATTCAGCGGTTTTGGTTTTACACTTTGACTTCTGTTTTGGTTTTGAGCCAACAAAGCTTTTGGAGTTTTTCACTTGGCAAAACCATCATCTGAACCTGGGCTTGATGGTTTTTGGGTTTTGCTGAATTCTACCACAAAGATGGTGAATCCGGCGGCTTTTGTACAGTCCATCAACACTCCTGAAGCTTCTCTGATGACTATGTGGGTGGGTTTTAAGGAGTGATTGTGTGTTTTAAGTGTATTTGATTGTTGAGAAAACATTAGGCCAGACTGTGGCGTAAAACACTGGTTTTACGCCATCCAATAGCCCTTGGCCACGTCACGCATCACTTAGATCTCTTGAAGGAAGAGAAATAGAACAATTTCAAAAAAAAAAAAAAAAAAATCATGTTGTTTTCCTCTGCGTTACCGCGTCTTGTCCTCTACTTAATCTCTGCTTCCTCCCTGTGAGATTGTGGGTGTGGGTGTGGGTGTGGGTGAGGACACTAATCAACAAGAAGACAACCTTATTAATAAAAATAATTCTTTTGATTTTGGGGTTCAAGAAGCTTCTTTCGGAGAAAATGTTTTGGAATTTGAAGCTAGAGAGAGGTGGGTCTTTCTTCTTCTTCTTCTTCTTCTTCATCTTTTCTCTTTTTATTTAAATCACTATTGTTTGTGCTGAGGAAACTAGCGAAAAATCTGTCAAATTGGATTATTGAATCATAGGGTTTTTTTTTTTTTTTTTTTCCTCATATTATAAAATTGGGTTTATTCACAGGAGAGGGAATTTCTAGATTATGTTCATTTTATGTTTGAGTTTGAAGACAAAGAGAGATGGGGTTTTCTTCTTTTTTTTTTCTTTTTCATTTTTGTTTTTTCGGTTAATCTAATACCTCTTCTTTGTTTTTGGTCTTTTTTTTTTAAAATTTTTAAATGTCCATTATCTTCTAAGAAAATGAGGAAAAATCTAGGAAAATTGATTTTGAAACATGGGGTTTTTCATGTTTTTATTTTAATTTCATTGGGGTTAAGAGAAAGGGAGGAGGGACTTTCTGTGTTTAGTTCGTTTTCCTGGGTTTGGAAGTAAATATTTTAGGCTTTTTTCTTATCTTTTCTTTTTAAAATTTTGAAATTCTTCTTCTTGAAGCATTTTATATAGGGTTTTCAAAGCATAGTATAAGATGGGCTTTTGAATGTTTTGGTCTGAGAAGAAGGGGATTGATAATTAATTGCTGCAACAATTGTACAATCTTTTCATATTGGGGGAGAAGATAGAAGATGGCAATATTTGAATTTTCTTCTTTCTTTAATTCCTTAGGTATCTTGGCAACAAAACATACTTCAGAGTGTTTCGTGGTCACGGCAGAGGACACGACGTGGTGAAGCAGAGGAAACAACGAGAACTTTTTTTTTTTTGGAAATCAATTAGGGATTTAAGTTATGGGTGACGTGGCAAAGGACTATTGGATGGCATAAAACCAGTGTTTTATGCCATAGCCTGACCTAATGTTTTCTCTTGACTGTTTTGTGAAATGCTGATGTAGCTGAAGCTATTAGATGGTGTAAAATGATGGTTTTACGCCAAGTCTAGACCAAATTTTTTCCCATACAATTAATAGCTCAAACTACAAACCAGAAGTCCAAAAGATTCCCTTACAGAAGAGGGCATGTTGGAAATTGCCTTATATTTTTATTTGTAATTGGTGTCTTTGTTGTGTTTCTTCAGTATGAAAAGAAGGGAAGTTCAATTCATATTTGTAAAAGAAAAAGTTTTCCTTATAAAGAAGTAATTATAGATTCTTTTTCCATCGAAGAATACAATTGCAAAAGGTTTTTGGTTGCTTTAGTCTGTATCAAGGGGCTCTGTCTAAACTACAAAGTAGTCCTCTGTAACCACTTAAACCTCTAGAATTCTTTGGAGGATTTCTCTATGCTCGTGAATAAAGATTTAGGGGGTGTTTGGTTATGTTGTTTAAACAACACAATACGTATTTTTACAACACTTTTCACTCACATGTATTTTCATAATAGTTAAACAATGTTACTAGAACAATATTATCAAACAAGTCCTAGGTTTTCTGCGGTTTTGAATGAGGAGCTCTATAATCAATGGCGGCGTCACATTATGGCCAAGGTGGTCCCAAACTACCTTGACCTGAAAAAAAATTTAAAATTTAATATTTATTTACCTTTAAAAAAAAATTTTAGACCACCCTGAATTTTTTTATGCCAATAAAATTAAATTTTGGTCCATAATTTGAGCAACTTAACAATATATTGGGGTCTTTCAAGGAAAAAGGAAAAACTAAAAAAATTGAACTAAAATCTAGAAAAAAAAAATTATAATAAAACTACTACAAGCTGGGCAGTGGGTTGATCCCTTCGACTAAGCACACTGTCCAATCTAACACAATTTTCAACATTTTTATTATTTTTTATTACAGTATTATTTTTCCTCACCAAACATATTACTTACTTCTCATTTTTAATTATTTTTTCTTGTTTATTCTTAACCACACACGTCTTCTGTCTTCTTGATTTTTACACTTCATACGTTTAAATTTTATCACATCTTCACCTACACTTTTACATCTACATTTTGTCTTTCTCCTTGTTCGTAACTTCTATGTCTTCTACTAGTACTAATGCGGTAGTGCCTCTACTTAAGTTTTGAGTCTCAAATTTCTCAATACGATTTTTTTTAGCAGTACAGGTACCTTTGTACATTTCATTTCTTTTTTTCTTTATTTATTTTTCTTTATTTATTATTTATTTTTCCTTTTGAGGTTTTTTGGTTTACAAAATGCAAATTTGTTTTGGTTCTAAGAACAACTTTTTTTTTTTTAAAGCACAAACTTCATGCAAACCGAATCTTGAATTTCGGCCAATATATACCGGAACACTTAAAATAAACCGAAATGACCTGAAATTTTTTCTGAAGTGAAATAGGGTGGGTTACTGTTCTGGTTTATTTACCGGCATGGTATTTTCCAACCGTTACAGTTAAAACGGAATGAAATTGATAACATTAAATCAAACCTAATTACCTAAAGGCTAATATATATATATATATATGTATGTAATTTATGCTTCTTAAGAAACACCCTGAACAAAATTCCTAGAGTCGCCACTTTCTATAATAGAAACTTTGAAAAGATTTCACAAAGAGAAACACTCTTAAGGGGAATAATTTCGAACTTTTTACACTCTAGAAGGTTTGACTTTTAGACCTACTCTTGTACAGTAGCCTTTCATCATCTCTATGTACTAAGGGTTGGTTTATATTCCGAAAATTAGGTTAAATAGGCTGTACAACAAATTCAGCCAAAATGGCCAAATACCATCAATTCTTGAAATATTTTGCCCAAAAACACTGTTTCGGAAAAATATAGTGATATACCAATTTTTCTGGTACTCGAGCTTGGTGAGCTTGAGTACCATATCTTTTAATCCACCGTGGCACAATGACATGGAAAACTGAATTAAAAAAAAAAAAATTGGCCCCTTAGTACTCAAGCTTTATGGGCTAGAGTACTATACATGGTACCCGAGCTTGACCCGAGTCCATCAAGCTCGGGTACCATTCTGTATTGGCCCCTTGAATTATCTGAACATCCCTTACTCTCTCAACTTTTTGAAACCCAGCTTATCCACATTCCCACAACTTACTCTCTCATCACTCACTTTCTCAATCTCCCTCTCACTCTCTCAATCTTGCTATCAACTCACTCTGACTTTCTCAATCTCGCTATCAAACTCTCCCACACGCTCTCAATCTCCCTTTCAGTCTCGCTCTCGGTCTCGCTCTGTTGCTCAGTCTCCCTCTTGCTCTGTTGCTCACGCTCTCGGTCTCCCTCTCGCTCTGCATCTTCAGTTTGGAATCACAAGGTATGTCTCACTCAGTTTGCATCTTCAGTTTGAGCATTGGGTATTTGTGGGTATTTGTGGGTATTTGCATCTCCTATTGTTTGCATCATCAGTTTGTTGTTTGTTGTTTGTTGTTTGTTGTTTGTTGTTTGTTATTTGTTGTTTGTTTCTGTTTCTAATTTTATTTTGGCTTTTGTCTCCAATATTTTTTTCAGCATACTGGGTTAATGCAAATGTTAATGAAGTCAATAAGATTATTGGCCTTTCTCGGATTGTTTTCTCATTTGTTCCCTCTTTGTTTATAAACTACTGATCCTTGTTTCTTTCCTTAATTTTATATCCTCAGTTCTTTCATATATGCATGGGAATTCCTTGTTAACAGTTTAAGGACAATCATGGTGCATATTGATCCACTTAGCAAGTTCTCTGCTAGAAAACCTTAATGCATTGGAATTCCTTGCTTTTTGATAAGTAATAAAACTTTATTGCAATCAAAATAATAGACCCAAGTACACTGAATGTACTATGGGTGCAATACAATTAAGATCCCAAAAAACAATGATCAATCAAAACAGGAACAGAAGAAAAAGAAAAAGAAAAAGATCTAAGTAAGTGCTAAAGTTTGGAAGCTCTATTTACAGTGTTGTAAAAGGTTTTACCTATATTGCAGCTTTGGCATGTGCTCCCCAACGGTAATTTTAAGTATTATATTTAGGTATTATGTTGGGGGAGATTGCCAAAAAATAATTGAGGAAAGTCTTAGCCTCTTAGGAATACATATGAAACAAATTAACAAGCACAAGGTGGTAATGTGGCGATCCTTACATGTGTCAATAAGCATTCAGTGAACATATGGTATTTTGTGATTCCCAAAATTCAATCTTCCAAAAGCAGTTTTATAGATTAAAAGAGTGACCTGGACCTTGTGATTTTGAAACATCTGATCTCTTAAAAGGTTTTTGATTTAACACAACTGTAGTTAGGTAGCATACAATCATTTGAACACTGCCTTTTCACTACTTTTACCTTTTTCTTACCATTGCTATTGGATCCTAGTCCTTTAATTCAATTAAACAGCATGTATAAGAGAGTTTTACCAAAATTATGAAAATATGACTATAGTTTTCTAAAAATAGCACACTAATACTCATCAGATGTGATTTTTCACTTGTTTTCTTTTGGTGCACAAGGAAATTGTTAGTCAGTGATTGTTGTAGTTTGTTATGTTTTAAATCTGCAGTTCATGAGGTTGGAGATGGAGTATTTGAGGTACTTTCCACATCAGGGGACACTCATCTAGGAGGAGATGATTTTGACAAGGTTTGAACAAGACAAATGAATAGAGATTTTGCTATTCTTTGTTTTCTAGTCTGTTAGTTGTTACTAAAATTACATGTCTATATTCTATAATCTTAAACAGAGAATAGTTGATTGGCTTGGCCAAAACTTTAAAAGAGATGAAGGAATAGACCTTCTGAAAGACAAGCAAGCTCTACAGCGTATCACAGAGACTACGGGGAAAGCAAAGATGGAGTTGTCATCTCTGACTCAGACCAGTATAAGGTATGTGACAATTTCTATGCCTTCTTTCTATGAATGGATCTCTCTCTTTGGCATGATCACTGAGGAAAAGCTTTCTGTTTTTACAGTTTACCTTTCATTACCACCACTGCGAATGGCCCAAAACACATTGACACCACCCTGACAAGGGTCAAATTTGAAGAATTATGTTCAGATCTAGACAGGTATGTATGTTGAAAACTGCTACTTTGTGGTTGCCCTCCATGCCTGTTCCAAAATGGAATAATTTTCATATGAAATATCAATATGTGTTTGATTTCCATTACTGGAGTTTGCAGCCTTTTGATTTAAAATGGTATGTTTTTGCCAATATGAATACCTATCTGCCTGCATAAGTTCAGTGGATTACAACTGAAATCTATTTTTTCCTTAGGCTATGAGGACCAGTTGAAACTTCCTTGAAAGATGCAAATCTTTCCTTCAAAGATTTAGATGAAGTAATCCTTGTTGGTGGTTCTACTCGCATCCCAGCTGTTCAGGAGCTTGTGAGCAAGATGACTGGAAAAGAGCCCAATGTGACTGTAAATCCTAATGAAGTTGTTGCTCTTGGGGCTGCTGTCCAGGTTTGTCCTTATCTTGTTGAGAAAAGAGCCCAAGTGGGTTGCAACGTGTATGATTTTTATAATTTTTTTAATAGGAGGTAGAGCCGTTGAACTCTCTGATATGAAGATAAATTACTTCTTGTTCTAATAGCTTAAGCTACTAGAATGGTAAATTTAATTATTTAACCATTATTCTAACATGCTCTAAATTTTTTTCTTAGTCTATTTGAAAAATAAATGACTATATAACTCTCTATTTATGATATTATCTGCTGTAATACTTATTGAGATTGCGTAAATTGTTGAGGCATCAATATTTATTTCGGTCAACTTTTTTTTCAGGCTGGTGTTTTAGTTGGAGAAGTTAGTGACATTGTGCTCCTGGATGTCACTCCATTGTCTCTAGGACTCAAAACTTTGGGTGGTGTAATGACAAAGATTATCCCAAAGAACACAACTTTGCTGACTTCCAAATCAGAGGCGTTCTCCACTATGGCAGATGGGCAGACCAATGTAGAGATTAATGTCTGTCAGGGTGAGAGACAGTTTGTGAGGGATAACAAATCCCTTGGAAGCTTTCGCTTAGATGGAATCCCACCTGCCCCACAAGGAGTTCCTCAAATTGAGGTGAGAGACAGTGTTGTTTCAAATAATTTTTGAATTTATGTTACTCCTGTGTGGAAAGTAGATTCCTAATTTAAATTTTTCCATAAGTAAAGGATAACGAGCTCAAATTATGGTCTTATCCAAAATAAGAAGATCAAATTTTGACCAAGCAAACTACTAAATTCATGTGGAAGCTGTTGGATAAAAAGTATTTCTTTTGACAGTAAGAATTCCCACCCCCCCCCCCCCCCCCCCCTTCCCCAACAAAATCCCCAACTTGTCCAAAGGTTGGGCAACAAAGTTGGGGGTAGTTCTCCCATCATAACCACTATACATAACTTGCCATTACAGGTGGCAAATTTCAAGCCAATTTGCAACTGGAGCATTTAGAGTGGAATTGACAACAAATTCCTTCCTTGCCTAAGTTCATACATAAAATTTTGGAAATATGGGCACAAGTGAACATACACCAAGTACTTTTATAGTTGACCTTATAGCACTTGGACCACTCTACTACAAGATATGACATTTTAAATATATTTATTTGATTCTAATAACAAAAATTATATAAAAACTGTCATTCCACATAAATCTTTTACATAAAAATATAGGTGCTCTTCTGAGGGTTGCTTGTGCTACCTTATCATTATCTTACTTAGGGTTGCTTGTGCTACCTGGGATAACTTAGGGTTGCTTGTGCTACAACCAGCATAAGTGGTAGACAATTCTTGGTTATTCTTCTAGTTTCATTAGGCAGAACCACCAACCAGTATTTGAACTTTAAACTTTGGATCCTACCTTGGTTAGTTTCTACACTTGATGGATGAAGAAAATCAAAAGCCGTTCCAGCAGAAAAGAGTGGAAAATAAACGAAACTGAATAAAGTTTTGTTTTTGAGTCTATTGAATTCTATTCAATTGAACCTATTACATTATTCTGCATAAAGTTCTGTTTTTGAGTCTTAAAAAAAAAATATATATATATATATATATATATATTTTTTTTTTGCCTTTCTCTATCTCCAACCAAATACTGGGTTATGCTGTGTTTGTTGGATTTCTTTAATGATTGAAAAAAATTACATCAAATTTTGATGGCTTAAGATGAGTCTGCATGTCTCTATCTCCAACCATCATCTTAACTACATTAAGTTAGTGTTGTCATTCTGGGAATTTCATAGAATAACACGTTGCATATATCAGAATATTGACATGCAATGTTATCGCTGACATGCACAATGATGGGGGAGTACATTCCTTAATGCCGATTATCCCTTTTTAAGTTTCGAATTAAGTGACTAATATAGAGTTTTAAATATATCATACAACAGAGACAAAGAGGGAGGTGTTAGAAGATTAATGGAATGCTCATGCATGAATCTCTGTAAGCCATACCAGCTAAATTACAAGAAATATTATTAATTTATATGTGAGTTAAACAACAAAATTCTTTCAAACTCATTCTCACATTATAACTAAAATATGAAAACAACTTATCCATAGAAAAAAACTAAAGGAAAAAAGAAAAAGAAAAATCAAAGAGTTACTAAGTAGATCTTGGAGCATCTGGCCAGGTCGAGAAAAAAAGTCAGATTATAGGGTTTATCCAATTATCTGGTGGAAATTTTCTCATAACTTGATTCACAACCATATCAATTCAAGAAAACAGAAAGCCAATTGAAAATTAAAGACAAGAAAAATATGTTGTTTAAAGGTGACCTAACACATTATATATCTATTTTGACACATTGCACTAATCGGGAATGCTACTATATAAGATATATTCTCTTCGTTAAGTACTAGTGCATTGAACAACTGGACAAATTAAGCCTATTTAGCATAATGTGTGGTTCTCTTTAAAAGTGTACGTATTGATATCTGATTGTAGATTAATTTGTACTTCAATCTTGCTATTTTTGCCAAAAGAAATACCCACCATTGAGTCAAAAGCATATATAATAATGCGGCTAAGTGTTTATTTTTTCACCCTAATATTTTTATTACTTCAAAGATTAGCAATAGAAAGTGGATTCTAATTGTGAAATAAAAATTTGTAACTTGGATAATGCAATCCTGACTTTATATATGAAAACTTATCAAAGAGGCATGATTGTTGGAAACTTTTATCACATATAAAGAAAGCTAAATAAAATGATACCCCACAAATGCATTATCCACAAATACCCACAAATACCCAATGCTCCAATCTGGCTCCAAAGAATGGTTCTGTAACTAGATAATAACATTTACAACATCTCCTTCACAAATACCCACAAAGACCCACATATACCCACAAATACCCACAAATTCCCAATGCTCAAACAAATATTGAGATAAGGAGACATACCTTGTGATTCCAAACTGAAGATGCAGACCGACAGTGAGAGTAGAGAGCGTGAGCAAGAGGGAGAGTACACAGCCATATCGAGACTGAGAGGGAGACCGAGAGCGAGAGGGAGACTAAGAATGAGAGCGAGAGCGATACTGAGAGGGAGATTGAGAGCGTGTAGGAGATGATAGTGAGATTGAGAAAGTGATAGCGAGATTGAGAGGGAGATAGCGAGATTGAGAGGCAGATTGAGAAAGTGGGTAATAGATCTTGGTTTAAGTGTGGGTAACAGGGAGACAACTCAGGTTTAATTGGCTAGAACAGTACTCGAGCTTCATGAGCTCGAGTACTAAGCGAAATATTTAATTCAGCTTTCCATGTCATAGTGCCACGATGGATTAAAAAATATGGTACTCGAGCTTGTAGGGAATTAAACCGAATTCCCAACCTATGAGAAACAAAAAAAAAAAAAAAGAGAGAGAGAGAGAGAGAGAAAAATGCACGCCAAAGAAAACAATCACACGCACAAGAAAATATTTACGCAGTTCGGCAATTTGCCTATGTCCACGGAGTTGCAAGGATTTCACTATTATCAAGGAAGAATATAGAGTACAAGATGCGGCTACAATATTTTCTCTCTATATCAAAAACACGGCAACCACACAACATAAAACCCTAAAACCCGAAAGTCGGTTTCACAAGAATGGGCTAACCGGGCCAAAACATGAGCGCTTCGGCTTGGGCCTGTCGGCCCAAGCCTCCGCTCCATGGACTAAGCCTCAGTAAATCTCCTATTAAAAACCACGCAACATTATTCGGGTCGTCAAACCGGATTAAACAAAACTAGGCTCCACAAAGCCGAACAGAGCTCACCAAGTTCGAGTACCAGAAAAAATGGTAGATCACTATATTTTTCCGAAACAATGTTTCTGGGCAAAATATTTCAAGAATTGATGGTATTTGGCCATTTTGGCCCAACAAATTCAGTTGACTGTTTACACAAAATCTTGTTTAGTTGAGCAAGGGTCTCACATACTTTATGTCTAAATTTTGAGACTCTTCTTCTTGACCTGACTTAATTAAACCAAACTTAATTATAATATAACACTTTATTTTAGCACTAGAGAATTTAGCCGACAATTTAAAACTAAACACAGTGTAATTAGATTTAGGTTAGTTTATATTTATGAGAGTTTTGAGTGTGTTTATGTTTGTAGAGGTTATGAGTGTTATTTGTAAGAGTAAAGTTGTTTGCGAGGTCTGGTTTAATATATTTGTAACTCATATCACTGATAGTGAATTTAGGTTAGCATTATTTGTAGATGTAGGAGTAGAATTGGCCAAACCATGTTATATGTTAATACATTTCCATTGGTCCCTAATCACAGCAACAATTAATGTTAATCAAAACAAGGGTGTTGTATAATCTCTAAAAAAGTCATTTGTCTATTTTTTTATTCACCTTTAATTAGGTTTTCTACAATGTTTAATTAGCTTTTCTTTAATATGGAGGTGTGTTGTAGTTGTGATTGATTGTAAGCAATGCTTTTGGACTTCTGGTTTGCAGCCTGAGTTGCTATTTTGAATGTTGTTTTTGGTGTTGTTTTAAGAAAATGGTCTCATTCATGGAATTATAATAGTAATAATAATAATAAATAAAGCACTAAACTAAATTAATCTAAACTCCAATGATTGTCAAGGAGGCCCAAACGCCCCAAAAGCACAACTGGAAAAAAAATCCGAAGGGTAAAGAATAAGATCACCAAGAGCAAGTGCTCGTTTGGTATTGCAATTTAAAATCTTACTTTTTAAAAATAGTTTAAATATATATATATATATATATATATATATATATATATATATATATATATGAGATAGGTTCAAGTTACACCTGGTGTAACTCCATAAGAGTTACACCTTTTTTGGACCATTGATTTGTATTACATCTAAGGGTGAAAAAAACACTCATAGTCATGTATTTATTGTTCCCTAGAAATTAGTAACTAAGTCATTAATTCTTCTTATTAAAAATAGAAAAATAAAAAACAGCATTAACTCTCTGCTCTCCATCATCTTCATCTTCTCTCCCTCTCTCACATGGTCTTGGGTTCTATCTTGTGGGCGTCACTGGTGGGCTTGAAGGCAAGAAAGACAATAACAATTGAAGTTTTGTTCAGCTTTTTAGTTTTCAATTTAAAAAATGATTTTGGATTGTTTAGCTTTGTTCCTGTTTTGCTTAAATGATTCTCATTCCAAATTAAAATTATTCCAAAGTTCATGAATGGTGTCGTTAAGTACTTGGTAAGGGACAAAAAATCCTCATCTCATGCTAGAATTTTCGTAAATTGATGAAACTTCAATCCTTATCCGATTCAAGTTAGTCGTGGTTGCACTATTTTAGTTACTTGTGCAGGATTTCTTTTGATTAAGGACTAAGAAATCAAACGTGGCTTTCAAAGAAGTTTACTTTGATCATTACTATCAAAATTATGAAGCATGCTGTTTTTCGTTTTTTTTTTAAGAGAAAAAGACCATGTGAGAGAGGGAGAGAAGATGAAGATGATGGAGAGCAAAGAGTTAATGCTGTTTTTTATTTTTCTATTTTTAATAAGAAGAATTAATGACTTAGTTACTAATTTCTAGGGAACAATAAATACATGACTATAAGTGGTTTTTTCACCCTTAGATCTAATACAAATCAATGGTCTAAAAAAGGTGTAACTCTTATGAAGTTACACCAGGTGTAACTTGAACCCATCTCTCTGTCTCTATATATATATATATATATTAGGGGTGATAGCCAACGGATTTGAACATTAAATGTCTCAATTGAAAACATCAAGAAATGCCACACAAAAAAAAAAAAAAGGTCTATTACACGCTCCAATAACATTGTTGCGTGTCTGGCATCATATTGTTGGATATATACATATAAATGAAATCTCACATTAAATAATAATAAGAATAATGAGTGATTAATATAGTATAAAAATTGAGTTCATACTTAGTGAGTTTAGACGTTTTTAAGTTAGGTATGTCTCTATATATTATATTAACTATTCAAAAAGTCGTCCCCCCATGTATATATCTCCCCAACACATATTTTTGCAAATAAAAGAATATTAAGAACTAACTCAATTACACTCCCATTTAAAACTCCATTACATATTATTAAAAAAAAATCCATTACATATACAATATAATCAAAAAAATAAAACTATATTACAATATAGTCAGAAAATTAAAACTCCCATAATAAAAAAATTATAGCTTTCTCAACCTGCTCCAACTCTAATTTAGGGGGTGAAAAACCTATCAAAATTATAAAATAAATATACAAAGACAATGAACATTTGCTAGCCATAGAGACCATTATACTAGAGATAGCAAGCTTTACATGAGAATAAAATGTCGCAAATTGTGCCATTATCAGCAAAATTACAAAACTACAAACCAAAATTTTGGAATCTTCTAATAATACTGAGTTCTTCATATACACTAGAACAAAGTTTGTAACTTTAAAGGGATCTTGTAAATTGAAATTCCTTTGATAGGCTCAAAGAGAAACAATAATAAGCAACGCAAGCAAAAAAGGGCCCAACCCAGAAAACCCAATGGCCATCCCACAATCTGCCTCCTTGCAACAATGCTGGAGCCAAGCATCTTGCAGGGTTCAGACCCACACCTGCATCGCCAGCCCTCCCAGTAACTGTGATTGACACAAACACTGCTAGTGCCATAGACTCTGCTACCATAACACATACCACAACACATACCATTCAGGGCTTAGTGCTGATGCTTCTCCATATATTGCCACCAATTGTGCAGCCACCTGAGGAATGATTTTGCATTGTTTAATGGTCCATCACATTTTTCAGTATAATAAAACCAATTATTGAGCCAAGACATAGATAGCTGCACGAGAAAGAGTTACAAGACCCCTAAGGGCAGCTATGAATGTAAACGCTGGGCTCATCTGGCCTCCAGATAATGGAATTGTAACCATGAGGAATAAGAAGGAAATAATGAATACAGCTAGTGGGACAAGAAGCTTTGGTTCAACCACATGTGAGTCCAAGCATGAGATTATGGTTGTGAGGGTGAATACAATTAAGGCCGTTACTAACTCTGTGAAAGCTGCCTTCCACATCTGAAATTGAAAATCAATAGGGAACATCAATCTCCATTCCTTTGAAGAAATTATGCACTTATCTACCATAAAATTGTAAAAGAAAATAAGCACTTGAAATAATATTCTAGGGGTTAGACTAAAAAGCTGTAAATGTAGAAGTTGAAATGGTATGCATGAATGTCAAGTAATTAAATAAGTATTGGCATGCCATAAGTAAAACAATTTAGGCAGATGAAAATATTTCATGGGACATCATATTTTGATCGATGATCCTTTAAAAGAACTAAATGTTAACCAGCAAGATGCGCAAGAAATTTTTTCTTAAGGTTAACACATATATACACATTATATTTAAAGCAATTTCTCTATAATCAAGATGAAAAGCTATTAGGTTCTAAAGATTTAGGTGTAAATGTTTAGAATCATATTTTTATTGTGTTGGCAAACCGAAAACAAAACATGTCTAGTCTAGGTGTTTAGGCAATGCTTAAAACTATATGTTTCAAGTTTCAAGTCTAGTCAACTACAGAAAAAGGAAGCCAGTTTCTGCCTTACTCGACCAATCGAGAATTAAACTCGACTGATCGAAAATCGCAAGTCCAAATTTTTTGCAGAATTTTTAAACAAGCCCAAGTTTGCGAAAATGTTTAGGGTTTCATTTAAACTTCTCCGCATATAAAATGGAAACCTTAGACACGTTTTGAAGACTTGTATGTTACTTTTTGTAAGATCTGAGAGGTTTTATACCTTCTAACTACACAAGAATCTACCAGAGCAAGAACTACAATCAAGCGTTGGTAGAACATAGTTGCTGCATCAAGATCATTACTGATGGTGATCTGAAACCTTTGAGTGGGATCTCAAAGTCACAAGCAAGGCGGCTTGTGTTGCTATAAATCCAAGAAAAGAAGAAGTCTATGGATTCAGAGCTTACACGTGGTCGTGTTAGTAAATTACTACATGAGATAGCAATAGATTTAGAGTTAAATCTGAATGTAAAAACTTCAATTCTCTTATAGTAGATTTACTTGACCTTGACAATAGTTAGGTCAAATCCTCCATAAGTTTTTACCTTGAAATGGTTAGTTTCATTGGTTTTCCTAGGTCATCATATTGTGGTATTATTTAATTTTTTGCTGCTTTGTATGATATGATTTATTTATTTTTTAACCTAGATTTGAATAATTAATCTAAGTAACCATTTGGATAATATATTAGGTTAAACCATTTGCTTTAAGGGGTCTAAACGAACAAACAAAAGCCAAAACAAAAAAAAACAAAAAAAAACTTCTCAAGACTCAAAAGGAAAAAGAAGTAGAAAAAATATTCATTCCTAAACAAAATTTACTTGCATAACATCATCAAAAACTTGCATAACATCATCAAAATACAATAGATATTGACAATTATTCCCCAAAATAAACTTTCTTAAAATTCAAACTTTCTCACCCTATTTCCAAAATACATATTACCTATCTAAAATATAATAAATTAGAAAACAAAAGAAGACAAGGAGAAGAGGATTAATAGTAAGGTGAAGAATTATGGGGAAGAAGAAGAGTTACGAAAATGACACTACAAAAAATGAAGGCTATAGCTGTGTTTGAAAAACGCAGCCTATCCTGCGCGACAATAGCCCCCTGCGGGGACCTATAGCTGCGTTTTTTAACCACCTATAGGCTGAGACTTATAGCTGCGTTTTGTAAAAAACGCAACTATAGACCCGCTTTGGGCTGCGTTTAAAATGCGGCTATAGGTACAGTTTTGGCTGTGTTTTAAAAATGGGGCTAAAGCCTCCTACACATGCATTTCAAAAACGCAACTATAGTTTTTTTTTTTTTTTAAATTCTGGGTTTTTTTTTCCCCAAAAAAATTCAAAATCAAACACAAACCCAAAAAATTCAAAATCAAACACAAACCCAGAAAATTCAAAATCAAACACAACATACTCACAATATAAACACACCTAGAAAATTCAAAATCAAGCACAACATATTGACAATACAAACACAACGTGCTCCAAAATATAAGAACACAAACCCATGAATCTCCTTTCATTCAACAAAACCAACTCAAATCTAACACTAAATCCATTCAAGGAACACAAAAGCACAAGCTCAGAAAGATAAAAGAATAAGCTCAAGAACACAAACCCATTTAAACATAAGCACAATATCAGCAACACAATAGCACAAGTTCAAGCACAGATCCAAAAAATCCAAAATCAAAACTCTAATCCAAATCAAGACATAGAAACAAATATTGATAGAATATCCACTTCATTCAAAATTTTCAGCATTTCCTCCATTTTCTTACTGACTAGACATAAAAAAAAAAAAAAAAAAAAAACTAGATTTGTAGACAAATCAGTGAGCTTGAGATGAAGAAAAAAAAAAAAGAAAGAAAGAAAGAAAGAAAAGAAGAAGAAGAAGAAGAAGTAGCAGCAAAGAAACAAAGAAAAAAAAGTGTTGTGTTGGAGAAGAAGAAGAACCCGGTGTGACTTGCAGAAGAAAGGAGCAAAAACAGAAGAAAAAAAGAATCAGCAGCTCCAAAGAAACAAAGAAAAAGAAAAAAAAAAAGACTTACGCTGAAGTTGTGCTGAAGAAGGAAGAAAGAAAAAAGAAAGAAAGAGAAAAGAAAGAAAAGATGAAAGTAGGGTAGGTGGGAAAGTGGGGGGGGGGGGGGTATGTGGGAAAAGAAAGAAATTTTTTTTTTATTGGTGTTACATAAAAATGCAGCTATAGGTTAGCTATAGCTGTGTTTGTTAAAAACGCAACTATAGGTCCCCCTTCAAAAAAAAAATTATTTGGTTGGACCTATAGCCGCATTTTAAAACGCAGCTATAGGTCCCCTTGGAAAAAATTGTTCAGCTGGACCTATAGCTGCGTTTTAAAATGCAGCCATAGGTCCCCCTTAAAAAAAATTATTTGGTTGGACCTATAGCCGCATTTTAAAAATGCAGATATAGATTAAGTCTATAGCCGTGTTTCTTCCAACCCTTTTTGTAGTGTGAGAAAAAGGGTTGGAAGAATGACGAGGAGGAGAAATGCCAAGAAACAAAAATTAAATACTAAAAATCCATTAGCATGTATTGTACAGAAATGATAATATACTATCATTTCTTTATATTTCATATTACCAAAAAACAAAAAGATGAAAAATTGTTAAGAAAAATGAGCGGTGTGGCTGACAATGGGCAGTAGTTTTGCAAAATTAAATGCAACACTTCCATTATTATATATAGTATATATAGTAAATCCCTCTCCATTGCAACTTATTTGTAACAACTATTTTTATAATTTTTTTTTCAAAACTTGTTAAGTTGATAAGTTGTAATATATTATGAGCAACATCATTTTTACATAGGTCAACTACTAATAAGATTTTAATTATGCACTAATTGTAATAAACCATATTAACAGTTGTGAACAATTTTAAGTCCCTAAACTTCTTGTAAAATGAACCATGCAATATTGTGGAACATCATCCCAAGTAGTAAATTGTGATTAAGATATTTATTATAGCCAATTATAGAATTGGAATAATAGGTGTAACAAATGGAACTTGAAGGAACTAATTATAATATGATATACTAAGCACAGAAGTAAAATTCTAGGATATTATCTAAAGTAGATAAAAATTGTGATTAATAAATATATTTATAGTCCATTATAGAATTGGAATAATACGTGTAACAAATGGATCTAATTATAAACCAAGCTTACCTCTGGAGAGTAAAAAAAAATCATTCTTATCCATGTTTTTTTAAAGTTCAAAACCTATAAAAAGAAAGTTAAAAAAAAAAAGAAAAAAAAGAGTTTTAATCGAAAAGAAAAAAAAAAGAACTTTATTATTTTATCTTTAAACTAATAAAAATTATAGGATAAAGAGTTAAGTATAATTTTAAATTCAAACACATAGTTGCATTAGTTTTGATTATCATTGGAAAATAAAACATTTGTTTGTGTTTTATTAGTTACTACAAGTATGCAACCAATATTTGAATTTAATTATGAAACCTAATATATTGTACAAAAAAAAAAAAAACACTATACCTAAAGTTTGTCCAAAAATATAATAGAAACTTAAATTCTTAATGTAATAATTTATCATTCTCCATTCAAAATTGTGTATAAATAATAAAATTAATATTACAATTTGATCATTTAATAAGTCTATGTTAGCTAAAACATCAAAATTCACATGAGTTATAATTGAAGTTTGTTAGTTACTAAAAATCTTTGCATAGTTGTAATTTAGGCTTATTCATATGTAAACATACTCCTTATAAATAAATAAAAAATATAGCAAATATGTTATTCTTCAATGGATTTCTTGTATTAACAATATCACTTAAACTTCACATAAATGAAATCTTATTAATTAATTAATTTTTTTTTTGAGAGAGTTTCAACCTATGGCGTTCGCTTCTACTAATAGCTCTTTATCATCAGATCAAGACACCAATCAGTTTTTGGTGTAGGCGGGCTTTGAACCTCAGATCTCTTATACAACCATCAGAGACTTTACCAGTTGAGCTAACTGGAACCCACTTATTAATTAAATTAGTTTTATGCACTTGCATGCATGTGTATTATGTGCAAGTGTCCAACAATTATAACCCCCCCCCCCCCCCCCCCCCCAAAAAAAAAATCCATCACTCTTATCAACTTTTAATCCAAAAAACCCAACCAAAGACCTTATCAACAATTTTTTGGATATTGATCAAAGACCTTATCAACAAATCACGTTTCTCTAGTCTTCATTTTTTTCCCTGATCTTAACATATAGGCCAAAAAGGAAGAAGAAAAAAAAAAAATTAAGGAAAAAGAAATTGTTACCGTTTATAAAAAAATTTAACAAATGCATCATTTTTACATTATGATATTATTGGCTTTGACACAATAAATACCAGAGTTTATATATATATATATATATATATATATATATATATATATATATATATATATATTTTTGGCTACATAAACAAAGAGAGAGAAACGAAAATGATGCATTAGATGAAGTGGGTTACAAAAATTTGCTTCAATGATACTTACGCATAATTAAACAGACAAACAAATTAAATAGATAGAAACGAAAATGGAAACGTAAAAGGCTTACAGTGTAACAAATGGCAATACCAATAAAGAAAATTATTGAATACTCTGGGAGTACAATAAATGCGTACTCTCCCATCTCATATGAATTGTGGGTCTCATCATGAATTTAATTAGTAGAACCCACAATTATGTGAGATAGAGGAGTATGCATAGTACTCTAAAAGTATCCAATAATTACCCTACGAATAAACCTATATATATGAACGCACTAAGCAACAACTTATAAGGTTACATATATAGGCAATAAACAAATACTTATTTTCTAAATTAGAGGCATCAATCTCTTTCTCATAGAATAATTTTCCCTTTTTTCCAATTTTTTAGTGACCTTTGCTTTATTAATTGGCTGTTAGGTTCTGTAAATAATTTTTTTTTTTTAAATTAATTGACTGTTAGGATTATATGATTACGTCTCTTAAAGACAAAATTTAGTTACAAACTTGGTTGTAGCTTAAGATTACAACTTTACTCAATATTTTTTATTAATAGTAAATTTTGACAAATCTACCATTGGTGTACGTACCGAAACTAAGAACATTTGAGATTATGCACGATTATACATGAAAGATCATTTTTTGGCTTTCTCTTTTGTCTTATGTCTCTTATCCTTAGGAGATCTAGAAGGTTTTTTCAGAAGGGAGCAGCTTGTGTCCAGTGCCAGTGATCACTAGACACGTTGCGATGTAGACATGTGTCCAAGACTGGACACGTGTCCGTATCCTAACGAGTCCAATAGCCACTGGCCACTGGACAGAAGCCCTTCCCTTTTCGGAAAACTTCATTTATTTTGGTGTGGATGGCAAGCAAGTCTATCCATATATTTATTGATCAATAATAATAATTACACTCATTTTAATTTACTATACACAATAATTCTTAATTTTGTCAAATAAACTTACTTATTTTAATAGTCAATAATCAATCCAATTTAAAATTTGTATTCAGATAGGATATACTATACACAAAGTATGGTCTATTTTTACACTCACCAAAAAAAAAAAAAAAAGACCTGAAAATAAATAAGACAACTTTAATTTATTGATTTATTTCTAAATAGAATAAATATTAATATAATCAACACGTCATTAAATTAAGTATCCTGTATTAGAATGATCGATGTGTAAGTTAAGTAATAGGGATTGAATATCAGATTTCTTATTCGAGAATATGAGACTTTACCAGTTAAGCAAATTAGAACTCACAATCTCTTTGTAAGAATTAAATGCAATATGTTGAGATATTGCCCAAAAATGTTTTATTAACGGTTCAATAATCTCATTATTACTGTTTGCTGTAAAACTCAACCATTGAATTAACAATTCAATTTAACGTCATCCAATTTATATATTTTTAATTTAAATAGCACTCTAGTCATACAATTTTAAATTGTATAGATAAAGTCAATCGTAATAACAATTAACAAATTTTTCTTTTGTTTTCTTAGGAAGGGTAAAGAGTCATAAGTCATAACCCTCGCTAATAGAAATGGTTAAAGCCAAAAGCCATTTGAGAGAAATGAGATTCTAGGAAAAATGGAATAATAGCATTTTCAGATTTATCTTTTAAAGAGAAAGCGATACATTTGCTAAAGAAGTCTTTCCTTCAACAAGACCAGCCTTTATTTATTGTGACAAGAGAAAATTAACAAAGTTTAACTGAACCACAATTTGAAGCCTTAAATAAAAACTATACATTTAAAGCCTTGTATGTCGTAGCAGCTTAATCTTTATTTTGACGATAATTGGGAGAGCCATTTCCTTCATTACACACTCTCAATCTTAGGTAGGGTTTTAAAGTAAGCATAATAAACAACGCAAGCTAGAAATGGCCCCAACCAAAATACCCATTGTCCATGCCACAATTCATGTTTTCCTAGAACCAGTGCTGGGCCTAAGCACCTTGCTGGGTTCAGACCAGCAGCAGCATAGCCTGGCTGCCCAGTGATCATAACGGACACAAAAATTGCTACAGAAATTGATGCTGCTATCAGAGCACAACCCGCAGCAATCCCAAGTTCTTTGAACCTTTTCTTGTCAAATATCACTGTCATACTAGTCAAGAGGACAATAAAGCAGCACATAAACTCTAACAATAGTGCAGTTCCAAGACTTATACCAGTCCCATCGCGATTGATGGGGCAACCACCTACCAAGTACTTGTCAACTAGTTCATCGTTCATTACAATCTTCAACAATAAGTAGGCAAATGTAGCGCCACCTAATTGCCCCAAGAAATAGACAATTGCACGTACAGTAGTTACACCACCCATGAGGGCTACAATTAATGTAATCATTGGATTCATAAAGGCCCCAGACAGAGGAAACATTACCCAGATGAAGAGGAAACAAGGGATGAACACCGTAATCAGAAGCAGCAGCCTGGGTTCAGAGACATGAGATTCAAAGGTTGCAATAATGAATGTAACGAGCGTGAAAATAAAGAAGAGAGTTGCCACTGTCTCTGTAAGGGCTGCCTTCCACATCTGAAAGAAGAAACCAAGAGGGAAAAGTTAATCCTACTCTTATTTAACAAGTTGGTACATAAAACATCAAAGGGTGATTATAAACCTCACGAACAAATTCGTCAACTTATAAACACAAAACAAGAAAGTAATTCAAAAATTTATTTATTATATTATTGATATGAGTCATATGACATCAATCACATTCTAATTTGGTTTGAGGGGTTTATTTTTGAGTTTAACTAGGAATTTAAATTTATATGATTTTAAAAGTTTAGAATTTGATTTAAAACTAACAAAATTATATGATTTAATTTGTAACAATCTCAATAAGATTTAATTTAAAATAACCCCTAAAGTATAAGATTTAAAATGTAAGAAGTTTGTAAGCTGTCCCTGCATATAGAAATATCCAACAGATGTATTAATAAGGTTATCTTACCTAAGTGAGTGAGATGGTCTTCTTGACCTTCGTGCTATATAAGTATTATAAATTGGTTATTTGACCCAAAAATTAAGGTACAATAAAATACTAATTTGGATTTGGTGATTATGAATATTGGGCTTTAATTTTAAGGGTCTAATTAATGGAAAATATAGAAAATTGTTTTAAAAAAATGAGTTGCTTTTTTCCATAATTTTTTAAAGTATTTCCTAATCGAATATACCTAGAGCATCTATTAACAATTCTTTTAATATAATATATAAGATATATGATAATCTAGGAAGACACGAGCAATTTTGAAAAATTATAACATAAAACGGTCAGTATAACACCATTGTGACATAAATATGACACAAGTACAACACCTTAAATGAATTGTCCATGCTTCTTAGATAATAATTACCCCAAGCTTAGGAACTCTTTATGAACAGCAAGATAACTAAATCTCAAATGGACCGAAAAAAAAAAAAAAAAAAAAAAAAAACTATTGACTTGAGCATCTTATATATAAGTCAACTTAGTCAATCTTACCTGCCATGAGTAAATTTCAGCGACACCAATTTTGTCACGGAAAGTTGATCTTTCTGGGGAGTTACTTTCTGTTTTCTCAAATGATTTTGAGAAACCTTGACCAGTTCCACCGGAGTTAGCCATATCCATAGCTCCAGTCCTACACAAGGAAAATGGAAGCTTTCATTTTGGGAAAACATAATGCAAAAATAAAACTATATCATATTTATTATAACAATTTAACAACATAATTTTTTTTTATTAATTGAAATCATTTTTATATTTTAAATTGTAGGCTAAAGTACAAAACACACCATGAAATTTGGGAGTCTATGGATTACATCCTAAAATTTTAAAAGTTGAATTTTACTCACTAAAGTTATATTTTGTTTGCATCAATAATCTCTTCATCCATATTTTCCTTTGTGTGTCATATAAGCCTGTCACGTGTGTTTAGTTCATCTGATAAAATAATGCTACGTCATGTACTCATGTTCATTATGTCACTTAGTATCATTCTATTGGACGAACTAAACACACATGACAAATTTATATGACATTTAATGGAAAATATAGATGAGATGTTGCTTATGTAAACAAAATATAATTTTAGAGAGTAAAATCCAAATTCTAAAATTTTAAAGTTTTAATCTAAAAATCCTCAAACACTAATGATAATAAAAACTTCTTTCTTTCTTTCCTTTCTTTTTGTTTTTCAGGGGGGAGGGGGGTGTTCTTTGAAGTTCAGGGCCAAATATGTGAGACAATTACTACACCAAAAGGATTTCCGAAAGAGATATATATCTCCTGACAAAGGCAAAGCTTTAGAAGTATTTTGTTTTCCAATATCAAATTGTTCTTCCATGCAATCTTGTGTCTTTTTTAATCTGCCTGTTCAGTTAATATTTTTTGGTAGAGTACTTCGATAAAATACAAATATGACAATATATAAGAAACATACTCGGCAACTAGTTCATTTGTGTATTACTCCCACGAGTATATATACTTGACCTTTACCAAAGGTCAGTAGAAGAATAAATGATAACTTGGATGAAATGTCATCATTTTCATACGATTTCCTTTAAAATAAAATTTTTTTTTATATATTTTTTTTTTGTGCTAAATTACTAATATGTTTATAAAAATACTAAGGTAAAGTTTTAAGAATAAATTTTAGTTACAAAATTAGTTGTAGTCTAAAACTACAATCTTAATAAAATAAACATTACTACATATTTTAGAAATCTAGCCATTGAATTGTATGTTTTTTTTGCTCTTAATACACATGTCAAATTTTGTGTCAATTGGATATTATTTACTACATAATCTATGAGCTTATATTTTATGCATAATTTTAAACTACAAAAACTTGCAATTTAAACAATTTATTGATGACATAGCTATTGATCTTTAATTTTCTAGAAATTTTTCAAGAATAGAGAATATAAGAAGAAAATGTGAACCAATGGTGGATTTGTCAAAATTCATCTTCAATAAAAAAAATATTGAATAAGGTTGTAACATTAGGCTACAGCCAATTTTGTAGCTAAATTTTGTCTAAATTTTATTTGGTTCCTCAAATTTTAATATTATCCCTGAAATTTTAAAATTAACTCATTTGATTCTTAGATATCCTCTCCATTTCTATTATAACAAAATTGGTTGATGTGGTACATTGTGTCAAATTTTCAAAATCAAATCATTTATAGTAAAATTTAAATAGAGAGAGGATTCAATGACGACATTAAATTGATTTTTGAATGTAGTGAGATTAAATTAATATAATCAAGAGTTGAAGGAATAAACTAAACTAAAGTTTAATAGTTGAAAAGTTAAATTAGTTATTAGATCCTTTTTCCCCCCAATGTTTTGGCCCTTTTGGCGGATTTATTCTCCTAGAGGCCTTTCCTACCACTAGGGTGTATGTGTTAGATGGTCCAAATATTGTTGGCTTTCATTATTACTACTAATTTGTAATTTCATGCATATACATAAATACACTTAAAGACATACAAAAAAAAAAAAAAATGCATACTATAATTCCTATATATATAATTTAAATTCTATTGATAGTCATTTTTATATTTTGTTAACTCTTTAAAAAGTCTTATTCGAATATTATTAAGTATAAAATATAAACTGTCCATGTTTACTTATTTATTTATTTATTTATTACTTCTTAATTTTTGTTATTGTGAAGCATTTTTTTTTTAACGATTCATTTATTCTAGACTCTTTGGTTTTTGTACTCAATAACTCACTTAAATGAATATTTATGATGTGGTCTCACATTTGATTCTAAAATTAAAAAATAAAACTCTCTTTAGAAATAAATAATTTAGAACATATGGTGCAAAATTGAATTCTAATTTGAAATTCTAATTGGACTTTTTATTGATTATTATCATTGGACGTTAATTTGAAAAAATATATAGATTATTATTATTATTATTATTATTATTATTATTATTATTATTTTGATAGCTACAATAGGGGTGAAAGATTTGGACCCTTAATGTCTCTATTGGATACACCAAAAATGTCATTTAAGTTACAACTTACAAAGCACTATATCATTGGCTTCATTTATATTAATATAATTATTAAGAATTAATGTAGCAGTCTAAAAACAATTACTAGCTCAAAATACAAATCAGAAGTCCAAAAGATTCCCTTACAGAAGAGAGCATGTGGGAAATTGTCTTAAATTTTTATTTGTAATTGGTGTTTTTGTTGTATTTCTTTGATATGAAAAGAAGGGAAGTTCTTAGTTGTAAAAGAAAAGGTTTTCCTTATCAAAGAAGTAATTATAGATTCTTTTTCCATCAAAGAATACAATTGCAATTTTATAAATAGCCATTGTTGGAGAAGGTTTTTGGTTGCTTTGGTTTGTATTAGGGGCTCTGTCTAAACTCTAAAGTAGTCCTCCGTAACCACTTAAACCCATAGAACATTCTGGAGGTTTTCTATGAATGAGCTCAAGAATAAAAGATTTAGGTTTTCCATAGTTTTGAATGAGGAGCTCTATAATAGAAACTTTGAAAAGAGCTCAAAAGGAGAAACTCTAAGGTGGTGTTTGGTATAGAGGCTAGGAATCCACATTATTCCTAGCATCCAAATTACTAGGAATGGAACTAGGAATGTAATGTCTTACAATCTAGATGCCTAGAAATGTAACTATTCATATATTTAGTTTAACTAGGAATCTAAAAAAATTTCTAGAAATGTGAGATTATAATGTTTGGTTTATTCCTAAAAATCTTAAATGAATTATTTATTTTTCTCATACTATCTTTAGATTTGTAAATCCAATATCAAGTCCTTTTTTATTTTAAATCTTCCTCCAAATAAATAGTGACAAAAAAAATATATAGACCACAAATTATGACAAATTCATTAAAACTGTAATTTAACATTTCAAAATGACAAGTACAATCTGGAGTTCAATCTCCGTCTATATCAAAAATCGATTGATGTCTTAGTCTAATGATAAAAAACTATCATCAGGAGCGAACACCATAAGTTGAAACTCTCTAAAAAAAAAATCTTATTCTTTATTGAAAAATCTTGTTAACAAAAATAAATCATTTATTTTACTTTAGCATCTAACAAATCCCAAATAGGAGATATAAAAAGGGGAAAATTAATTCTTAATCATAATTTTTAAAAGAGCTTAGTCCATAACAAAACAATCTAACAACGTTTAGGTCTATAAGACCATAGAAGTAGCAATAAAAATATAAGTAGTTCATCAACAATGAATCAAATGCAGATAAATATTTCTAGCAATTAAAGAAAACCAAGATTCTGAGATACAAATAGATGCATTAACAAATTTCCATGAAAATAGATCCATTAATAACTTGTTGAGCAACATGTACACAACAATAAAAGTAAATACCTTGTAATAATGGAGTGTCCTCTTCAAACCTTTTTTTTTTTTACACGTGAAACTTGAATAGAACTTTGTTAATGAATATATTAACAAAGCTATCTATCCAGTTTATATTGTTTTGGAGGAAAAGAGATAAAGGACAAGGGAGGAAATGTTGATGATTTATTTTAGGTTCTATCTCCTTTGCTTAAATGATAAAGAAAAAGGGTTAAAATTGTCAATTTCTAAAAAGACAGTTTTCTCTAAGTTTGGGAATCCGAATACCCACATGTTTTAAAAGAATCCATATTCCAACAAAAAAGGGATTAAGGAAGAATGTAGATACTCCTAATAGCTAATTTTAAACAATTAATATGTCAATAGAGATGTCTATTATCTTTATGCTATTTTGGTGGGAAGAGATAAAGATAAGGGAAGAGATATTCATGATTCATTATATGTTTTATCTTCATTGCATATATGATAAGAATAAATAGTTAAATTGTTAATTTATAAAAAATACAATTTCCCTTATGTTTGGGAATACGGATACCTACATGTTTTAAAGGAAATCCATATACTCTTGGCATCTGATTCTTTTATGTGATTTGTAACCAAACGTAGAAATCTTTCAAAATTCTTAATAATTCTAAAACATTACCCTATACTAAACACCACATAAAGGGAAAGAATTTAGAATTCTTTCACTCTAGAAGGTTTGATTTTTAGGCCTACTCTGGTACGGTACGTAGCCTCTCATCCTATTTATGTACTAAAGGTTGGTTTATATAGACAAAATTAGGTTAAATAGGCATCACTACAAATTCAGTTGACCGTTTACACAATCTTCGTCAAGTGAGTTTTAGGCTATGGTCTCGCTAACTTCTAATTTAAGTTTTAGTTGAGCAGGTCTCACATACTTTATGTCTAAATTTGGCTCGCGGAAATCTTCTGAAGATCAAGTTTTGAAATTCTTCTACTTGACTCAACTTAATACAAAAAAAAAATATTTAATTAAAATATGACACTTTATTTTAACACAAGAATTTAGCCAACAATCTAAAACTTAACACGGTGTAATGGGATTTAGTTAGTTTGTATTTATGAGAGATTTGAGTGTGCTTATCTTTGTAAAGGTTATGTGTTATTTGTAAGAGTAAGCTTGTTTTTTGAGGTTTAGTTTGATATATTTGTAACTTATATCACTGATAGTGAATTTAGGTTAGCATTATTTGTAGATGTAGGCGTAGAATTGGCCAAATCAAGTTATATGTTATAATCTTGTGTTAATATATATATATATATATGTGTGTGTGTGTGTGTGTGTTAGTTATAATCTTCCATTGGTCACTAATCACAACAACAACTAATGTTAACCAAAACAAGGGTGTTGTATAATCTCTGTTGGGGTACATTTTTTTACACCTAATATTATTTAAATAACACCTATTTATTTCTTTTCAAATATCACAAACAAATTATTGGGTATGCCTAAATATTTTTTTTGACTATCACTATGCTAGCCCACAACCTTTTTCCTTTCTATCACAAAATTGGGCTACGAATGCAAAACACTATAGGACCTAATATTTTCTCGTAAAGCCCAAATTATTTATTGAGCGAGATAAAATCTAATCCTTTCTAAATCCCAAGAATTTTATACTTAGCAAATATTCGAAAAAACCCATGATTCAAATTCATGGCAATACTATTTTTCCAATGAGATTCAACCCCATGATCAAAGCCCATGATTCAAACCTGTGGCAAATTATTTGTCAAAAAGCCCAGTTTCTACTGGCAATATTAAAAGTCCAATTTTCATTAGCAATATGAAAAACCCAGTTCCCACTGGTAATATCAAAAACTCAATCTTCATTGGCAATATCAAAAGCCCAGTTCCTATTGGCAATATCAAAAGCCCAATTCTCGCTGAATATATCGAAAGCCCAATTTACGTTGGCACTATTTTATCAAAAAACCCAAGATTATTAACACTTGGCAAAGAAAAAATAACATGGTATAATTATTGCTTAAATATTACTATGGCAAAAATCATGGCAATCGTTTTATAAAAGCTCATAGGGAGTTATCTTGAAGATTATATTCTCATATTATAAACCCATGAAATACATGGTCATCATTTGCATCTCAACATCCATAATATATACCTTCAACACTCATGGTAAATATTCAATCCCACAAACTTATCATTTAAATTATGATGCGATTATTAGAAATCACGAACATTATTTACGATATGGAATTCATCATAAGTAAATGTTATTTACAAAGGTATTTTAAAACTTGTCCTATTGTTTCAAACATTACAACTAATTGCCCAAAGGCCCATTGCAAGTATCTATGAAAAACCCAAAAATATTTACTAATAAAAGTCCATGAGGAATGAAAACCCATGGCAACATGTGTTGTTGATGTCCATTTTGTAGGATGCACACAACCCAACCCAAAGGAACCAGCCCATGTGAGCAAGCCCAATCCAAAAGACCCCAATAAAAGGCAGAGGATTGAAAGTGGACAACCAGCCCTTATTCATCTCTGACCAAAGTGCAGCTGGAGGCCCCTACAAGAAAACCAAGTCTTTGAGGATGAACTAGTAGCTGTCCCATCAACTTTCTGTCACCCTCTACTTGACGTGAACAATGCCTGAGGGTTGTGATATCAACTGAAGTCTAAAGGGTGATGGAACTCCATCGTCTTCCTCAAGACTGTACCTCCAGCAGAAATGGAGCTGAAACTAAGTTATCTAAATCTCAACAAATTGATGCTATAAATGTAAAAAACATTCAAGACATGATTCAAGTGCCAAGCCCATGAATCCTAAAGGAAAAAAATTAGGAACATGTGATTTGGAGAGCATAAAGGGATCTCTAGTGGAACCCCCTGAAATGGACTTAGAGTTTGACACCTGGCTTGAGGTGTTGAATCCTACTTCTTGAGATCCAAATCTCAGTTGCAGGATTCATTCTTGATACATGCCTTGATCCCATTGATTAAACTCAACCCTAAAAATCCTGGCATTTAATGCAAAACACTCCAAAATCCCATCATGTGTCATATATTACCCAAAGAAGCAAGACAGCCCCTAAAGTAAATCTCCTACTTTTGGCCAAATCCTAGGAAGATTAACCTTGATTCCCTACCTTCGATCAGTCCTACGTTTTTTGGATTCTTGTTAATTAATGTTTCTCTAAAATTCGATTATAAAAATATAAGCACCTCAACCCACAAACACACAGCTACTCCCTCTGAAACTCTTGATTTGTTTTCCATTTTGCTTGTGGTTTAGCTCTCCTTAAGCTCACCACTCATTCCCCTTAGACCACACTCACCTAACCTCAGATATTCTTTTCCCCCTTTTACACAATCACAGCTCATAAATGTCTCCCAATTAGTCACAAACAGCCGACTACTCACTAAAGCCTTAACCTCAGTATTAATCCTATCTCACTCACTCAAAACATTCCACATTACCTCATTCATGCCTTATGAACACACACTCACCAAAATCTTAGTTTAATACTTGCTGCACTGAGCTGGGATCCCTCTCTCCCTTCACAGCATGCCAATTAATCCTTTTCTTCTTCCCATGGAACCTTTGATTTTTACTTTTTGTTTTACTGTTAAAGGATATAATGTATTTGTAACGATTGATGTAATGATGGCCGAAAGTACAATAAATTCCCCTAATCGAGATATACAAGGACCCCCAGGGGTTAACACTTTCCTAAATTTATTTAATCATTAACTGCTAGACTGTGTAATTTCACCCTTATCATTGGAGAATTTATCTTTCTGGACTTAAGTGTAATTTCACCCTTACTGTTGGAGAATTTATTACCCTTGTACTATTAGAGCAGGACCACTAAGGTATTAAATAACTCTTGTAAAGTATTTTTCATTGGGCTTTGTTGCTGTTTTGTCAAGTGTAGCCTTTGTTTCTTGCTTGGATGGGCTTGTCATCACACCAAAAGCCTTTGGGTACCATCTCAAGAGCCTATAGTCGAGTTTTAGCTTGGCTTCCAAACATTTTATTCAGAGGTATCAATTTCTCCCTCAACAATCTCTAAAAATGTCATTTGTCTTTTTTTTTTTATTCACCTATAATTAGGTTTTCTGCAATGTTTAATTAATATATATATATATGCAGGTAAAGCTAAGAGAAACTCAAATTATAATTCCAAATTAGAGTTCCAATTTTTCACCATATGTCATAAATTATTTATTCTTAAAGAGTTTTATTTCTTAATTTTAGAATCAAATATAGTACAACATCATAAATATTCATTCAAGTGAGTTATTAAGTATAAAAACCAAAAAAGTCTAGAAACCAAAAAGTCTAGAATAAATGAATTGTAAAAAAAAAAAAGTGTTTCACAATAATTAAAAAAAAAATTAACATGGACAATTTATATTTTATACCTAATAATATATTTTCAAAATTTTTTAAAGAGTTAACAACATATAAAAATGACTATCAATAGTATTTAAATTATATATATAGGAATTATATTATGCATCTTATTGTATATCTTTAAGTGTATTCATGCATATACATGGGATTACAAGCTAGTTATCCTTTAATATGGAGGTTTGTTGTAATTGTGTTTGATTGTAAGCAATGCTTTTGGAAAACCACACAAACTAGCTATGCCAAGTGATTTCACCAAATTGCAAAAATTTGTTTTAGATTTAAAAGAAATAGATAATTTTTTTGTTCTTATTTTCTTCTCTTATAATTTCTAAGTTAAGAAAATCTTAATTTGATTACAATCCAAAATTTTCATATAATCCTAAGTGGTTTTACCAAATTGTAGAATTATTTTTAGATTTTTTTAAAAAAAATATAAACAATTTTTTGTTTTTTTTTGTTCTTATCTTCTTCTTCTATAATTTGATTAATTTCTAAATTAATAAAAATCTTAACTTGTTTACAATCCAAAATTTTCATCTAATTATTTTCTTATTATCTATCTATACTATTAATAAGAGGATTTCCCTGTTTCTTCTTCAATTTTTCACATACCAAAATATCCTCATACAAATTTTGAAATAACATACCTTTTAGTTTAATTTTTTTCCTACAAAAAAGCAAAAAATGTTAAAAACAGTAATATTATCTCACGTACAAAAGAAAAAAAAAAAAAAAAAACTGTTATTCTCACCACTCATTTGTATTCAAATGTCTTATTCCTATATGTATTTGTTATCTATTGAATTCAAATACTTCAATTATCTTTATAAAAAAAATACAAAATTACTTCTTCAAAAAAAAAAAAAAAAAACTCCACTACATTATGTAAAAACTACTATGGCTTTTTTTTTTTTTTTTTTTTTTTTTAATTCTTTAAAATATTCCAAAATTTTTGTTATCCAAATTTTGTACAATTATCGCAGATCTTCATCCATCCACACTAACATGTATCATATTTTTTTTCTTCAAATCTCAAATTTTTTTACTTATCACAATCAATAAATTCAAATATCTCATTGGGTTCCAACTTCTTACGGTTCTCTATCTCATTTTTAAACATTATCATACATTACCTTACCTCCTTTTTAAAAATATATAGATATACACACACACACACAAGCCTCTAAGCATGCACTTTGGGTATGTTCAGAGGCTTTTCTATATTTCTTGAGTAAAAAAGTTAATAATTTGCATAGAACAAAACTTAGATATGGTACCTTAGGTACTATTCCTTAAATTTTTCTTTTAAGATTTAGCCATGTGGCTACTTAGCTAAAAAATACACTTCAATCTCATGTGCAAAAATCTACATTAAAGAATCTTAAAAAGGGAACCAAAGGAACAGCACTTAAGTACTGTACTTAAGTCTTGTCCATTTGCATATATTATAATTTGGAAATATTATTTTTTTATTTATCAAACAAATAAAAAGGATAACTTTAGGGAATAAAAAGATGAAGGATAAACAAAATGTTCATAACAATGGTTTCTTTCATTTTTTTATCAATCATTAAATATAGTTTGACATGATTTTTATCAATCATTAAATTTTTTTAATAAAGTACAATGACAAACAAGAACATAACAAGGATACACTAAAAATATAGTCTACAAAAAGGTATTCAAGATCATTAAATTTTATATTTGATAGTTATTATACCAATACAATTTATTCCTTTTGTGATTATAATAATTATTTATTTCATTATTTTTAATCAAATTAAAAATATGTTCTATAAGTTTAAGATAAAACCGTGCAACGTATTGGCCTTTAACTAATTACACAATACAGTCAAAAAATTAAAACTCCCCCAATCAAAAAATTATAGCTTTCTCAACCTGCTCCAACACTAATTTGGGGGGGGTGGGGTGGGGGGGACTATCAAAATTATTAAATAAATATACAAAGACCCCTAACATTTTCTAGCCATAGAGATTAGAGGCCAAAATACTAAAGATAGCAAGCTTTACATGAGGATAAAATATGGAAAATTGTGCCATTATCAATGCAATGGCGGTTTTTGGATCCTAGGCCCAAAAGATAAGGATTAAGGCCCAAAGAGCCCAATACAAAGAATTTTTAGAGAGTGGACTGAAAATTAGGTTTCAATGAGTTGGACAATGCTTACAATGGATTAAAGATTGAAATAAAATAAAGGAAAACAGGTTTTATGCGAAGAAATCCTTCCTCGGCAAAGTTCGAAAAGAGTAGTTCTTGAGTATATTCCTCTTAGACTTGATTATAATTACAGTTCTTAATGCTACCGTTTTTTTTTTTTTTTCTTTCTACAGATTCTCTGATAATCCCCCTATAATTGGGGTCTTTCTTCTTTATATTACCCTATTTGCTTCATCTCCACCCTCCACGTGTAGATCAAGCTCCTGACTTTTATCCTTCTCCCGTCAACACTTTCCTGAAGTCTTTGGGAATAGCTGTAAAGTTGAATATCACTGTTCAAGTATCACCCCATATTAATAGGGTCAAAGAGTTAGCTGCAGAGTTTTTAATGCAGTGGTAGCAACTTTCTCTTAGATATTTCTTAACTTCCCTCTATCCTATTCCCTCCTTATGTTTTTCCTTACTAATAGAATCGTCTGGAGCGTAGCTCCTGATGACATGCCAAATCTTCTGACCTTTGCTTTACTTGGCTGAGAAAGCATTTCTCCTCATACAACCTTACCGAACCTTTATGGTCAGAATCCTTCCATAACTCACCGATTGGTACCTTTCCATTAAAGCCTACCTATCCTCAGACAAGACCCATGGCCCAATATACACTCTTGGGCCCTTCATCCTTACAATCAACAAAACTACAAACCAAAATTTTGGGATCTTCTAACTATACTAAGTTCTACACATACGCTTGAAACAAAGTGTGTAACTACGAAGGGATCTTGACACATATAGTTTTTTATGTATATATAGTACAACTTCTCTGATCAGTTCATTTTCAAAAAATTAAAAATATATATACTATGTACGAAAAGGAGCCCATATGAACAATTAATTAACCTATAAAAAAAAAAAAAAGAGCTAAGAAACTCAATTTGCAATTATTAGAATAAGGAAATTATTAAAATTGTTTTTTCATTTTACAATCGAGTTTAACAAGGGGTTACAATTAGAGGTCATCCCAATAATGATTTTCAGGTGGTGAATGAGCCCATTATTTCCTCTTCTACACTTCATATTTTTTTGCAGCCATTTTACATGGTAACTGCATGATACCATTGGAACTACATTATCTAAACTCTTCCTTGAAGAATAGTGGGATTATCATTTTTCCCAAAACAAGCCCCAGCTGACCTTAAAATATCATACTCTTCCTCTTCCTTTAATTTGGTAAGTTCAAAGAGAAACAGTAATAAACAATGCAAGCGAAAAAGGGCCCAAACCAGAAAACCCAATGGCCATCCCACAATCTGCCTCCTTGCAACAATGCTGGAGCCAAGCATCTTGCAGGATTCAGACCCACGCCTGCATAGCCAGCCCTCCCAGTAACTGTGATTGACACAAACACTGCTAGGGCCATAGACCCTGCTAGCACAACACACACCATCGTTATGTCAAGTTCCTTGCACCTTTTTTTGTCAAATCCCAATGTCACACCAAGAAAGAGTACCAAACATGTGCAAACGAATTCTAAGGTCAATGCAATTTCAGGGCTTAGTGCAGATGTTTCTCCATTGCCATCAATGGTGCAGCCACCTAAGGAATGATTTTGCATCGTTTTATGGTCCATCACATTTTTCAGTATAATAAAAACAATTATTGAGCCAAGACATAGATGGCTGCACGAGCAAGAGTTACAAGACCCCTAAGGGCAGCTATGAATGTAAACGCTGGGCTCGTGTGGCCTCCAGATAATGGAATTGTAACCATGAGGAATAAGAAGGCTATAATGAAGACAGCTAGTGGGACAAGAAGCTTTGGTTCAACCGCATGTGAGTCCAAGCATGAGATTATGGTTGTGGTGAGGGTGAATACAATTAAGGCCGTTGCTACTAACTCTGTGAAAGCTGCCTTCCACAGCTGAAATTGAAAATCAAGAGGGAATATCAATCTCCATTCCTTAATTTGAAGAAATTATGCACTTATTTACCATAAAATTATAAAAGAAATTAAGCACTTGAAATAATATTCTAGGGGTGGGACTAAAAAGCTGAAAATGTAGAAGTTGAAATGGTATGCATGTCAAGTAATTAAATAAGTATTGGCATGCAATAAGTAAAACAATTTAGGCGGATGAAAATATTTCATGGGACATTATATTTTGATAGATGATCCTTTAAATGAACTAGTTGCAAACCTGCAAGATGCCCAAGAAATTTTTTCTTAAAGTTAAAACATATATACACATTATAATTAAAGCAAATTCTCTATAACCAAGATGAAAAGCAAAACAAACTTCTCAAGAACTTAAGAGGAAAAAGAGGTGAAGAAAATATTCATTCCTAAACAAAATATACTTGCATAAAGCATCATCATAGTACAATAGATATTGACAATTATTCCCCAAAATAAAATTTCTTAAAATCCAAACTTTCTCACCCTATTTCCAAAATAAGTATTACCTATCTAAAAAATTATAAATCGGAAAAAACATGGAGACCAGGTGAAGAAGAGTAATAGTAAGGTGAAGAATTATGGGGAAGAAGAAGAGTTACAAAAATGAGAAGAAGGGTTGGAAGAATGACAAGGAGGAGAAAAGCCAAGAAACAAAAATTAAATACTAAAAATCCATTAGCATGTATTGTACAGAAATGATAATATATTATCATTTCTTTATATTTCATACTACCAAAAAAAAAAGATGAAAAATTGTTAAGAAAAATGAGCAGTGTGGCTGATAATGTGGGGCAGTAGAAGTTTTGCAAAATTAAATGCAATGCTTCCATTATTATATATAGTATGGATAGTAAAATCCCTCTCCATTGCAAGTTATGTGTATAACAACTATTTTTGCAATTATTTTTTCAAAACTTGTTAAGTTGATAAGTTATGAAATGATATGAGCAATATCATTTTCACATAAGTTTACTACTAATAAAATTTTAATTATGAACCAATTGTAATAAACCATATCAATAGTTGTGAACAATTTTAAGTCCCTAAGGGGGTGTTTGGTTTGTGTTTTTAAACAACTATTTTCAGTTTTTAAATAATATTTTACACATTTCAATGCACTTTTTCACCCACACGTATTTCTACAAATGTTTTCAAACAACAATTTTCAGTTTTTAAACACATGTACCAAACAGATCCTAAACTTCTTGTAAAATGAATCATGTAATATTGCGGAACATCATCCCAAGTAGATAAATTGTGATTAAGAAATTTATTATAGCCAATTATAGAATCGGAATAATAAGGGAAACAAATGGAACTTGAAGGAACTAATTATAATATGATATACTAAGCACAACAATTAATAAAATTCTGGAACATCATCTCAAGTAGATAAATTGTGATTAAGAAATATATTTATAGCCCATTATAGAATTGGAATAATACGTGTAGCAAATGGATCTAATTATAATGTATAATATACTAAGCACAAAAATAAACCAAGCTTACCTCTGGAGAGTAAAATTCATGGGCACCAATGAAAGCAAGAAATTTGGTTTTGAAGGAGTAATTGTCTGCCTCATATTTCTCGAGTGATGTTGGCAATTGTGAACCAGCTTTGTTTGTTAAAACATTATCCATGACTTTAGGTCAAAGAGAAAGGGATTAGAGCTTCCAATTTAATGAATATTTTTCATCATAACTCTAATATATAGAAAAGAAAGGGAAAATGAAATACTGGCAATAACAAATTTTGCCACATCTTATTTTCACAAAGTGAAAACACTACCAGCGCCAAACTTTTCCACTTCTAAATGCCACATATTTTTCCATATTAAACTTGGAACGACTTGGAAATGACCATGATTTCTGTGGCATTTTGCATAAGACAGTGGGAGAATATGTTATATATGTTATACGATTTATCCAATTGTAGAAAGCGCAACAATATCCTTTACTTGCAAGAAAATTCATCCTAAGGAATAAAGGAAGCCATTTTTGGTCAAAAAAACAAAAGTTTCCTTTTAAAAGAAAAACTTTATAAGGTCGCCTGTCCTTTTCACTTTATGATGGTAAAGTGTAAAAGAAAAAACAAACTTGTTCGGGATAATCTCTTGTGATCACCACACTAGAAGTGAGACCAAATCTTTGCAGTCTTACAGTTTTATATATCTGCAATGCTATTACAACAATATTAGATATATCAATCTTTTCAAATATATATTTATTGTAAATACTATAATATCAGAATATGAGATCCTAAGTTTGATCATTGTCTTCTCCACTTTACCTCTCGTTTAAATTCTCACGTGTTAGGCCTTACTTATTAAAAGGTAGTTTCGGCTCACATGTGGGGGGAATGTTAAAAGTATATGATTAAATGATTAAATTTACCATATTTCAATAGCTTAAACTTTTAAAACAATCAGTAATTTAACATTATATTTATCTACCCTTCTTTTACATGCAAAATTTTTAATTTTCACTCTAAAATAACCAATAATTTTACTTTGAGACAAAGGGAATGTTGAATTTAACCTAATTTGTCCTAAATGGATATCAGATAGACTTATTTTTGTAACTCAAAGTTAAAATGACCATAATACCAATAGTCAAACGAATCCAAATTTTCATCCAAACATTAAATTCCCTCATTTTACACGCAATTCCATATTTTCAAACAAATTCTACAAGTTTGATCGCAGTCAATTTGATTTTGACAAAATATTTGACAGTTAAATCGGGATGAATTCAAGCCCATATTGAAGATAATTGAATTCTCCTAAAAATAATTACTCACGAGCCCAGATCCAACTTAAAACCAACAAAATATCATGAAAACAGCAAAAAGGTATCAAACACAACCAATTTTAAGTTTAAAGTGTACAAGACTCCAATCACGAATTGAATAATAATCAAACAACCACGAGTGGCACCAAAAAAGAGTTGTTGGATATGTTTCATCATGAATACATGGAAGGTTGTTGCTAGTAACTCTGTCAAAGCTATATTCCACATCGGAAATTAAAAATCAAGAGGGAAACATCAATCTCCATTCCTTTGAAGAAATTAATCACTTATTCACCAAAAAAGAAAAAAGACAAAAAAAATTAAGCACTTGAACTAATATTCTAGGGGTTGGACTAAAATGCTGAAAAAGTAGAAGTTGAAATAGTATGTATATCAAGTAATTAAATAAGTATTGGCATGCAATAAGTAAAACAATTTAGATAGATGAAAATATTTATGGGAGATCATATTTTGATTGATGATACTTAGATGCATAATAAAATCTCCCTTTATTGCAGTTATGTATGAAATATTTCAAGGACATAACTATTTTCATAATATTTTTCATATAATTTGTTGAGATGATAATCTGTGATTGAAGTAATATTATTTTTACAAGTTTGGATGGAGGATGTTCCATCCCATATTGTTCAGTTTTTACAGTTAGATGTAACTCATTTATGTTAATGAAATTTCATAAGTTCTTTCTAAAAAAAAAAAAAGTAATATTATTTTTAGGTAAAAATACAAAACTGACTCTCTAACTTTCAGTTTTTTTCATTTCGATCCTCTAACTTTCAATTATTGTCAATTTGATACTCCGTTAAACTTCAGTTAAGTCCTGCCGTAAATGGAGCCAAAATAACGTGTTTTGGCTCTTTTTTTTTTTTTTTATAATAAATTTCAGATTTTAAAGAAAATTAAAAAAAAAAAAAACGAGAATCATTCCACACCCAGTTCACTCACTGAAAAAGCTTGTAAATTTCCTACACACTTCTCAACCCAAATCACTTAAGCTTGGCCACTGCATCCCCTGATTCATAGAAAAATCGATGACGTGAACTCGTTTCTTGCCATCAAACGCTTCTAAAATGGCTTGGTTGGCGGTGAAGTGAGCGAATTTGAGGTAAGGGCAGGTTTCGTAGAAGTGCATCTGAAGAATATCGAATAGCGACTGGTTCAATGGGTTCTGAGGGTACAACCCGTAGATTCGACGAGCTAAGTTGCACCTGCTCAAATGGGTCAACGTCATTATCAGCACAAAGCACAAAATCGAAGCAAACCCATTTCACATAAACCAATCTATAACAAAACAAAACCCAACAATTTCAGAGATTTCAGACCCATTTTGCCAAAACCGGTCATTATACAAGAAACCCATTTCACCAAAAAGCATAAGCCCAAATGATTCGATGTCAATATCAACATTAAGTACAAGATGGAGGCAGACCCATTTCACAAAAACCAATTTTTTACAGAACAAACACCTAAACAATTTCAAGCGTTTGAGACCCAATTCGCCAAAACCAATCACAATACAGGAAACCCATTTCACCAAAAAGCATAAGCTCATATGGGTCGGTGTCAAAATCAACATAAAGTAGAGGATCGAAGAAATATATAAGAGATGAGAGATATGGGAATGAATGGGATGGGGACTGACCTCAGTAAGAAGCAGCGGAAGTAGATTGATGGTGGTGAGAAACTTTACAAGCTTTTTCAGTGAGTGATTTGGCTCAATTAACGGCAGGATATAACTGAGTTTAACGGAATACCAAAATTGACAATAATTGAAAGTTAAAGGACTAAAATGACAAAATTAAAAGTTAAAGGACTAAAATGAAAAAGACTGAAAGATAGAAGGTCAGTTTTACATTTGTGCTTTATTTTTACATGAGTCCACCTTTTATAAGATTTTTATTACATACTAATTGTAATAGACCCTATCAATGGTTGTGAAAAAATTATAAATTTTTTATGGCCCTAATATTCTTGTAAAATGAATGATGTATATTGTGGACTACTATCTCAAGTAGATAAATCGTGATTAAGAGATTTATTTATAGCCCATTATGGAATTGGAATAATATTTGTAACAATTCGAACTTGAAGGAACATGCTACTATATGATACGCTAAGCACAAAAATAAACCAAACTTACCTCTGTAGAGTAAATTCATGAGCACCTACGATAGCGAGAATTTTTGTTTTGAAGGAGTTATATGAACTTAGTTCTAAGAGAAAGGGATGAGAGCTTCCAATTTAATTAATATGAATCTCTGTCATCAGAACTCTAATATATAGAAAAGAAAGGGAAAATACTGCCAATGCAAAACTTTGCCACTTCTCAACGCCAAGTGAAAATACTGCCAAAGCCAAACTTTGCCACTTCTCAATGTCACAAGTGAAAATGCCAGAAATGTTGCCATATTATTAACCTTGGAAGTGACCTTGGTTTTTGTTGCATTTCCCAGAAGACAGTGGTGGGAGCATATGTTGTGTTATACGCTTTATCTAACTCATTTTCTAAGGTCCGTGGGGCGTACGTGTATGCCTAAATAAAACGCAACAATAAGCTTTTACCTGCAAGAATATTCATTCTAATTAACTCAAGTTTTTCATTAAAAAAAAAGGGGGATGCTTTTTTTAAAAGGAAAAAATAATATTAACTAAGGATATGACTGTCTTTGATCATTTCACATTACGATTCATAAAAGTGAGACCAATTTTTTCATTGGTACAAATTTATATATCCGCATTATACTCCGCAATACTACTATTACAAGTCTACAACAATATTGACTTATCAATCTTATCAATTCAAGCAATTACTGACATTTTTTGTGGAAGTTCATCTTTATAGTTTGGGATTGAGATCAGATGCAATACCTTAGGTATTGCATCTAATGCAATAGTAATGGATGGTTGAGATTCAAAGTTGAAAAAAGCAACTTTCAATTTCAACCATTAAATATAAAAAGTTGAAATATAGTTAAAAGAAGTTAAAAAGTTAAAATAAAAAGTTAAGAATTGTAAAAATTTAAGTGAGAGGGATTAGAGTAATTGCACCTGGTGCTATATTGCACCCGATCCATAATCCATACTATAATCCTATATCTACCTATCTAAAAAGATACTTACCATCATGAGATTACATGAGTCTTCTCTTTCATATGTGAAACTATATGTGTGGTACTCACATATACTGTAAGTGATAAGTCTCATGAGAACCTTTTGTACTATAATTAGGTAGATACAGGGATTATAGTATGGATTATGGAAGGTTAAGTTGTGGGGTTCAAACTATAAAGATACTTATCAGCATGAGATTACATGAGTCTTCTCTTTCATATGTGGGACTATATGTGTGGTACTCACATATATTGTAAGAGATAAGTCTCATGAGAACCTTTTGTGCTATAATTTTCCAGTAGCTATAATTTTTGTTGCTCAATTTGATAGATGAAAAAATGGTTAACATTAGATAAGGAACAACTCATCTTTCTACACAAACCTCCACAAAAAACATTACCAAAATGAACAAAAGTGGGCCAAATTAGACCAAATAGACTAAATTGGACCGAAATAGACAAAAGTGGATTGGATCAACCAAAATGGACCATATAGGCCGAATTGGACAGAATTGACTGAAGTAGACCTTATGGACCGAAATGGACTGGATGGACTAAATTGGACAAAAATGGACTGAATTGGACCGAAGTAAACCAAATGGATAGAATAGACCGAATAGGACCTATATGGACCAAATTGGATGAAAGTGAACCCAATGCTGATATGTAATTAGCAAACATAACTCAAAAAAATTAATAATAATTAAAATAAGAAAGTGATGTAAAACCATAATATGTGATAAGTAATAATGTATTGCAATACAATGAAAAATGGTTTGTTGTTAAAGTAACATCAATCAAATTTGTTATTAGATTAATATTTTTAACTAAATTATTATGCATGTGTCTATGATTCTATGTATCTGTTAAAGGTTTTATTCAAGTTAAATTTGGTACCATATAGAGAAAGTTGGTATACCACAAAATATATATATATATATATATATATATATATATATATATATATATCAGGAAAATCACTTGCATGTAAAATTTTATACAAAATGAAAAAGAAAGAGGAAAAAAAAACCCTATGTTAAAAGCTTTTTTATCTCTCCCTCTTGAAGTTGATAAAAATGACATATGGTCCTCTAAATAGGAGAGTAACTGGACCCTTCAACCTAGCTTTGCATACGACATTAGCAAACAAATATAAATATAGTGGTAGAATGAGATTTTTTTTTGGGCAAGTGTGTAAAGTTGTAATTTACAACTATTTTATGTTGGCTTTAATTCCGTGCCAAATTTGATTGTAATTTTTTCAATCATATATTCCTTGTATGTATATGGGTTTCTAATTGTAAGGGATAAGTGTGAGAGAGTGTGAAGACTCAAGCTTAAAAGGATGAACAAGTGGATTTCACAAGTGTCTTTCGAGAATCTTACCCGCGAAAGAGCCACGTGTAGAGCACATGACTGGAAGATGAAGAGTCATGCTAGGCTAGAGAGTTTCACAAGTGTCTTGCGGGAAAGGCCATCCCGCCAAGTACTCGCAAAACATTTTGTTTGGCAAAAAGTTATGTTTTGTTTTACCAAGTCTTTACCCATACTATATATACCCTCATTACCCACAAATTGCAAGGAGTGCTTTTCAAAAAGAAATCCCTAGAAAATATACTTGAGAGTTAGAGATTGTTATACCCATAATTATCAACACATTTCCTTGTGGTTTTCCTTAACTCCTACCTCTCCATCTCTATATCCTTGAGAGGTTGATAGCACAAACACTTACCACACCTATTCTGAGTGTCAAGTGATATTTTGGTGCTGTTAGGAAGCATTAGAAGGAGTCATTCATTGGCGGATGAAATCGGGCTGAATTGTGGGATCCAGAAAGCTAGAGAAGACAAGGTTTCGAGAAGCCAGTTGGTAGCAGGAGCTTGGAGGACTCAAGTACATGGGGTAGACTAAGTTTGGAGAGTCTTTTGTTATTCATGTACTCCAACTTTATTTTCTAGTGGATCAATTTCAATTTGGAGGGTCGCGGAGAGGTTTTTCGCCGAATTCTTCGGTTTCCTCTTCAATAACACATCTCGGTATTATCTTGTGTTTGCATCTCTCTTCCCTACTCTTAAGCTTTACTTTATATTGTTGATAACAGATGAATATGGCTTAGGGTAGTAATAACGGTTGTTTGCGCTTTTTACTCTTGTTCCGCACTTGATATAAGTTAGATTAAAAGCTATCTAGCTGTAATTTTTATTTGGGGGTCTAAACAAGCTCATTTGTATTTACACAAATCCAAGCTTTCAAAGTGTAAACTAAAAATAAATAAATGGTGTCTCCACCAAGGTGTTTTTATTACACGTATTTTTTTATTATAAGTTAGATTTAGGTTCAAGAATATGTAAAGTCATAGTAGTGAAAAGTGATGGTCATATCATGATTGATAAGTTATAATTAGTTTTAAGAATGAGTAAAAGTATAATGCATTTTTTTTAGAGAGTTTCAACTTATGGCGTCCGCTCTCGATGATTTGATGATAGCTCTTTATCATCAAATCAAGACACCAATTGGATTTTGGTGAGGTAGGGATTGAACCATAAATCTCTTATTCAACTATCAAAGACTTTACCAGGTGAGCTAACTGGAACCCACTATAATGCATTTAGTTGTGTGCGTAGCACTACTTTTCTAATTATATGCATTTTCATTCTTGGATTATAATAGGAAAAGTTTTAATGAGGGTGTAATTTTGTGTATTAATTCTTGTTCTTTTATTTATAAAAATTTGATATGGTTGGAGTGTGCGAATAAGAACTTTACACCAAATCCTTGATATATTTAAGGCAAAAATCTAAAATTGACTCTCTAACTTTCAGCTTTTGTCATTTCAGTCCTCTAACTTTTAGTTTTGTCATTTTAGTCTTCTAACTTTAAATTTCTATCTATGTAGTATTCCATTAGACATCTATTAGTTGTCTCTGTTAAGTGATCAAAATGACGCCATTTTGGCTCATTTCTTTTTTCTTTTTTTTTTTAAGAAATTTCGTAATTAAAAAAAATGTGTTATAAAAAAAATAAAATAAAAATTAGGGGAACTACATTATTCCCCTTATTTGAAATCAAAACACAAAATAGGAACACAATCAGTAGCCCTAAACTAAGAAATTTGGGGGGAAAGAAGAGGTCTGGGTCAGTAGTAGTTTGAAGTGAGATTGAGAGAAAGAACCCGAGTTTGAGAGAGAGAACCCGAAATTGAGAAACCGAGATTGAGAGAGAGAGAAACCAAGAGAGAGAGAGAGAGAGAGAGAGAGAGAGAGAGAGATATTGAGACCGAGATAGAAATATTTTGTGGCGGCCTAGGGTCCACTTCGGCAAGCTAGGGTGTACTCCTTCAACTCCAGCTTCAGCTCCAGCCAAGTATAGTAGTGATGATATAACTCTTTTTAACTTTTGTGTTTTTTTGGGTATAGCTAGTAGTTGAACAATGAATTTTGTGCTAGATTGTGTTGTGTTATATAAAGCTTCTCTGTTGAAGAATATTTTTGTTTCATTTTTTTTGTTTATTTTGGACTTTGTTGACTAATAGGTGAGGTTAAATGCTTTGGGATAAACTAATTTATGTTAGTCTTTTTTTTTTTTTTCCTCCCCTTTTGTGTGGATAATATACTTTATTTGTCTGTTTGCAAAACATTTTCACATGAAATTTTATTGTTTTGAAATAACTTGGTCCCCACTAATTGTTTGCTGTGTGGGGTACTTAGAAGTTAGCACTATATGTTTCTTCTGATATTTTGGTGTGTGTGGTACTTAAAATTGTCTTTGTCAATTAAAACACTCGTGTTGTTTGTCGACTTTTTAATTTAATGATTTCACAATAAAGACACTTGGTCAGAATTTTACACTATTTTTTCACTAGAACTGAGTTTGTTGACTTATTAATTTAATACTTAGTTGAATTTAGTACTATATAAAGAAAATTGGAATACTACAAAAAAAAGTATATCAGGAAAATCACTTGTATGTAATATTTTATACATAAAGAAAAAGAAAGAGGAAAAAAAAACCTTTACATTAGACTTTTTTTTTTCTCTTTTTGTGCGGATAATATACTCTTTTTGTGCGGATAATATACTTTATTTGTTTGTTTGCAGAACATTTTCACATGAAATTTTATTGTTTTGAAATAACTTGGTCTCCACTAATTGTTTGTTGTGTTGTTTGCTGTGTGAGGTACTTAGAAGTTAGCACTATATTTTTCTTCTGATATTTTGGTGTGTGCAGTACTTAAAATTGTCTTTGTCAATTAAAACACTCGTGTTGTTTTTTGACTTTTTAATTTAATAATTTCACAGTAAAGACGCTTGGTCAAAATTTTACACTATTTTTTCACTAGAACTGAGTTTGTTGACTTTTTGATTTAATACTTAGTTGAATTTAGTACTATATAAAGAAAATGGAATACTACAAAAAAAGTATATCAGGAAAATCACTTGTATGTAATATTTTATACATAAAGAAAAAGAAAGAGGAAAAAAAAAAAACCTTTGGTAAGAGCTTTTTTATCCCTCTCTTATAAAGTTGATGAAAATGACATATGGTTCTCTAAGTAGTAGAAGAATTGGACCCTTCAACCTAGCTTTGAATACTACCTTAGCAAACGAATATGAATATAGTGGTAGAATGAGATTTTTTTTCAGCATTTATATACTAAAAATAAATAAATGGTGTCTCCACCCAAGGTGTTTGTATTGCATGTATTTTCTATTATAAGTTACATTTAGGTTCAAGAATGTGTAAAGTCATGGAAATAAAAAGTGATGGTCATATCATGATTGATAAGTTATAATTAGTTTTGACAATTAGTAGAGGCATAATGCATTATTGCATACATTAATATTTATATGCATATTTTTTTTAAGAAATGATGGTAAGAAAATGATGACATAGCCACTAATGTGACTTAACAAAAACGTAACAACAATGAATACTACATTTAAGATATATATAAATATATAGAATATATATTAAAGAAAAGTTAAACTTAAAAAAAAAAAAAAAGAATTTTATATTTAGACCCACACTAAATTAACTTAATATCTTTTATAATTTTTTTAATTATAATTCAATAATTGGAGTGGGGGAATTTGAACCATGGATGTCTCTACTAAAAATATTAGGAGGTGTCAACCAATTGAATTACAAAACTCTTAACCTTCATACTTTATTATAGTTACTAGTTGCAGATCTGCAGAAATTTTGACAATTTTTTTTTTTTTTTTTTTTTGTCTAATGAAAATACTAAAGGAAACTTATAATTATTAGTCTCAAACCCTTCTTAAAATGATATGATTATTTTCTAATAAAATAAAGTTGATACAATATATTTGAACTTCTAAATTAAGTTATCTATATTTGTTATTTGAAAGTGTTTTAAATTTTGTAAGTTTAAAAAAAAAAAAAAGAAACCTAATGTATTTTATATTCAATTATTATATTTTGGACAAGATATTTTGTAAATAATTTAATGTGCAATTGAAATTTACTTCTAGTGCTTTTTACAAACCATTCATCCTTTATATTCAATTATTATATATTGTAGCTGTTGAATAGTTAATGGTGGCAAATCAAAATCCATCATTTTGTTGTTTTTTTTATTATGTTTTTTTTGCTAAAATACATTATTGTGGCGTTTATTAAAAAAAAATTACACTATTTTGGCAAATAACAATCTACCATTTTTCATTTTAGTTTTTTTATTTGGATATTTTGTTTTGCATCTACTAAAAGTTTTTTAGGTTAAACCGGTGAGCACACCCCCATCCATTGTGTATTCTTTTTTTTTTCTTTTTCTTTTATTGGATGTTAGGCCTCATCGTACTTATGATTGAGTTTGGCTTACCTCCAATTAAAAAGGTCTCCTTTTATTTTAAATACATAATGGCCAGTGGTAGTATGTTTTAATCTCTACAGTTTATTTAATTAATGAATGATATGGCAGTTTCTCATTACAACAAAAAGAGATTTCAGTTTTAAAAATACTAGAGGTAAGCCAAACCCCTTATGATTATATTAGTGATAAGCAAACACATAAAACTTTCTGGACAAACTCATAAACTTTGAATTGGGATAAATGGTAAATTTAGTCTTAATAAAATTTTTTTAATTTTTTAAAAGAGCTTTTGAGCATGTGCAATATTACACCACTCAATAACTTGTTATACAAATCATATTTTAAAAATCTCACTGTTGAATTATATGTTCTATATGTTTTTAATATTCATACTTATTTTCATGTCAATTGGATGTTATTTACCATTTAATCCATAAACTCATATATAAAATTTGTTTAAGTTGTACCTTTTGCTTCTTTTTTTTTTTTAGTTCCTTTTTGCCCCTAATACAGTATGTGTTTGGATCCAGATGAACCTGCGTCTAGCGTTTTGCGTTTTCCTTTTTTTTTCTTTTTTTGCATGCGTTTCAACTTTAGGGGACCAAGTGCACTGTTGAGCACTATTCATGCACGGTTGAGCCATGACTTTTGACTTTTCTGTGCACACTAGTGGGTCCCGTGCACTGTTTACGGGACCCACAAACCTCACTTTTCAGCAATTTTTTCATTAAAAATGGGTCCCACGGTAGTATTCACACATTTAAAAATTATTTTGCTACAGTATTTTCAGTTTTCAGCAAAATAAGCTGTATCCAAACAAACCCATAGTATAAAAAATTTCTTTATGAATTATAACTTACCTATGAACAGGGGTCAGAATTGGCACAAAGAGCATGACTAAAATAAACTTATATATTTTAGAATTGTCAACACAGTCTCTTAGCAAACTAAATGATATTATTGGAAATACATTATCTAAACTTTCCATTGAAGATTAATTGGATTGCCATTCTTCCCAAAACAAGCCCTAGCTATCCACAAAATATCATGCTCTTCTTCTTCTTCTTCTTCTTCTTCCAAATCTGAACCCTCCTTTGGTAATTAAGTGCATAGAGTAACCATAATAAGCAATGCAAGCAAAAAAGGGCCCAACCCAGAAAACCCAATGTCCATCCCACAATCTATCTCCTTGCAACAATGCTGGTCCCAAGCATTTTGCTGGGTTCAGGCCTGCACCACCATATCCAACCTTCCCAGTAACTATTATAGACACAAACACTGCTAGTGCCAAAGACCCTGCCACCACAACACACACCATTGCTATGCCAAGTTCCTTGCACCTTTTCTTGTCAAATGCCAGTGTCATACCAAGAAAGAGAAACACAAATGTGCAAACGAATTCTAATATCAATGTAGTTGCAGGGCCATCAACTGTGCAGCCACCTAAGAAATGACTTTGTATGGTTTGACAGTCCATCACATTTTGAAGTATATAAAAACCAGTTATTGAGCCTGCACATTGAGCCAAGACATAGATCACTACAACAAACTTGAGTTTTTTCAACATATTTTTATCTACGGTCACTAAAAAATGTTAATAAAAATCTTAAACTTCTACAGTTAGACACAATTGTTGAATAAAGTAAAGAAATTCACATATTTATTTCTAAAGTTGGTATAACTATTGATACATGTGTTAAAAAAAATCGACAGTTGGCATAACTGTTGAAATAAGTGTTAAAAAAAATAAATAAATAGGGAAAAGTTATATCAACAGTCGGATAAATGTAGAAAAAAATAAATTAAATATTTTATCATAAGTTATAAAATGTTGAAAATAAAAACACAGAACTTTTTTACGATTAATTTTTTTTATCCTTCTCTCTCTCTCTCTCTCTCTCTCTCTCTCTCTCTCTCTCTCTCTCTCTCTCTCTCTCTCTCTCTCTCTCTCTCTCTCTCTCTCTCTCTCTCTCTCTCTCTCTCTCTCTCTCTCTCATAGCTCTTTGTGGTCATGGCTATTAATCAATTTCAAAACCTTTCTATTTTTCTATTATTTTCTAGGCACCCAAACAGAGTTTTTTTTTTTTTTTTTTTTTTTTTTTTTTTTTTTTTACGATTTTCGTTTTGATTTCCTCATCAAGATCATCGCCATCGAATTGATTTCATCAAGCTGGTACTACTACATTCAGTTACGTTTCTATTGAGCTCTAGCTCAATGGCACGTCATTTCCTTACAAGGGCAATGTGAAAAGTGAGGCCAGGGGTTCAAGATCCATTGGATGCATGTGTAATTACACTACAAAGGTTCCATCTAGGAAAAAATATTCTTGTCCATTAATTTCATTTAAATTGTGTGCCATATTCAAATTATTTTTTATAAAAAAAAATAAAAAATAAAAAAAAATAAAAAAATTCTAATTGGTTCATTGTTTTTGTTTCTTTGTACAGGACAATTTCTGGGAGATGGGTGATATAGGTCCTTGTGGACCTTGCACTGAAATACATTATGATAGAATTGGTAATCGAGATGCTGCATCATTGGTTAACAATGATGATCTTAAACGTGCCTTGAGATTTGGGAAAAATTATTAGGTACTCCCGGAGTACCATAAATGCATACTCCATCCTCTCACATGAATGATAGGTCCCACTATGAATTTAATTAGTGGGACCCACCATTCATGTGAGAGAAGGGAGTACGCATTTATGATACTCTGGGAGTACATAATAATTTCCCGAGATTTGGAACCTTGTCTTTATTCAGGTATAACTTTTTTCAACCATGTCTTGTGGATTTCCATTTAGCATTCCTGATATAATTTGTGTACTTCTTCTTCAAAAGACTCCTAATTGTATTTATGTATATTCTTCTTCTTCTTCTTTTTTATGGTTCATTAAAACCACTGCCTGCTAAGCATGTTGATATGGGCATTGGTTTCGAAAGGTTGACTTCTATATCAATTCAAATTACTGATAAAAAAATATATTTTCAGCTCTTATTATCCATTGTATTTGTATAGTTTTTTTATTGTGTTAAAAGAGTAGTTGATTGGTTGTTGTAAATTTAATTGGAATTGCACAATTGTGTTTACATTATATTTTGAATTAGGTTATTTAATTTTGATCAATGTAAAAAGCACATCCAAATTTATTTATTTATTTAAATAAAATACTTATTTTAACCTTTACAAACTGTTGAAAATTATCTCAACATACCCTTTATCGACGATTGAGTGCATGTAGAAAAAAGTAATAAGCATTTTTATATGTTTATGTTTCAACGGCTTTTAATAATACTTTGACGTTTATTAACCATTGATAAAAGTGTAACATTTTTTTCAACGGTTGCATAGGCCATAGAAAATGTTAACAATATAAAGTGAGAGAGAAAGACTGAATAGTCTGTATATTGATGTGTGAACAATAATGTACAATAGAGAGCCTTATATAGGCTAGGTATGTGTGCAGTACAAGTAAAAGGAGTAAACTACAAGTATAGTATATTGGGCTAAGCCCAATGGACTAAATTGGTCTAAGCTATACACTAACATCCCCCCTCAAACTCGAGGTAGTAAGGAAGAAGCCAACTGGAGTTTGGATATAAGATCTCGAAGACGACTAGGCGGGTGAGTCTTGGTAAAAATATCAGCAGGCTGGTCAGCAGAGGAGATGGAGAACAACTTGAGATTTCCTTTCTTGAGATGCTGGCGAGTGATGTGGCAGTCGATCTCAATATGCTTGGTACGTTCGTGGAAGACATCATTATGAGCGATGTAGATAGCACTACGATTGTCACAATAAAGAGGAGTGGCAGTGGGCTGCGGAGCATCCATGTCAGCCAAAAGCCAGCGAAGCCAAACAAGCTCGCAAGTGGTGTCGGCAAGGGCACGATATTTTGCCTCAGTACTGGAACGGGAAACCACATCCTGCTTTTTGCTGCGCCACGAGACAAGAGAAGTACCTAACAGGAAACAGAAACCTGTGATAGAGCATCGATCAGTCGAATCACCTGCCCAATCAGCATCTGAATAAGCATGAAGCTCGAGGGAAGATCGAAAGGAGTAATGCAGACTATGATAAAGTGTGCCTTTGACATATCGGAGAATCCGAAGAACAGCAGCATAATGGACAGAACGAGGTGCATCCATGAACTTACTAACCATACCCACGGCATGTGAAATATCCGGACGAGTAACAGTGAGATAGATCAAACTACCAACCAACTGACGATAGCGAGTAGCATCGGATATAGGTTCACCATCCAAAGGTGTGAGCTTTGCATTGTATTCTAAAGGAGTGGAAACAGTCTTGTTGTCGGTGATACCGGCTTTGGAGAGAAGATCAGAAGCATATTTAGCCTGGGAAAGATAGTATCCATCAGAGGATGAGGTAACCTCAAGCCCAAGAAAATAGCTGAGAGTGCCTAGATCTTTCATCTCAAAATGTTGACTAAGGAACTGCTGAAGAGAGCGGATACCTGCAGAATCATCTCCAGTAATAATCATATCATCAACATAAAGAAGAATAAAAGTGATACCAGCAGAGGATCTTCGGACAAAGAGAGCTGTGTCATGAGGACTCGAAGTGAAACCCTGCTGAGCAACAACCGAGCTAAACTTTTCAAACCAAGCTCAAGGAGCCTGCTTAAGGCCATAAAGAGCACGGTGAAGGCGACAAACTTGGCTACCTGAGTGTGGATAACCAGGGGGTGGTTGCATGTACACTTCTTCATGGAGATCTCCATTAAGGAAAGCATTCTTCACATCCATTTGATAAAGAGGCCAACGGCGAACAGCAGCCACAGCAATGAGACATCTGACAGATGTAAGGTGAGCAACAGGAGCAAATGTTTCCTCATAGTCAATACCATACTCCTGAGTAAAGCCCTTGGCAACTAGGCGAGCCTTGTATCGTTCAACAGATCCATCAGCCTTGGTCTTGATCTTGTAAACCCACCTACAACCTACTACAGACTTACTAGGAGGCAAATCAACCATATCCCAAGTGTTATTCTTATGAATGGCATCTAGTTCTTCGTTCATAGCTTGCTGCCAAAGAGGGTCAGTATTGGCCTCACGATAGGTGTGAGGTTCATAGAGGGTGGCAAGAGCAAAAGAGCAGTGATAATCAATAAGATAAGGGGGAGGAATGCTTACCTGAGTGGAACGACGAAATTCAAGACCAACAAGTGACTCAGGAGAGGGTGGTGCCACAGGATCCAAGACAGGCGGGTCATATGCCGGAGACAGAACCAGAGATGAGTCGTCTGGAGAGGCAGCCGATGTTGAAGAATCCTCCACAAGTTCAGGATAGAGAGGGAGGAAAAGATCAGTAAAAATGGGAGACTCTGAGGAAGGAGATGCAGGAAACTGCTGAAGACTCGTGAAAGAACGATGTTCCCAAAACTCAACATGACGGGAGACACGAAGGCGATGAGAAATGGGATCATAGCAGCGAAACCCTTTTTGAGACACACCATAACCAAGGAAACAACAGAGACGAGTACGAGGCTGGAGCTTTGTTCGTTCATGAGGAGGAAAAGAGACAAAGCAAGCACAACCAAAAACCCGAAGGGAGGAGTAGTCAGGAGTTTGACCATAAAGAAGCTCAAATGGTGATTTGTTGTGTGTAGTTGGTGAAGAAATACGATTAATGGTGTACACAGCAGTGAGTGCAGCCTCACCCCAAAAGCACTCAGGAAGAGAGGCAGAAATGAGAAGGGTGCGGACAACATCAAGAATGTGACGATGTTTTCGTTCTGCACGACCATTTTGTTGAGAGGTGTAAGGACAAGACCGCTGAGGAAGAGTACCATGACTGTCTAAAAAGGATAAGAAAGATTTATCATTATATTCTTGAGCATTATCTGATCGAAAGACTTTGACGGTGCGATTGAACTGTGTTTCAATCATTTTATGAAATGTTTGGTAAATAGACACAAGTTCAGACCTATGGTGAAGCAGATAAATCCAAGTATATCGAGAAAAATCATCCACAAATATGACAAAATATTTAGATCCCCCCTCAGTGAGAACAGGTGCAGGACCCCAAATATCAGAATGTATAAGATCAAAAGGGGTAGAAGAAACGGAGTCACTTTTATTAAAGGGCAATTTTGTTTGTTTACCAAAATGACAGGAAGTACAATCAAAATTTTGAAACTGAACTGAACCTAAATGACCTTGAGAAGCTAACAATTGAAGACGAGATAAGGATGGATGACCAAGACGAGCATGCCATAGATCAGGTGAGGAGGTGGTAGTGGTAGCAACTGCAGAAACAACTTGTGAAGGAATCTTCAAGTCATGAACCTCAAACATGCGACCAACCTTATGGCCTGTCCCAAGCACTTGACCCGTCCGGGGATCCTGCACATCTACACCATGATTAGTAAATAGAAGATCTACGCCTAATTCACAAAGTTGACCAACAGAAAGCAAATTAAGGGATAACTTTGGAATATGAAAAATGTCATTAAGGGATAAACTAGGAGAAGAGATTGTTCCTTTATGACTAATAGGCATAGGAGTTCCATCAGCAGTGTAAATGGTGATTGGAAGTTCTAAGGGTGCCTTATCAGAAAATTGGGATTCATCAGGAGTCATATGGTTACAACATGCAGTATCAAAGAATCAAGGTTATTTACCTGAGGTGACAGAAAGGGCAGTGGAAGTGCGGGATAAAACCTGTTGAACAACTGCCTCAATATCAGCCGTAGTAAGTGAGGAAGTCAAAGATGGACCTGTAGGAACCGATGGATCTGAAGGACATACAGTAGCTGCCCGAGGAAGAGAAGCCTTATTATGCTTTTGCACAAATTTCTGCAGTTTACGACAAACAGAGATGTCATGACCTTTGCTACGACAAAACTCGCAGCGAGTACCTTTGGAAAACTGAGAGTTGGGACGCCCAGGGTTTATTCGTGGAGGAGCAGTGAATGCAGCAATGGGAGGCTGTGGAGAGGGTATCACTACAAGAAAATGTACTTTTAGTGACGAAAAAATTCGTCACTAAAAGTCCAGCTTTTCGTCACTAAGAACCTTTAGCGACGAAACTCATTTCGTCACTGTAGCCCCGTCGCTAAAAACCCTAGCGACGAAAATTTTCGTCACTAAAAGTCTGATTTGATTTTTTTTTCAAAAACTTTTAGCGACGAATGATTTCGTCGCTAAATGTTTTCCTCGCTAAAAACAATATTCAGCGACGAAAATATTTCGTCACTAAAACCATTTCAGTTTATTAAAATCATATTTAGTGACGAACAATTTCGTCACTAAAACTATTTTCTGGTACATATAGTGACGAAAAAATTCGTCACTAAAACTATTTTTAAGAAAATCCAAGCACATATAGCGACGAATATTTTCGTCACTAAAGCTATCTCTTACAAAATTATGCTACATTTAGCGACGAAATATTTCGTCACTAAAACTTATTTTCTATTTTTATTATTTTCATGATTTTGATATTAACCTGTAACCTGTCATTACATTATTAAAACCTCACATTTATTTTAACACATTTATAAAAATCAATCCATATATTCCACAAATAAAAAATAAAACAAGTATCCAATTCAAACTCTTTCCATACAATAATTGTTTGCAACACATACAATAACTCAAAATGTTTTATAACAATACAAAAAGTGTAGCATAATGTAATTAGCGCCTAAGGGAAATGTCCTCATATGTCTTCAAGTAATGCCAAAAGTAAATCCCCTAAAGCCACCAATAAGAAATCTGCACAAATATAAAAACACTACTACATTAAAATCATAAAGTAAAAACATTAACTATGTTATAAGAAAATGAAGTGTTTTAACTTGAAGGTAAAATACTAACCAATAAGTGTTTTAGCTTGAAGATGAACCACCCCCATAGGTAAAAGCGTCATTATAACCCTTACTCCTCAAAAAATTAAGAATATTATTTTGGACTTCATCTTGCTTAGCTCGTGCCTCTTGCTCCTTAGCTCGCTCCTCTTCGTCCCTAACTCTTGCCTCTTTGAGCTCAATTATCTCATTTTCTAACCGATGGATATACTCCACCGAGGAACTAGATGAGGCAGTGGTTACTAGAGAAGAGGAAGGTCTCATACCAAGTCCTTTTACAATACCAGACTTTTTCTTAAAAACCAAGTTTGAGATCTCCTCTTGTGTAAGGGGAATTGCATTAGGATCTTGACAATGATTCTCTTGCACTTTGAGAATAGTTTCCTACCATTTGAAAGAGATAAAAAACAAACAATCACAACATTAATACTATATATGTTATAACTTTACAAACATGATAGGAATGGAATGATACACATACATATGTCGCTTCATCCTCATGGTGTATCCACTTATTTGTATTTGGATTGAAATGAACATCTTTGTAAACTTTTGCCAATTCAGGAACTTGACCGCCATTATTATTTGTCTAATTAATTAACATTCGAGTGTTAGATAGTTATAGTTAATTAATCACAACATATAATATACTAAGGTTTAAGAAAATGAAAGAACACGCACCTCCTCATCAACCCTAATAGCAAGTGCCTTTGTCCCACATCTATGTTTGCGTTCACTGACCTTGATATGTTCGCTGCATAGCCATCCGGATACTTGACTGATTTCAAAAAGTCATAAAAACCATCCCTTTCATTGGGGCTTAATGAAAAGAAAGCCCGAGGCTTGTCATATGATCCATCAGGACGTTGTTTCAAATGCAACGTGTGTCTGAAGTTCATATTTTGCAAGTCTATTCGTGTCTTGTCAGTGTCCTTATTTTTCCCCTCAATGCCCAACAAAGTACCATAAGTACTCTCACTAATGTTCTTCTCCACATGCATGACATCAATGTTGTGCTTAAGCTTCTTATTTTTCCAATATGGAAGCTTGTACAAAATACTTACCTTTGACCGATTTGGCCCCCCAATAAGTTGTCTCTTCTTGTTGCTTGGATGTTTTCCTAAAATTATATTTGGCATTCTATCTAACTGCTCTTGTATCTTTCCCACTTGTAACTCTAAAGATCTCGTTCGTTTCTCCGGTAAACTATTATGCAACCGACTATGTCTCCAACGATGTTCCATAGGTAAATAAGCTCGATGATTAATGAATCCAATTTTACTTTCCAAAGCTTCTGAATATGGTTGATCATTGCAAGTGTAACAAGAATGATAACCCTTTGTCCTCCACCCGGACACGTTACCAAATCCAGGATAGTCATGTATTGTCCACAACAAAGTTGCACGCATCTGAAAATGCTCTTTTCTATAAGCATCATAAGTTTCTACACCTTCTTCCCACAACTCCTTCAACTCATCAACCAATGGTTTCAAGTAAATATCAATCTCATTTTCCGGTTGATGGGGACCAGGAATAAGCAAGGACAACATAAAATATGGCTCCTTCATAACCAACCAAGGAGGTAGATTATAGGGAATAAGTATGACAGGCCACATACTATAGTTGTTGTTCATATTCCCAAAAGGATTAAATCCATTTGTAGCCAACCCCAACCTTACATTGCGAGGTTCAAAGGCAAAATCAGGATGTTGCAAATCAAACTCCTTCCACTCCTCACTATCAGCCAGATGTCTCATTATCCCATCATCTACACGTTTGTCTATATACCATCTCATGTCCTTAGCTTTTTGGCCTGACATGTACAATCTCCTCAGTCTCAGTGTCAACGGGAAGTAACGCAATACCTTATGAGGAATCTTCTTACCTTGGGTACGTGTATCTTTGTACCTAGGCGCCTCACACACCGGACATTTATCAAGATTTTCATTTTCCTTCCAAAATAGTGCACAATCATTTTTGCAAGCATCTATATGCTCGTATGACATGCCCAAGTCACGTAATATCTTCTTTGCTTCATAAGTTGACCTTGGAACCGAATTACCTTTTGGTAAAACCTTTGTCAGCAATTCTAGCATCATATCAAGTCCTTTATTACTCAAGTTGGTCATTACCTTTACATTCAACATCTCAATAACAAACTTCAAGATACTATAATCAGTGCAACCCGGATACAACTCACGCTTTGCATCTTCCTCAAGTTTGTCAAAATCACGCATCTCCTCATCTTCGGTTGCATTTCTTGGTTCCCCTCTAATTCGGTCACCTACTAAGGCATTGATACCATCCATCTGATCACCATCCGACATTTCATTATCATGAATGTTCTCGTTCAATACACGAGGTTCTCCATGATTATACCAATTAATGTAAGATTGCATAATTCCACGATGAAGCAAATGGATACGCACAGTTTGAGGAGATTGTCGATAGCAATTCACACAATGAATACACGGGCAAGGAATATTACCACTCAAGTCCACAACCGCTACTGCGGAATTAATAAATGTATTGACCCCTTCAATATATGGATGACTTAATCTGCCATCGAGTGTCTTACCCATTGTCATCCAACTTTTATCCATGTTCGACTACAATTATAAAATGAATCCTACTTTAGTAAAATAAGGACAACTCATGCATAATGTATTCTAACATATAATCAACAATATTCATTCACATTTGTAAGAATTGAAAAACACTCCCAATATGAATTTAAATCACCTTATAACACCATGCAAGCCATCTGCTTGTTCCAACACAACAACCCAACACAAAACCAATCACAAACATCACAAGTACAATGCTTACAAGTATTGAAATCGAATAAAATACTATTCATTACATCTAATCAACAATATTCATTCACATTTGCAAGAATTGAAAAACACTCCCAATATGAATTTAAACTACCTTATAACACCATGCAAGCCATCCGCTTGCTCTAACATAACAATCCACCACAAAACAAATCACAAATATCACAACTATAATGCTTACAAGTATTAAAATCAAATGAAATACTATTTATCACATCTAATCAACTATACTCATTCACATTTGCAAGAAATGAAAAACACTCCCAATATTAATTTAAACCACCTTATAACATCATGCAAGCCACCCGCTTGCTTCAACACAACAACCCACCACAAATCCAATTACAAATATCACAAGTATAGAATTTTATAAATTCTTAACTAAAATTTACTTACTTTGCTCAAGTTAATCTTACAACTTTCAAAGAAAATCCAAAGTTATTGCAAATAATGTGTATTTAGCCTGCAAAAAAAAAGCTAAATTTATAAGTATTTCAATCTTGAAAATAATCCTCTCATAAATTACTACACAAACTCACAGCTTACTAATATTTCAGTAACTCTTTTAGCAACTCAAGATACACACTTATGACCTGCAAGAGAAGACACCTATGTATCAAGAAACTACACTTCCAGACATACTATTGACACAAATTAGATATGCTCCTTTTGAAATTCCAAAATAAGTACTTTTATTCCAATTTTTTTTCTCAAATGATAAAATAAAAGGGTGTCCTATAAAGTTTACCTCACTTACTTTCCTCATAGTTTGCAAAAATGAAGGAGAATTTTGTTGCCAAAAAGAAGAAACCCCTATCCTTTTAAAAGTGAAAGAACTCCATTAGCTTTGCTAGATTCTCCTGTGACAGAACACACACTCATAAGGAAAGAAAATAAAAATGCATAAATAAAACTAAATAGATCCTCTGCTCGCAACAAGAATCATATAAAACTTTAACCAAAAAAGAAAAGAAAAAAGAATCATATCGATGTAAAAAAATATATACACAAGTTTACACTAAAAGTCACTTACTCAAGTTTACACAATTTACACTATAGGCTTACAGCTGTTAGTTCTACCCATAGAAAAGAAAAAACTTTGACCAAAAAATATAAAAATATCACTATAAGTGCAGCTAAATGTAAAAAAATTTACACTTATAAACACAAGTTTTAACTTTTAAGCTAACTAAACTCAAGATTCTGTAAGCAACCATAGAAAGACTCAATCACTATGAATGTAAAACAATAGGTTTACTCTGAATTTGAACTTTAAAAGTCAATTAAGCTATTAATGAAAGACCTAGACATTGAAGCTTCAAAGTGCCCAAAAGAAGAAAAAAAAGCCACCTACGAAACACAAAAATATTGCAGAGTATCAAAAGTTTCAATACAATCTAAAGCATCACTACAATAGCCATGGAAAACAGAGCAAGCTCAACTATTACAAACCCATGAAATCAAATACATGCAATTTGCATAAACAAAGCAATAATCAACACCACCTGCCATAAACATCACAATAAAGCCTGCACAGCAACCTCACCAAAGAATAATAATAAGAATGACACATTAGTTCTAATCAAGAGGAACAAAAACCACAAACTAATTTTATATTCGAGGCCCCTGAACCACAATTTGTTAGCCAATTAATAACCAATATCGAGTCTAATACAATATATTTTATATCCTAATCACCAAGCCATCCCAATACCATATCTGAGTGCTCAAAGTTCTGCAATATTATTCGTTGTGAAGCCAATATTTAATGAAAAGCCTCTATCAAATTTATTCCTCAGTACCAAACAGAGTCAAATGCCGCAATCAACGACATTCCCAAATAAACCACAAACTTTAAAAAAAATACAAAAATAAATCAAATTAGAACACAAAATAGTTAGCCAGAAAGAAGAAATGGGAAACGAACCTCAGAAGCGAATGGTCGGAATGCGAAAGGTCGGAAGGTGAATCGTCACCGGAATGTGTAATGGTTTGATATCGGCGACGGTGGGCTTATCGGCGACGAAGATGGGCTTATCGTCGCGAATGGTTATCGGCGTCGTCGCGAATGGTGTTGCCGGAGCCGTCGCGAATGGTTCGCAACGATTGGGTTTGGGTTTGGGTTCGGACCGTCGCGAATGGTGTTGCCGGAGCCGTCGCGAATGGTTCGTGACGATTGGGTTTGGGTTTGGGTTCAGACCGTCGCGAATGGTGTTGCCGAGGCCGTCGCGAATGGTTTGCGACGATTGGGTTTGAGTTTGGGTTCGGACCGTCGCGAATGGTGTTACCGGACCGTCGCGAATGGTTTTGCCGGACCGTCGCAAATGGTTATCGGCGACGGTTTAGGAGTTATCGGTGACGGTGAGGCTCGACGACGATTGGGTTTGGGAGTGAGGCTTGACGGCGACTGTGTTTAAGCTCTATTGGGTTTTGGTTTCAGAAAAATCACAACTGAATGTGGTTGTGTTAAGTTTTTGATATATATATTAAAACTTTTAGTGACGAAATTATTTTCGTCTCTATAGGCCACCTTCAACTACGAATTACATATTCGTCTCTATAGATCACTTTCAATGACAATAAGTGGAACGAATTTTTAGCGACGCAATAGTTTCGTCTCTGATGGGGTCTTTTAGCGACGAAATTTTTTTCGTCGCTAATAGTCTCCCAATAAAACCTACAGCGACGAAACTATTTCATCGCTGTAGACTAATTAAATTCGCGCCCCATTTTTCATTTTGGCGCCCTTGTTTCTGATCAACAAATAATTTCGTCGCTAAATGTTATTATTTTTTCATTTTTAGCGACGAAATTCAAATTTCGTGGCTAAAGATTTTTTTTTTTCCCATTTTTAGTGACGAATTATATATTTCCTCGCTAAATGTAAGTTTTCAGTGACGAAAAATATTTCCTCACTAAAATTCGTCGCTAAAAATACATTTTGTTGTAGTGTATAGCCAATACATGATCAGATGATGACATGTGATAAGTAGGCCGATGGTTCTCCTCAGAAATGAGCTCCTTGACTGCAGCATCAAGAGAAGGAGTAGGAGACCGGCTAAGCAGAAAAGCCCTAGTAGGCTCAAAATCCTCACGTAAACCCATCATGAAGTGCATAAATTTACGACGATCCCGATATTTGACAAAGAGCTCAATGTCCTTAGAACACACCAGTGGAGGATCTGCAGCAGAGAGTTGTTCCCACATAGTAGAAGTCTGAGAATAGAAATCAGAAATAGACTGACCTGTCTCTTGACGCATTTGATAGAGCTTTGATTCAATGTGGAACTCCAAGCTTGAATCATTAGTGCAATTATAGCGATCAGCCAAAAATTTCCAAGCAGCCTCAGCAGTTTCAAGACAAGGAAGAAGATTATGAATGGAGGGAATAGAGGTATTGATAAACCAAGACAAGATCTTACTTTGAATACTCTCCCATTCCTCTAGGCGTTCTTTATAATCATCTGTTGTAACAGCAGTCTTCGAAGACTCTTCAGCAGTTGTAGCTTTGGACTTAGGGTTTGGTACTGGCTTAGAAATTGAACCAGTCACATATCTCCACAGTTTACGACCCTTGAGAAAGACAGTCATATTCTGAGACCACGCATGATAACTAGTAGGACCATCCAACATAATAGTGATAGGACGGATGATATCTCGTTCATTTTGTTGAGCCATAATGAAGAAAATGACCAAAAAATGGGATTTAGAGACCTCAAATGCAAAAACGGAGCTCAAAATCAGAATCTACGCGAAAAACTGAGCAAAACAGGTCCTGTTGAAAAATTTTGACTATGGTCAAAGTCAACGGTCAACAGTCAAAGTCAACGGTCAGAGTCAACGGTCAACGGATGACATGTGCTAACGTGGCAGTGTGACGTCACCTAGGGCTGACGTGGCAGGAAGAGAAGCGCAGCAGGCGCATGTGGCGCGTGAGTGAGCATGGACTGGCGCGTGGGGGGCGCGTGGCAGGTACTGACGGCGCGTGGCGGCGTGTGGAGCGCGTGCTCGTGAGGCAGAAACTTCAGCCGACGCGTGGAGGCGCGTGTGATGCAGTTTCTGGCCGTTCTTGGTTGGGTTTTGCTTGGGATTGGTTGTTCTGTCTTTCTATGCCTTTTTTTGGCAGTTGAATGCACAGAACATTGATATCCGAGTGTTGCAGGTACTATGGGCGTGACGGCGGTGGCTCGCTTCTGACAGTGACGACTGGATGAAGGCGAGGGCAGCGGAAGAACGCCGGAGATGTCCACAGGAACCAGAAAGTCAGAGGAATGGCTCTGATACCATGTTAACAATATAAAGTGAGAGAAAAAGACTAAATAGTCTGTATATTGATGTGTGAACAATAATGTACAATAGAGAGCCTTATATAGGTTAGGTATGTGTGCAGTACAAGTAAAAGGAGTAAACTACAAGTATAGTATATTGGGCTAAGCCCAATGGACTAAACTAGTCTAAGTTATACACTAACAGAAAAAAAATTTTCGACATAGTTTTTAACGGCAGTTCTCGACGGTTACTTTAACCGACAAAAATAGTATTTTCAACGGTTTTTAGTACTTTTTTCAACGGTTTCAACCGTTGAAAATAACCGAATTTCTTGTAGTGGATGGCAGCACGAGCAAGAGTTATAAGACCCTTGAGGGCAGCAATGAATGTTAAGATTGGATTCATGTGGCCACCAGATAATGGAACTGTCATCATGAGAAACAAAAAGAGTATAAGGAAGATAGCGAGTGGAACAAGAAGCTTTGGTTCAACCTCATGTGAGTCCAAGATTGAGATGATGGTTGTGGTGAGGGTGAACACAAGGAAGGCTATTGCAAGTAACTCTGTGAAAGCTGCCTTCCACATTTGGAAATTAAAAATCAGGAGGGAAACATCAATTTCCATTCCTTTGGAGAAATTAAGCACTTGAACTAATATTCTAGGTGATGGACTAAAAAGCTGAAAATGTAGAAGTTGAAATAGTTGTATATCAAGCAATTAAATAAGTACTATTGGCATGCAATAAGTAAAGCAAATTAGATAGATGAAAATATTTCATGGGAGATCATATTTTGCTCAATGATCCCTAGATGAATGGTAAAATCCCCCTCATGTATCAAATATTTCAGGGACAACTATTTTCACAATCTTCATCATAACTTGTTAAGGTGATAAGTTGTGATAGGAGCAACATCATTTTTACATAGATCCACTACTGATACAATTTTTATTATGCATCAATCATATATAATAGACTGCATCAATAGTTGTGAAAATAAAATTGAAATTTTTTGTATTCTTGAACTTTTTGTAAAATGAGTGATGTAATATTGTGGAGAACCATCTCAAGTAGATAAATCATGATTAAGAAATTTATTTATAGCGCATTATCGAATTGGAATTATATTTGTAACAAATTGAACTTGAAGGAACAAATTACTATATAACATACTAAGGACAAAAATAAACCAAGCTTACCTCTGGAGAGTAAAACTCATGTGCACCTATGAAAGCAAGAAATTTTGTTTGGAATGAGATATTATTTGCCTCATATTTCTCAAGTGATCTTGGCAATTGTGGATGAGCTTCGTGGGGGAAAACTTTTTCCATGACCTTAGTTGTAAGAGAAAATGATGAGACCTCGTTATTTGAAGAATCTCTCTCAACAAAACTCTAAAATATAGAGAAACTGAAGATTCTGTCAATGCAAAACTTTGCCACTTCTCAATGTCACAGACTCACAAGTGAATAAATGCCACATGTGTAGCCATGTTAACCTTGGAAGTGACAGTGGGAGCATTATGATTTTTGTTGCATTTCGAAGAAGACAGTGGGAGCATATGTTGTGCAATTGAGTAATACGCTTTATCCAACTGATTTTCTAAGGCCCATGGGGCGTATATGCCTAAATTAAATGCAGCAATAAGCTTTACTTAAAAAGAATATTCAAAGTAACTAAGGATGCCTTTTAAAAAGGAAAAAAAAAAAATATATATATATATATATATATATATATATATATATATATATATATATATATATAGATGCCTGTCTTTGTTCAGTTCACGTTACTATTAAATAAAAATAGACTAGTTCAGGATAAGCACCTGTCAACACTCTAGAAGTGAAGTGATAGTGAGATTAATCTTTGCATTGTTACACATTTATACAACCTTAATGCTACTATTACTAAGGTTTGAAGTGATAACTAGTGGTAGTGACATTCTTTGTGGGTTTTTATATTTGTGGTTTGAACCCCATTTTCCCCTTCCGCACTTTCTACTTATCTCCAAAAATACAAAAATATTAGACTTATCAAGAACCCAAGAGTAAGGATGGCAATTTTGTCCCGCCCCACCCCACAAAGGTGATGGGGCGGAGATGGGATGAGATTTTAGCCCCACACCACGAGACAGGGCGGGGATGGGTTTACATTTTTTAGACCCACCCCGCCCCGGCCTGCCCCACCCTGCGTTGATAAGGATTAAATTGTAAAATTTTCACACCCTAAAACCCTACTATTTAAACAAACATATTATCAATTTATTTTATTCTATCTAATATGGTTCTTTGCCTTTTTTTTTCTCTCTAGCAAGGTTGGAAATAAGGTACCAATTTTAACGTTTTCTTTTTTCTTTATTAGAAACAAATTTGTATACTATTGAATCATTGATTTTGTACTAAGAGATTTTTGTTTTTATTGTGATATTGTCTTCTAAAACACTTGGATAATATTATTCAGTTTTTGCTAAAAATTAATTTGATGGGATAAATTTATTTGTAATTTCAAGTATATTTTTATTAATGAAACATGTTTTATTAGAAAAAAAAATTTTGTAAAAGTTGTGAGCAAATCTACAAGAAGTATAGTTTTACGGGGTGAGGCAGGGCTTCGTGGGGCCCTAAGGGGCGGGGATGGGACAAGAAAATTTCCCCATCATGCAAGACGGGACGGGGATGGGGCAAAATAAAATCATGCGGGACGGGGCCGAAGACCCCATCCTTTTGCCCCACCTCACCCCATTGCCATCCCTACCCAAGAGGGTCCTAAAACATCTCTCTCATAACATGCGAAAGTCACATATGTGGTATTGCATAGACTTTTAAGTAAGAGATTTCATGAGAACCGTAAAGAATTATAAAAACTTTCCCTATTGCATTGGTATCCAATTGGGAAACAGTGTAGTTTCCGGTTGGTGATTTTTTTTTTTTTTTTGTACTTTTATTTTTTTATATTTGAAAATTTTCTCCTTTTTTTTACTTTAATCTTTCTTTAAATTTTTTTTAAATGGTTTCCTAAAGGAGATAACTTAAGTTAATGTTTATATTTTATATTATTTGATATTTATTTATGGTTAAAGGAACATTATTTTTTAAATATTAATATGTATTATTACATTTTGTTATTTTTATTTCTAAATACTAGATGTGCAAATTCACTTAAAATATTTAAAAGTACTTTGACTTTATTTAGTAAATATTATTAATTATAAACTTATTATATAATTATGTTATATTTTATAGTTATAAAATAATTAGTTAAATTATTTATGACAACCACCCTTTTTGGCCTTTTTTTTTTTTTTCCGATCTCTTCGACTCTTATCATTACTACAATACAATTGTGACGAAATACAATCCACCATTTATCTTATAGTAGTTATTTTGTTATTATTCTCTCTCTCTCTCTCTCCAAATTTTATTGGAAATTGTCTTAATATCAATTTTATCACACTAATTTTTTAGTACACAATAACGCTATGGTGCAAATGCAATGTGGGAAATAGATATAGCAGATGAGTGTGGGTTAGAAGTTGGGTAAGTTATACCATTAAACACACCCACAACTAGTGTATTCATTTTTTTTATGTTTGTTCTCATCACAATCTGGCAATATAAACTTTTAATTGAGATTAATGGTAAAGTCCTACCAAAAGAAAAATAAATAAAAAATATGAGCATGCTTGTAGCACGTGTAATGAGATCACTTTTTTTTTTAGTTGTACTTTTTGACACAACACAGAATACAAATTTCTGCTGCTTTATTACTTACCTTTGAATAGAGGGTTCAAAATTACCACTAAACTCTGTTTGAGATCCGTTTATTTGGTTGAAATTAAAAATTTTTTGTTCAAAGTATTATAAATAAAAGTAAAAGTTAGCTGAAATAGTACAGTGTGATCCATAAATAGTACAAAAAAGTATAATAGGGTTTATAAATAGTAACAAAAAAGTATAATAGGATCTATAAATAGTAACAAAAATAAGCTGAATAGTGAAATAAGTTGGCTTTTTAATTTGGAATTAAACGCACACTAGAGCACAACTAAAATACACTTTTATTTTTTAGAATTGCCAACAGAGTCTCCTGCAACTAAATGTTACTATTGGAAATACATTATCTAAACTTTCCCTTAAGATTAGTAGGATTGCCATTCTTCTCAAAACAAGCCCTAGCTAGCCTCACAATATCATACTCTTCTTTTTCTTCCAAATCTGAACTCTCCTTTTTTAAGTGCATAGAGTAACCATAATAAGCAATGCAAGCAAAAAAGGGCCCAACCCAGCAAACCCAATGGCCATCCCACAATCTGTCTCCTTGCAACAATGCTGGCCCCAAGCACTTTGCAGGGTTCAGACTCACACCTCCATAGCCAGCCCTCCCAGTAACTGTTATTGACAAAAACACTGCTAGTGCCAAAGATGCAGCCACCACAGCACATACCATTGCCATGCCAAGTTCCTTGCACCTTTTCTTGTCAAATGCCACTGTCACACCAAGAAAGAGAAACACATGTGCAGACTAATTCTAATATCAATGCAATTTCAGGGCTTAGTGGATGTGTTGTTGCTCCATTGCCATCAATTGTGCAGCCACCTAAGGAATGGTTTTGTACTGTTTGACGGTCCATCACATTTTGATGTATGAAAAAACCAATTACTGAACCTGCACATTGAAACAAGACGTAGATGGCAGCACGAGCAAGAGTTATAAGACCCCTGAGTGCAGCTATGAATCTTAAGATTGGACTCATGTGGCCACCAGATAATGGAACTGTCATCATGAGAAACAAGAAGAGTATAAGGAAGATAGCAAGTGGAACAAGAAGCTTTGGTTCAACCACATTTGAGTCCAAGATTGAGATGATGGTAGTGGTGAGGGTGAATAAAAGGCAGTTGCTAGTAACTCTGTGATAGCTGCCTTCCACATCTGAAATTAAGAACCAAGAGGGGAAACATCAAGCTCCATTCTTTTTGAGAAAAACAAATAAATCATGCATAATTGAGGTTAAGCACTTGAACTAATATTCTAGCAGGTTGGAATGTGCTTGGGGTGAAAACTGAAAAAGTGGAAGTTGAAATCGTGTTTGTGTGTATACATATATTTCATGTAAGTAAATAAGTAAAACAATTTAGATAGAAGAAGAATTTTATGGGATATCAAATTTTGATCAATGGTTTTTGGATGAATAGTAAAATTTACTCCAGTTGCATGGTATATACAAAATGAGGGATGTATAATGTTGTCAATTCCATTCCCTTCTAGTCTGAACAATTATAAAATATTTCCGTTTCAATCACTAGATTGGTATATTTTAAACCCTCTTCCAAACTCAACTTAAATTCCAATCAATATTGGTAAAGGTTTGATTCGCTCACCAACTTTTTTTTTTTATCTTTTTAAGTTTTTAACTCTCTTTCTTTCTTGTCTTTTTTTTTTTTTTTCCTCTTCTTCCTCGATGACCTGGATCCTTATTTTTGTATTGAAGATGAGTTATGTCTTACCCTTTTACATGATATAAAAATAGAAGTAATTTGGTATACAAAAATAAATTAGCATTGAAATATTCTATTTCATCAATAATTTAATCAAAACCGTCAGTAGAATAGAATTGATAACTAGATATAATATGAATAATTCTCAAAATACACTTAATTTCACTACTTGTTAACTTGTGTAACTATGAGTGGTAAACACTTTCTACTCATATGGATTCACTACTTTCTGTTAATCACTCACAATCACAAAAGTAAAAAAATTGTAAAATTGGGCATGTGAATGGGTGTGGCTGTAGTATTGTTGAACATCCTCTCAAGTAGATAAATCATGCATTCTTTATTTGTTGCCCATATTAAATTGGAAAAGTATTTGGAACAAATTGGATTGAAGAAAATTACTATATAATACACTATGCAAGAAAATAAACAAAGTTTACCTCTGGAGAGTAAAATTCATGGGCACCTATGAAAGCAAGAAATTTTTTTTGGAAGGAGTTACTATTTGCCTCATACTTCTCAAGTGATATTGGCAATTGCTCACCATCTTCTCTGGGGACAACTCTATCCATGATTAGTTCCAAGCGAAAGGGACAAGAGCTATTCCAATTTAATGAATCTCTCATCAGAACTCCTCTATATATAGAGAAGAATGGAAAAAATACTGTCAATTCAATTATACCATACTTAGCTACTTCTCAATGTCACAAGTGAAAATGCCAGATGTTTAGCCATTTTTACCTTGGGAGTAACCTTGAAGTTTGTAGCATTTCGCAGAAGACAGTGGGAGCATATGTTGTGTTACACGCTCTGTCCAACTGATTTTTTTAAGGACATTGGGGCTTGCAAGTCTAAATTAACAAATCAAATGCAACAGTAGGGTTTAGATTTAGTTGCAAGAATATTCATTCTAAAGTCACCAAGGATGCTTGCCTTTGATCAGTTCATATTTTGATTAAATTAATGAAACCAGTTACTGATAAGCACCTGGCAAAGTGAGACCAAGCTTTGCATTGTTACACCTTTATATATCCGCAATATCATTACAATAATATTATATTTTCCAAGTAATTTCCGTTGGAGATCATCAAACTCATTTTAAATTTTGCTAATTTCACTCATTCTCTTGGCATAACTGATTGAGGGTGATTTTATGAGATGTGATTTATGAGATGTGTGTGGAGAATAGAGACTGATCTATTGTGTTACTTATGTTTGGAGGGCTATTTCTGGTGTTTTAGTATATCTTAAATGCCCCAAGGCCTTATATGTTAATGATCCATGTAACTCATCTTGTAGACTTGTAGTTGTTATAATAAAACTATAGATTTGTAACAATCTCGAGAATCTGGAACCCTAGTTTTGGGTAAACCATGTAAATCTTAGTGTGTATACACACATGCTCGCAAGCATTGATCTTTTCCGCTCTTTCTTAACAAAATTGATTTTTCAAAAATCATAAACACATTTTGAGATCATGCTAATGCTTACTTATTACATCATGGCAAAAGAGTCGCATGAACTTTTTCTTGGAAGCCCATGCTACACAGACATAATTTAATTCAACACACCTAGAATGAAAGCCTCAAAGAAGTGTCAAGAGCCTAACATTTGCAATTAAATTAGAACCCCATGATAATGAAGCCTCAAACACCAATTCTTAGGAAATACCAATTCTGTCAAGTTGAAAGTCCATTTCTTCACTTCTTGTGAGCATGGTTTGATGCAAATATAGCCTTCAAAATATTCAAGAAGTCATGCTTGAACCCATCAGCATGGAAATGCTGCTGTGGGATGAGCTTTGTGTATAGATAGAATGCCATACATGCAATAGCTGGCCCAGCCCAAAAAATCCAGTGTCCATTCCAAAGGTGGCCCCCTCGAACAAGTGCTGGGCCCAAACACCTAGCTGGGTTCATACCTACCCCAGCATAACCCTTTGTTGCTGTCAAGGTTGTTGAAATAAACACAAGAAGGCCCACTACTATTCCAATTATAGAAATGACCACAACTCGGCCCAAAGCTCTAGCTTGGCGATGATCAAAAGCAATCCATATTGCAGCAAAAAGAAGCACAAAAGTACATATTATCTCTAGCCATAGGGCCTGGCTTGTCCCAAGTCCAATTATAATGGGCCCATTTGGGCCTGGTGCAATGACATTGAGTGTGCAACCTCCTAGTGAAAAAGTTTCTTCAATGGTGCTGCTTACCACGGCTTTAAGTGCTAGTGCACCTAGCACAGCACCAGCACATTGTGCCAATATGTATATGACAGCCCTTGAAAGGGAAATTAGGCCGACAAGCATGGCGGCTAACGTGATGGCGGGGTTCATGTGACTGCCGGAAATTGGATTGATGGCGATGAGGATAATTGTTGTAGTGACAGCAATAAGGAATGACATTATGAGTTTTGGTGTTTTGGTTTGAGTCTCGTAGGTGGAGATGACTATGGTGTCAAGTGCAAAAACAAAGACTGCTGTGCCAACAAGCTCTGCCAAAGATGCTCTCCATACCTGGAAATCAACATTAATTTGTTAATAAGAATGAGTGAATAAACTAAGGTTTTCACTTGCCACAATACAAGTTAGGGAATGTGATAGTGTGGTAGCTTCCACCTCAAGGGCAGTTGAGCTAGACCAGCCCAAGTCACCTCCCCTATCCTATGTCTTGGTAGGTTGGGTTCATCAGAGCCAGGGCTAATTGTAAACCTAGGACTAGGAATAAGTTGAGATTTTCATACATAATGCCTTAGTTTATAACTAATATTCCAAGTGTGCACTATTCTTTCACAATAAATAAAATAATGGAATACAATATTTTTCACAACAGTTAATATGGCTTATAGGATTGATTCATAATAAAATTAGTGGGTGGATATTGGTGAAAGTGTTGGTAATCCATTCACAAAAGATCATGTTAACCATTTTGAAAAGTATTGTGTTCCTAGTATTATAATTATCTTCTTGTATCCAAAGCTCTCAACCCAAAGATAGAAGGCACAAAGATAGTGGGGTTGAATTATACTTTACCTCCCATAATTTGATGGAAAAATTATACATAAATCCATTTATTTTCAAAATTTACTTAAATTTCCCATATGTTTCATACTTTACATTCACTTCAGTCCAAGTAGTTATTAATATGGATGAAAGACTAATAATGATATTGTTAAATAATGTAAAATGCTTAAAATATCTTCAATTTTTTATTATAAGATTCTTATAATTATCTTCTTGGATCCAAAGCTCTCAAACTTGTGCCTTCTATCCTTCACACACTCAAATTATAGTTTTAATTTTTGCTCCTTCAAAATAAAGTGTAATCCTATCTTTCTGTAATCAATGATAAAGGTAGAATAGTCAACCCAGAGCAACAGGAAAAAAATTATGGTAACCTTCAAAGAGAAGAACTCCTCCAAGCCCAACATCTCACTCAATTTAGTAGTAGTGCACTTCTCTTCCTCAGCTTTCCATTTCTGTGACCTGCAAAAAGATTACCAGGAATAAGTTGGACAGTAGATCACTCTGAATAATTCATTTACCCTGAGTGTAGTGTTACTTGCATTGGTGTGGAGGTGCAAGGTTGGACTTTGTTTCCAGCATAGACACATTCTTCATCCTCCACTACAGGCACATTCTCAGCCATCTTGACCTGCCAAATACTATATCTTTCTTGGTTACACTCTGTATTCTATTTCTATATATATATATATATATAGTCAGCTTTGAGATGTAGGACTTGGTGGGTTACATATGATTTTTGTTAATAGTCTTGACTTTAATTTCAACTGTTTTCCTTGAACTACATTATCGGCTACTGCTATTATTTAATTTGTGACAACCAAATGTCACTTTTTTCTAATTCAATGTTGAATGAAAATTGTCAAACTTATTTATACTAATTTTATAAATCTAATAATCTTTATATAGTTGTCATCTAGTTATATAATATGCCAATCAAGGAAATTTGATATCTTTTGTAACCGACATATCAAATCTATCTTGCATACATATAAGTTTACTACTGTAGTCTCACATGCAATGTTAGTAAGTTATTGACTTGCACTGCACTTACACAATTTGTTTTGGCATATAAACAGATATGACTGTGATAGGCCTGATTGCTTCATAGGCTAGAGGTCTAGCTTTCCTGAAAACCTGAGGCAACTAAATTATTGGGTATTTAAACCTCAAAGGTTTCTTCCGATTTTTCTTCTTCACCAAGTGTAGTGATAAAAAGAAATACGATAACTACTGTCAAGTTGACAACAAAATGCAGTTGGTAGCACAACAATAATATAATAAAAATTTTCTTAGGTATATTTTGTTTTATACTTTCAAATTCAACATATCAATTTGTAAGACATATATAATAAAATTTGTAGTAATTATATCATCACTCCAAAATATTTTAAGACTCATTTTACAACTATTGAAATGGTATGTTTGTAATTTGTACAATAAAAATAGTATCAATTCATGTGAAATTAATATTGTAATAATAACAACTTAACATATTAGCAAGCGGTAAAAAATGGTGGGAAATTTTTTGTATCTCTTTTTACTTTTGTTTAGTCTATGTTAGTAGGTGATACATGTCTTAAACACCATACTACAGGAATTACAATTTGTAGATAAAATTAAAGTACATCTTAATCGAATGCTTTTATAAAGTGTGAAATTTGATGGGGTTGTTGCTCCCGTGCACGGGTTCCACTAGGGCCTAGTGGGGCATAGAAAACTCATGCATATTACCATAGTCTTGGCTAAAGTACTTTATTGGCCTGAAAAGTTGGAAGAGTATAGTAAATAGGGAGATCCATCAATGTCAACCAATTGAAAATATGTGATACATGGATAGGAATAGGAGTACAGCCATGAAAGGTTGTTAGCCCATGACTTCACTTCCCTATGATGCTTTGCAGAGTAAACTATTGGGCCACAGGAGGGAGAGTAGCATTTTAATGAAACACACAATGTCTTAAAATGGGCTATTAATTTCGAGGCCCAAGTTACAGTCAAACTTCTACTCTTTTGTCCAGATTTTATTAACAGCCAAATGGAGAGGGATCAGAGGGTGATAATTTATTTGTCAAAGCACTGCCGAGCTATGCTGTCAACCTGTTTGAGGAAATGCTTGAAGGAAAGTTGACCTCTAAACCGATTTGAAGGGGAAAAAAATTTCAACTCGCTATGTGTCAATTAATAAAACTATCTACATATATTTTTAGTCACATGACTAATTTAATGAGTTGTGTTACTTATTTAAATAATACACATGGATGGTTTTATTAGTAACCACGTAATGGGTTGGAGAAGATTATTACAATTCGATTTGAAGGAAAACTATGTTCTATGCCAAGTGATCGGTGTTTCTTCGAAACCAACATGCCAATTGGACACAATGTCATTTCCTACTCAGCTGAAGTGACGAGCTAGGGGCAGGTTTTGCTCATCTTGAACCATTTGGCCTACTCCTCCCCTTTTTCTTTCATCTCTACTTTGTTAGTGTCAATTTCATGTCATTAGGGATTAGAAAACACCACCAACCCATCCTCAATCTGATCTATCATGTTCACTCCACGCAAGTTTCTCCACGTAAGTTTCTCAGCCCAAAGATGGGGCGAGGCATCCCTGATTTGACCTTACCCCAATCTATTGACATCCTTTTTGTGCCTTCCTTTTAAAAAGGTATTTGTGCATCGCATACATGTATAATCTTTCTCATAGTATGTGAATCCTATATATCTGTAGGGTCACATACTATAAAGAGAACACATGTACATGTTCAATGCATGAGATAACTAATATTGCCGTCTTTTAAGTTTGTGCTGTGTTACAGCAATGTACAAACTCCACCAAGACATGACCGTAATAATTTCAATAGTAACCAATGCCTAAAGGTTTAGAAAGGTTAACAAGGAGAGAACATAAGTGGAGGATTCACCAAACGTTTTCTCTAGTGGGTTGAACCATAGTCTAACCGCCAAACCAATGTCACACTGTCATCACCAAGGATTTGAACTTCGGACCTACCCTACACCAAAATCCTAACCATGGGCCATCATCCTAGGTTGTAAATAGCTAATCCATTTATTACATTCAGCAGCCTAAGATGTGGTACAGGAGACATTGAAACATAGAAATATGGTATAAATAAATTATTCAAAATAGTCTGAAAGCTTTTTTTCTTTTTTTCTTTTTTTTTTTGGCTGGGAAAACCCAAAAAAATTAGAACAATTTGTTAGCCAAAGAATTGCATGTGAAGGTTGAATAATACTTGGATTTGGGTTGGGTTCATGACTCTGCCTCTTTTGTGTAAATGACAGTCCAACAACATTGTGTAATACCATCACTTACATGGATACCTGTTTGCTTGCCTTTTGTATAATTGCATGCCGTAAAGTTTTTGAAACAACACACAGTACGAGGAGATGGATGATAAGTTTAAGACAAAGATACCTTGGAATGCCAGGTATATAGAAAATGGTAGCTGCAATATTGTGTTTTCTTTTGACCTTAATATATATTTTATTATCTTTCTTTTGCCACATATTTTGAGAACAAAGTGTGAACCGTCCTTTTACATCTACTATTAAATGGAGTTGCATAAAATAAAAGCAGCCTTCCAAATTTGTTCTTTCTAAGCATTGCATGAGTGGTCATAGAATCTTCTAAACTTGGTCTCCATGAACCTACCATCTGATTTTGTCTATTCATATAGATTTTGTCTTTTCATATATATTCAGTTGATATTTCCAATGATTCTTCTTTGATCCAAGCGTAATGATGGATAAGACAAAATTTTGATTTATCCACCATAACAAACTCTAATCTCTACCAGATTTTCTTCAGAGGAAGATGGCACTAATTCCTTCACTTAGATGGTCTTTTGCACTTCTGTTAATAGTATTAGTTTCTATATGCAGTTTATCAGGCATAATACTTATTCTTTGTTACTTCTTTGATTTCAGTTTTTAGGAGAGACTAGAGAGAATTTTTGTTCTTTTTTTTTTTTTTTGCTTAATCAGATGATGTTTTCTCTGCTTTGCAGATTGCTATGATCCCTTGGATCCAAATGGAAACATTACCATTTTTAGTACAGTTTTTGCTCAAAATCTTAAATCAGTTCTACAATTTTTTACACTTACTACAGTCCACTACTGCATATTAGACATACTAAGTAGGCATATGAGCATGTCTCAGAACATAGAATATAGAAGACTGGACCATGAACAAGTGGGATTCTCAATGCTGTGTTCCATAACCTGAGAATGACTCTACACATCATAACTTTATATTTCCAAAGTAATTCAAGAAGCTTTACAGACTCTAGTACATGGCATCATTAAAAAATATATATAGTTTCAAAGGCAAATATAGAATTCCATAAATTTTGAGGAAGTTTGTGTACTATGTGCATCTAATAAGATCTCTAATAACATGATTGTTCTTTGCAGGCAAAGGTTACTATCCAAAATTACTATCGTATCGCCATGTGGACCAACCTGGGTGGAAGGTAGGGTGGTCATGGACCAACACTGAGGTCAATGAGTGGTGCCTTTGCCACCCAGCAAGGAAATTGCACAACCTTCAAGTTCCAGACACCATACTGCTGCAAGAAAGACCCTGTGATAGTTGATCTCATGCCAGAGGCCTTACCACAAAATAGGTCAGAGGATTGCTGCCGTGGTGGCCTTCTTTCTCCCTGGGCTATCGACCCTTCCAATTCATTCTCCTCCTTTGAAATGAAAGTTGGCAACTTAGCGGGAAATTTTCCTGCTTATAAGCCTCAAAATCTCACTTTGATGGCAGCAGGTCCTGGCTACACTTGTGACCCAGTTTTAGACACTGATCCCACAGTTACCTCTGATATTGGTGGTAGAAGACAAAATCAGGTTTTAAGTAAGTACTTCATGCCAAATTCAACACCATGCTTTCTTCTTTTTGCTGAACAAATGCAACACTACTTGAAATAACATACCGCACACAACCACCTTTCATTTGCCACAATTTGCCACAGTTTAACCTGGTTTTATGCATGTAGTGATCTGACATGTGAGATGTGGTATTCTGTTAATCTTAGATGATCTGAGAAACATCTTCTGACAATCATCTGCCAGAATTTCTATTAGATTAAACTCTAGCATTAACTAATCACAATGAAATTTCAATCAGGTTGGTTTGGACTGTTATGATAGTACAATGTTTAACATAACAATTTTGAGAGAAAACTTAGGTCAACCAACTATTGGTCACACTTTCATATTAATTTTGAAGTTGAACCAACCAAATTCTGCTTCTATGCTTGAATTTTGAACTTCCTGGGAAAACATTTGTCTCCTCACAGTGAAGACTATCTGTATAACTTGTTGAGATATACTATTGCAGTTTTTGTCTTACCATGGTACTATTACTTATCAAAAAGTAGTGGTACGGTTTCTAGAAACAGGTAACAAGAAGCCCTAGCCAACCTGCCAAAATTGGCTGCTAGACTGAACTAGGCTCAAAATAGCATTCTGTGAGTTTTGATTTCAAAAACTAAGAACCATTCCAAATTAATATGTAGTAAACAAGGAAAAAAAAAAAAAGGCTGAAGACGTAGGTCAGGAATTTTAATAGAGCCTCGTTAATTTATGTATGGAAAAACTGAACCTTTGTTACCTTACATTAATGAAATTAGTTATACAAATTTTTTTGGTAAATCAGAAGTTGTCTTGAATTGCATTCACTATGGACCAAATTCTATAATATCACTTGTGTCTTGCAGAAACATGGAAATCAACTTGCACTTACTCAAGCTTTTTGGCTAACAAAAAACCAGTCTGCTGTGTGTCACTCTCAACATTTTACAACCCCAACATCACACCATGTCCCAAGTGTAGCTGTGGATGCAAAGAGGCAGACCAAACTACAGTTTTATGCAGGTGTGTTCTTATCATTGACTACACTCTTTAACTACGAAAGCTGCAGCTAGTGGAATTTTGGCAGCTTTGTTATCATATGTTTATCATCAAATCATTGTTGCAAGTTTACATGCCACTCATCTCTCCCTCTGTCTCTCTCTCTATCTGCAATAATAGGGACGAAGTCCAATGCAGTGATCATATGTGCCCGGTTCGAGTTCATTGGCATGTTAAAACCAATTACTTGAATCAATGGAGGGTAAAACTGACAATTTCTAATTACAATTACCAGAGGAACTTCTCAAACTGGAATATGCTGGTTCAGCATCCTGGTTTCAGCCAACCTGCAACAATATACAGCTTCAACAGTGCAGTGCTTCCTACTGTTGGATTTGGAGGTAACTACTGCAGCACATTTCTTTCTACTATAGATAGCACTTGGTTATTCCATATATCCAAATGCTCAACTACAGTGCCCTTTATTTTGTTTTCAATGTACATTCTTGAAACTCAATAATGTTAATAGTGCCAACAATCAATGTTATAGTACACCATCTTTCATCCTGTCATGAGAAGTTTTTGGATTTAGTTGAACTCCATGCAATATGTCAATACTTTGTGACAACTCTTGTACCTAATTATATGTTACATAGAGAATTATAATACATATCTGCACTATAATTCCCAGATGTTAAATTATGATATTTTCATGCCAAGCCTGGAAGAAAGGAAAACTACACAATGTCATAGGCCTAGAATGTACCCGAACGAATTTCTAGCGAGAAGATGCCTTCACACTTAAATTGTAGATATGCTTTCTACTATTCTTTTCATTACAATTACACACATGTTGTATATCTAAGCCATGGGAACACTCGCAGATGAAGTTGCTCTCTTTTGGGGGATAGATTACTTCAATACCACCCTGCTGCAGGCTGATGGAGATCAAGTCGGTTCATTGAACACAGATACTTTTGAACAAGGATACAGACTCATTAACATTAAGCAACGGGTGGCTTTCCCGTGAAGAATATATTTCGATGGTGAGAACTGTGAAATGCCTCTCCCGGACACTTTCCCAGAGCTACCAAATGGTATCTCCAGTTTATAACCGACCTACTGCAAAATCATTCTTCTAATAGTTTCCACATTCATAACCCTAGTCACTTGATTTTGATGAATAAACTACCCGGACTGATTAACTTCCTCTATTTTTTTTTTCCCGGACTACCAAATGGTTGATGATGTATTATTTGTTTACTTCTGAAGTTCTGATGTACATTAAATTCTATGTATTTGTGAGAGTTTTCCTTTCTTATGTACAAGAGAGAGTGTGTATTTCATATCATAGTATTTCTTTATGAAGCATGCTATAATTCTTATTCTTGCCACAACAACAAGATGCAAACAAACAATAAAACTCTGGTTGATTGAAATTTGAAAGAGAGTTTCATCAGTTATTGTATTACTCTCATTGACATAAATAGGACATCCTAGCATAGAAAAAGACAAGTACAAAAAACCAATTAATGTTTAGATGTCATCATGGAACGGATGCTATATATATATATATAATGGTTGATCACTTCAAACCATCTATAAGATTCATACATATTTGATGAAATTCTTATTGTCATCATCAGCTAGGGGAAAAATCTGTCTTTTCTTCTGTTTTGTATGATAATTAGTTTATCTATATACTACAAGCATTAGGCAAATGTTTTTTTTTTCTTTGCTAGGGCTTACAAAACAATACAAATATCAAGAAATAAATAACAAAGAAAAAAAAAGGAACAGAATTAAACATCTTAACCCACTTTAGTATGTTTAGATGAATTTATTTTATTAGTTTATAAATTTTGTAAAATGAGTATTTTTTTATTTTTTAAAAAAAAAGTGAAATTGTGCAAAACTCGACCCAATTAAATAAACAAAATAATAATCTTAACCAAAGGGTGTTGGAAGATACCATATATGAGTATATTTTGATTTATAAAAAATAAAAATAAAATAAAGAAGATAAGAAACAACTCATTCCTATGTGAACAAAAATACAATAATAATTAGCACACAACTACAAACCAATCTAGAGAGAGTGAGTGACAGAGACAGAGAGTCGGCTTCTTTTTTCTTTCTTTTGTTTTTTTCATAAACAATTCTAATGGTTCACAAGTCACGGCCGACCTTACCACATTTCAAAACGACGAAAAGTCATTTTTTCTTTTCTTTTTTTTTTTATAGAAAAAAAAAAGTCATCTTTTTATTGATTAAAATATTTCCTTTCTTATAAAAATTTAAGTTATCCTAGTCCCTTTGGCGGTGAGGTGGTGCTTAAAATATTTCCTTTGACTAGGTTTGGAATCAAGTTTATAAACCTCTTGTTCCTAAAAAAAAAAAAAAGGTTTATAAACCGCCACTATCAAAAAAAAAAAAAAAAAAAAGGTGAAAAGAGGAAAATTTATCATTGGGGATAGTTTTTTGTGAGGAAGAGATTTTTTTAGTGTAGAGTTATTTGTTGTGATCAATTATGTTTGTAATATCATGAAAAATGTTTTCCGCTTGGTAAAAAGTAAAAACTCGAAAATATTTTCTACTCTATTAAACTTGTTTTATGTGGACAACAGGAAAAACTTTTTCCGTTTACTTAAGTTTTCCCATATCAAGCAAATACCAAAAAATGAGAAAATTGCATTTAAGATTACATTTGGTTTCAAACATATAAAAAAAAAATCATTAAATTTTTTTTGAGTAAAAAAATCATTAAATTAAGTGTTATATTTGCTCAAGGTGGGTTAAAACTATAAACATAGATTTACCCGTACCATTATTATTTTATTTATTACTTACAATTTACTATTTTAATATGAATCCAGTTAATATATGTTTTTAAGACATACCTTAACAAATCTATTTTTAAAAAAAATTTATTAAAAATTAAAAAAAGCTCTCAAAACTTTTTCAATTCCTAAACACACGTCAGTAAAATCCTTCCGGACATGAAGAGTTGAATGTACTATGTTTGATAGGCATCACGATAGATCACATGGTGTCAGAAACAAACAGAGATTGTTAACACAACTCGTGGTTTCCTTCCTGATTGCCCATGAAAGTGAAATCTGGCATTTTGCTAAAAAATTTGCACGAAATGAGTATTTTGCCATTTAGAACTCTGATTTGGAATTTTAATTTGTAAATTGTCAATGTTTTTTTTTTTAATTATTGTGAAACACCTTTTTTTTTTATGATTCATTTGTTCTAGACTCTTTGATTTTTGTACCTAATAACTTACTTGGATGAATATTTATGATATGATCTCACATTTCATTCTAAAATTAAAAAATAACATTCTTTAAGAATAAATAATTTATGACACATGGCACAAAATTGGAACTCTAATTTTAAATTTTAATTTGAGTTTCTCTTAACTTTACCTATTATTTTATATATATATGACTTATAAATAAACTTGAATTGTTTTTAGTTCTTCAAAAAAAAGGGCTCATAAATATAAAATTATTCAAAAATTATGTTTTTTGATGGTTTACTTATATTGGACTTCTCATTTTGTACACTAAATTAATTCATTTGGTACAAAAATTAAAAAACTTAGATTAGATAAACTCTAATTGAAATCTAATTATTATATTGAATTAATTCACTTGACACAAAAATTTAAAAACTTCGATTAGATAGGACACGTGACGCAAAATTAGACTCTAATAGAATTCCAATTTGAAATCTAATTGGATTTTCTCTCAGCTTTACCTATTATTATATATATAGATTATTATTATTATTATTATTATTTTTATATATAGATTACGTGAATGAGTTGTGATAAACCTTCTGTACTTTATTATGGCACTAGCATTTTTGTCAGTTATAATGTAGATTGTGTTTTTGTATAATTTTAGTATTGCAAATTATTGAGGTAATATAGTGGAGATTAATATGAAAGTGCAAGATACTAATCAATTTCCTCATTTTCTTTTTGGAATTAAATTCTCTCTCATATGTATGATACAAGGAATCATTTTATCGAAGGAAGTGGTATTTTATAAAACATACTGTATATAATAACATTTTATGTCATAATATGTAAGATTTATATAAGTATAATATTCATACACCTGGAGAAAATAACCGTACACATTCACTCTATAAGATAATTTTCTTGCACCCAAAGACTACAATCATTTTACTTTAGTGATTAAGGGAAACATGCTAAATAGTAAGCCAACAAGGGGGACAAGTTAACTAGGTTCCAGGTACTCTATACCTATTTGGTCTAACTCTTATGATACATTCAAGCACTTCATTATGTGCCTAATGACAAGACCATACAAACAAGCTTAGCCAACATAAATAAATTATATATAAATAGGTCAGCATTAAAAAAAAAATTATACATATCTTAAAAGAGATTCTTAACAAAATTGCAATCTCTTCTAAAAAAACAAAAAACAAAATTGATATTTTGATATATATATAAATTAACTAGGTTCCAACTTCCAAGTACTCTGTACCCATTCGGACAAACCCTATGATACATTCAAGCACTTCATTATGTGCCTAGTGACAAGACCTTACTAACATAAATAATATATACTGTCCTATGAAGTATGAAACTCACCACCTGAAGTACAATAGTAATTGGATTATAATAAAGATTTGTCGGCAGTGAATTTGTAATGGTATGAATTATAATGTTATTCAAATCACAACTTATAACTTTAAAACCGACCTATTGCAAAATCATTCTTCTAATAGTTTTCACATTCATAACACTAGTCACTTGATTTGATGAATAAACTACCCGGACTGATTAACTTCCTCTTCTTTTTTTTTTCCCCGAACTACCAAATGGTTGATGATGTATTATTTGTTTACTTCTAATGTACATGAAATTCTATGTATTTGTGAGAGTTTTCCTTTCTTATGTACAAGAGAGAGTGTGTATTTCATATCATAGTATTTCTTTATGAAGCATGTTATAATTCTTATTCTTGCCACAACAAGAAGTTGCAAACAAACAATAAAACTTGGTTGATTGAAATTTGAAAGAGAGTTTCATCGGTTATTGTATTACTCTCATTGACATAAATAGGACATCCTAGCATAGAAAAAGACAAGTACAAAAATCCAATTAATGTTTAGATGTGATCATGGAACGGATGCTATGTCACTTCCAACCATCCATAAGATTCATACATGCTTGATGAAATTCTTATAGCTTAGTTAACCAAGCTAGTGGTACTCTTTCTCATTGGCTCATGCCTTATAAGGTAGAAAGAGGAAAGGTGTCTTTCCAATGTGGGACTCTTCAAGCCAAAAAAGATTACAAGTGCAACACTTGGTCCTGAGGCAAAAATTGCTCCTACAATATAACCAAGCTAGTGGTACTCTTTCTCATTGGCTCATGCCTTATAAGGTAGAAAGAGGAAAGGTGTCTTTCCAATGTGGGACTCTTCAAGCCAAAAAAGATTACAAGTGCAACACTTGGTCTTGAGGCAAAAATTGCTCCTACAGTAGTACACGTAAAAAAAAATAGCAACTACTCTTAGTATTTAAATAAAACATTAAATTCTTTGAATTTTTTCTTGCTAGTTTTTTTAAGATTTAGACTTCAGTTTTATACTTCTACAAATTAGACTAACATTAAACTTTTTGTTCATATCAGCTTCTTCAACGTGGAGTGTATATATATTAAATAATTCATAATTAATATGTACCATACAATTCTTTTTCTTTATTTTTCTCTTCTTCTACCTACAACCTTTCAGGTATGTATTTGTTTACTCTAATTTTTTTTTTCATTAAATTGAATAGGTTTTGTGTATTTTTTGTTTTTTATTTAACCTAATTTGCTTATGTTTTATACAATTTATATGATTATGATTTGAGAATTAATCATTAAATATGCTTAGGCATGATTTTTAAAATTATTTTTTGCTTTATGACATGGGTTCTAATGGTGATATGTTGCTTTCATCCTCTCAATTTTGATTTAGAGAAAAATCTTATTTTTAGCTTACTATTAAGCATTTCTTGATATAAATTTGATTATAAATTGTTAATAACAATTTGATTTTTTTTTCCTAATTGAAAAAGCTTTGGCTAACTATTAGAGTTGTACACTATGATCTATAAAAGAAGTCAATCTATCCATTTAGTTTTAATTTTTATTTTGTTATCAATCATTAAATATGGTTTGACATGATTTTTTATCAGTCGTAAAATTTTATAATAAAGAACAATGACAAATAAGAACAAGGATACACTAAAAATATAGTGTACAAAGAGATATTCAACAATCTCCCAAAGATACAAAATTCTCATTAGAGCACAATTGGTAGGCCACAAAATAATAATTTTTTATTAGGTGTTATCATTTTATATTTGATAGTTATTATACCAAAACAATTTTTTTTCTTTTGTTATTATAATAATTATTTGAGAGATTATTGTTGATCAAATAAAATGTATATTCTATAAATTTATGATAAAACGTGCCTTTACTAGTATGAGTATATTTTTTATTTATAAAAAAATTAAATTAAATTAAAAAAAAAAAAAGGAAACAACTCATTCCTATGTGAACAAAAACACAATAATAATGAACACGCAACTGCAAAGGAGACCCCCCAATCTAGAGAGAGTGACAGAGACAGAGAGTTGGCTTCTTTTTTCTTTTTCTTTTTTTTCTTCCATAAACAATTCTAATGGTTCACGAGTCACGGCCAACCTTACCACATTTCAAAACGACGTAAAGCCATCTTCTTCTTCTTCTTTTTTTCTTCTTTTTTTTAAGAAACAAAGTCATCTTTTTATTGATTAAAATATTTCCTTTCTTATAAAAATTTAAGTTATCCTAGTCCCTTATTAGTGGTGAGGTGGTGCTTAAAATATTTCCTTTGACTTGATTTGGAATCAAGTTTATAAACCTCTTGTTCCTCCAAAAAAAAAAAAAAAAAAAAAAGTTTATAAACCTCTTCTATCCCCAAAAAAAAGGAGGTGAAAAGAGGAAAAATTGTCATTGGGATAGTTTTTTTGTGAGGAAGAGATTTTTTTAGTGATCACAACAAATAACTCTACACTTATCAAGAAAAAAAAAAGTGTAGAGTTATTTGTTGTGATCAATTAAGTTTTTAATATCATGAAAAATGTTTTCCGTTTGGTAAAAAATCTAAAATATTTTCCACTCTATTAAACTTGTTCTATGTTGACAATAGGAAAAACTTTTTTCCATTTAGGCTGCGTTTGTTTCAATATAAAATATTTTTCAAGTGTAAAATATTTTCAAGTGAAAATATTTTCGGGAAAAGAAAATATTTTCAAGTGTTTGGCTGCATTATGAAAAATATTTTAGAAAATATTTTCAAGTGTTTGGTTACATTCTGAAAATGCTATTTTTCTACTAGTTTCTCACATTTTCTCAACCATTTTCTCAGCTTCCAAACAAATTTCATAATAGAAAATTTCAATATATAAACTTAAAACAAACAAAAATCAAAACAAAACCAAACAAAAATCAAAACAAAACATTCGTTAAACTCAAAAACTTGGTCAAACAGAGAGAGGGAGGAAGAGAGAGTGATTGACAATTAAGGGAAAAGGAGAGGTAGATCGAGAAAGAGAGAGATCGAGCATGGGTGGGTCATGGGTGCGGTCTCGCCAGTGCTCGGGTGCAATCTCGGTGGTGCTTCAGGCGGCGCAATCTCGGCGGGCAACGCGATCTCACCGGTGCTGGGATGCAACGAGACTGGTGCGATCTAGGGTTGGGGGCAGTGGTGAGATTTGGGGTTAGGGGCTGTGGTGCTTTAGGCGGCGCAATCTCTTCTTGCTCTTTCTCTCTCTTCTATTTTCCAAGTCTGGAAATCATTTTAAGGTAAAATAAAAGCTGAAATCATTTTACGGATGATAAGGCTTATTTTACAATCAATGAGAAATCAATTTCCGTTTAAAATAATTTCCTGAAATTATTTTTAGGCGAAACAAACGCAACTTTACTTAAGTTTTCCCATATCAAACAAATAACAACAAATGCGAAAATTGCATTTAAGATTACATTTTGTGTCAAACATATAAACAAATCACTAAATTAAGTGTTATATTTGTTCAAGGTGGGTTAAAACTATAATCATAAATTCACCCGTAGCATTATTATTTTATTTATTACTTACAATTTACTATTTCAATAAATTACCAAAAAAAAAAAAGAAGAAGCTAAATTGTATATAAAAAAAAAAAAATCAAAAACCATATAGGACATGAATACATGATTGTACTATGTTTGATAGGCATTATGAGAGATCACATGGTGTCAGAAAAAGAACAGAGATTATTAACACAACTCGTGGTTTCTTTTGTGATTGCCCATGAAAGTGAAATCTGGTATATGCGCACATGAAAGTGAGATTATTCTGTTTTCTTTTTCTTTTTTTTACTTTATCATCATATTAATAGTTGGATAACCACAATTTTGGAATTGTGGATAACTTTTGATAACTGGATATGCATATGCATCAGCATTGCAATCGTACGCTGTTGTGTGAACTGTGACTTGTGACACACTGTTTCATGCCATTTTAGTTGAGGGGGAAGAGGAGGCCTACTTCATGCTCAATTATAGAAAAACTTGTACGCAACCATGCATAAGCATGGGAATGATGAATTGTAATTGTGCTGTTAATGTTAACTTGAGTTATTAAACATATAGGACATAATTTGATCAAGACATTTGGAGGTATTAAAATAATTTTTCTTTACAATTTTCATGATATTTGCTACACCAATTTTCTCATTACATTGTTCTTATGTATATGATTTTGAAAATCATTATTGGGTATTACATATACAATATTAATTCTTAATTATTGTCTGTGAAATTCTATTAAATACAACACAAAATAAAATAATAAACTGGTCAAATAGTATCTCCTAAATTGAAAGGGTATATGTGTATGAGATCATTCAACACAATTACAGTTTGTTATATTCAATATCTTCATATACAAAATATCTGAATAAAAACAATATAAATTATATGCTCATTAGTTCAGTAAAAAAAAAAAGCAAAAATTTAAACAATTTAATTTGTATAGAAAACTAACAAAAGCAAAATTCAATTTTGATTCTAATTGAATTTTCTTGAAACTTTAATTTCTATATATATTACATAGTCATGGTATATTACATAAATGACTTATAAATTTGAATTGTTTTTTATGGTTTATTTATATTGGATTCTTCGTTTTCTACATTAAATCAACTCATTTATATATATAATAATTGGTGAAACTTAGAAAAACTCAAATTAAAATTCCAAATTAGAGTTCCAATTTTACGCCATGTGTCATAAATTATTTATTCTTAAAGAGCTTTATTTCTTAATTTTAGAACCAAATGTGAGACCACATCATAAATATTCATCCAAGTGAGTTATTAAGCACAAAAATCAAAGAGTCTAGAGTAAATAAATCATAAAAGAAAAAAAGTGATTCACAATCATAAATAAATAAATAACATGGATAATTTACATTTTATACCTAATAATATCCTTACAAAATGTTTTTAAGAGTTAACAAAATATAAAAATGACTATCAATAGTATTTAAATTTATATATATGAATTATATTATGCATCTTATTGTATATCTTTAAGTGTATCCATGCATATGCATGGGGTTACACGTTAGTTTAACATAAAAATTAAAAATTTTAGATTATATGGGACATGTGGTACAAAATTAAACTCTAATTGAAATCCAATTTTTACATTGAATTAAGTCAATTGGCACAAAAATTTAAAATTTAAATTAGATGAAACACGTGGCGCCAAAATTAGACTCTAATTGAATTCCAATTTGAAATCTAATTGGATTTTCTTTCTGCTTTACCTATTATTATATATATAGATTTCAGTATCATAATCAAATATACAATTTTTGCCATAACTTGCCAAGTGTGGAGTCGCAAACCTATTGCTTTTTTTTTTTATCATTCATAACTTGTTACGTGAATAAGTTATGATAAAAGTTGTGTACTTTGTTATAGCACTAGCATTTTTGTCAATTATAATATAAATCCTGTTTTTGTATAATTTTAGTATTATAAATTATTGAGGCAATACAGTAGAGATTAATATGAAAGTGCAAAATACTAATTACTAATTAATTACCTCATTTTCTTTTTGGAATTAAATTCTCTCATGTGTATAGTGACTTGCAACTTACTCACAGACAAGGAATCATTTTGTAAGGAAGTAGTATTTTATAAAACATACTGTATAATAATGTGGGGGAGTAAAATATGGGCCCATGATCTAGGCCCAGGAACGACGTTTCATCAACAATACGCCCGAGGAGAAGAAATCACAGAGGACCGTTGTAACTAACAGTAGAGCGCGTAAGGATCCAAAGAGGCTGGTCCGAGAGGAATACCCTCCTCGGACATGACGTCTGATGGTGAGAGGAACCTCGGCTTTCCCTTAGTCCACCCTCCAGGAAGTTCCAGAGGTAAAGATAGATTACCAATGCATATGGAAGGGATAAGGATGCAGAAATATCTTGAGAAAAAGCTGCTACCACCGCATTAAATGCATCACAGCTACTTTCCTGGCCGCATTTATGTGGAGAAGACCCCTGAACAGTGTTGAAAGTGATCTTTATCCCCAGGAAGTCAAAAAGCTGTAAGAAAGGAAATGGAAACTCAAGTACCGTGCTAGATGACAGACAAGTGGACGATGGGATCGGGCAATGAAGGACTATATAATGGAATAAACCCTTCATAAGAGAGGGGGGGACGAAGGAAAAAGAAAGAACATCAAGAAACAACTACTGTAGCACCGGGAAAAATACAACCTAAAAGAAAGCATCTTATCCAAGATCATACCCCTCGGATTTGATTATAACCCATGAAAATTACCCAAACCTCACTCCTCGGACGTAAAATCTTAACTCGCTTATGTGTTTTAGCCTCCTCGGCCAAGTACCCAAACCCCAATAACTCTTGTAAAAATCGCTGCTAGCCCAATTTTTTAACCCACTCTCTCACAAATTTATTGTATTGGGCTTGTTGGGCCCATTTCCTGTTTCTATTAAGGTGTGGGCTACAATTTGTGACCCTACAAATAACATTTTCTGTCTTTTTTTTTTTTTTTTTTTTGATAATCAATAACATTTTCTGTCATAATATGTAAGATTTATATAACATTCATACACCTGGAGTAAATAACTGTACACATTCACTCTATAAGATAATTTTCTTGCACCCAAAGACTGCAATCATTTTACTTTTGTGGTTAAGGGAAACGTGCTAAATAGTAACCCAACAAAGGGGACAAGTTAAATAGGTTCCAGGTACTCTGTACCTAATTGGTCAAACTCTATGATACATTAATTCAAGCACTTGATTATGTGCCTAATGACAAGACCACACTACCAAGCTTGGCTAACATAAATAAATTATATATATATAGGTCAGCATGAAAAAAAATTATACATATCTTGAGAGAGATTCTTAACAAAATTGCAATCTCTTCTAAAAAAACAAAAGTGATATCTTGATATATACATAAATTAACTAGGTTCCAACTTCCAAGTACTCTATACCCATTCGGTCAAACCCTATGATACATTCAAGCACTTCATTATGTGCATAGTGACAAGACCTTACTAACATAAATAATATATACTGTCCTATGAAGTATTAAACTCGCCACCTGAAATACAATAGTAACAAAACTACAAAGTAAATATACAAACAATGAGGTTGATATCATCAATATATATATATATATATTAATTGGATTATAATAAATATTTGTCGGCAGTGAATTTGTAATTGTATGAATTATAATATTATTCAAATCACAACTTATAACCTTAATTTCGATGAAAAAATAATAAAATTATATCATTAGCATTACTTACAAGAAAAAAAATTTATTTTCCTACATAGTTGTACCATATTGTAAGTACCAATAATATTTCTTACTAGAAATGGTTCATTTTATGACTGATATCTATTTAGTGTGCGTTTGGGTTAGAATGAAAAATAAAAATTATTTCACTATTCAGCTTATTTTTACTACTATTTATGGATCTCATTGCACTTTTTGGCACCCCACTGTACTATTTCAACAATTTTTACTTTTATCTACATTAGTAATAATTTTTCAGTTTCAGTAAAATAAGCAGTATCTAAATACACCTTTAAAATATATCAATGGTTTATAACGCTATATCGTGTCACCTTATTTATTAAAAAAAAATAAAAATAAAAGGAGGAAAACAAAATGGGTTTGAGATTTTTTTTTTTTTTTTTTTTTCTCTTCCTGTTGCATTGCCCCTTTTCTCAATAGTTATCGAATGGTTATTGAATGGTTTGATTTAAGATTTTATGATTTAGGTTGGGCTTTTAACCTTTTTTTAAGCTCAGATAGAAATCCTAATCTAATGAACCTAATAGGCTAATATACTACCCTCATCTCATCCCATCTAGGACCACTTGAATTTGGGTCCTCAAACCCCCCACAAGCCTTTAAGGTCGGGGAAATATTTCCGCCCAACATGGGCGGTGGTGAGGTGGGTTGTTCTAAGCCATTGATCTGCTTAAAATAGATCCTAGCCATTGAATCCGGATCCTTTTCAAATAGGGAACTTATACATGAGTAGTGAGTACAGGGTTTTAGTGTTTTTTTTTTAACCCCGTATCACTTTCACTGAACAGCTCTGCCTCTGTCTGTCTTATCTTTATTGGCCGCAAATCAAAAGGTCCAAACTTCAATCAACCAAACGACAAACAAACCAACAAAAACAATACATACAAAACAGTGAAAACACAAGTCCTCCCATTTTCTCTCTCTCCTATATTGTCCCAGGAAAAATAAAAACTCTAGGAAAAATAGGACCAGCCAGACATTCACAGACAGACAGGAAACAACTATGGCTTCTCAAGGCAACAAATTAGAGGAAGAAGCTGCCATTTCTGAAGCTCCAAACACACCCATTTCCACCATCGTCATCATCATAGGTACCCAATACTATACTATATATGTGTGTGTGTGTGTGTGTTGGAGTATATATTTCTGTTTTTTGTTATCTGGGTCTTGATTGTTTTTTGCTTATGTTGTTTTATTCATGGTGATTTCGGGGGGGACCAGCTATGCAGACAGAGGCGCTTCCTTTGGTGAACAGGTTCCAGCTTACTGAGGACCTTGACTCCGTGTGAGTTTCTTGTTCTCTCTGTGTTTTTATTTATTTATTTATTTTTTTAATTTTGATGACAAAGTAACTAGTTTGGGTTTAAGATCGCAAAAAAGTTGGGAGTCTTTGTTGTTACTGAAATCCACATGTGGGGAAAAGGAGGGTTTTTTTTTTTTTTTTTTTTTTTTTTTAAAGCATTATTTTTAGCTTGATTTTATTGGGTGAGGTTTGTGTTTATTGGTTAACAAACTTGCTTTGACAAGTTCTATTCCGTTTGATTGGGGATTTGGGATGTAGTTGGCAAGATTGATAATTGTAGTGAGTTTCACCGGTTGTTGGTGATAGTTTCTGAACTTTTTAACTTTGTATTCATTTGTGTAAATGGTGTGTGTTATGGAGAATCTGTAGCTATTATTGGGAACTTTGCTGTTGGAGCTTTTTAAGTTTTTGTGTTAAACCTGAGTATGATTTATCTTGATTGTTGGGCTTTAAGTTTGATTGTAAATGCAAAATGGTGCAGTTTTCCCGAAGGGGTCCCTTGGGTCCGGTATCGTGGTGTTTACAAGGACCTCAACATCAATTTGATCTGGCCTGGCAAAGATTCAACTTTGGGTAGGTATTTGATTCTTGTGTGTGTGTCTGTGTGTGTGTTTGTGTCTGTGTCTGTTTTAAATTATGTATTCTTGAAATTTTTTCAAATAATTTTCCCAAATTAGCTTGCCTAGGAAGTATGCTTAGTTCAAGTTTGTCTTACATGGGCTCTAGCTCAAACAGCACATCTTGCCCTTAAAAAGCAAGATGGAAGATGAAATCATGGATTCAAGACCCATTAAGTGTTTGTGTAACTTACCAATTAAAAATGTTTGTCTTCCATGTGCGCTTTAAAGAGTGAAGTCCCCATGTTTGGAAAATGATGTTTACATGAGTGTGGGGTTTGCATCGTCCTCCATGGCAACTGTCAGGCATGAACATGTCATGGGAACAAAGCAGCTGTACTTAATTCAGATTTCCTGTTACTGATCCTTACACTGTAAATGCTTTCTTTTCAGGGGTTGATAGTGTAGGCACAATTTCAGCATCTCTTGTAACCTATGCATCCATCCAAGCATTAAAGCCAGACCTAATAATAAATGCAGGCACTGCTGGTGGCTTTAAGGTATTTTTGTGTGCAAAATTATTTGACAGCTTTGTTATTTTCCTGTTTTTAGGTCTGAAATCATCTTGGGGTTATCTACTTTTTATTTACATGTTTGTTGATTAAATTGATTCTTCTGCTACACCAAAATTTCACTGTAGTGTTCATTGTTTAAAGGTTCATGGTTTTGATATTTGCTAGTATTGAAGGGGGGCATCTTCCCCTTTGAAAAGGAAAATGTAAGCCCTCTTTATTACACTGTGCAAACTGCAAATGATGATACAACAATAGACTTAGTGCGTGATTACACACACACACTTGCACATAAGTTTAAAAATGAAGCATGAAGGATATATTTTTCTCGTTAAAATTTATAAACAAATCTTGGTTGGTTTCAGGCCAAAGGAGCAGTCGTTGGTGATGTGTTTCTTGCAGCTGATTGTGCTTTCCATGATAGAAGAATACCTATACCTGTAAGTGTTCCTTTAGTTGATCATTTTTTGTTCTTCACATGTTTAGTAAAGGATACAAACGGTGGCTCAAACGTTTACTCAATCCCTATTCTATAGTACAATTAATTGATACTCTTGTTCTACTCGTTTTCTTGACATGTAACTGGGTAGTTGATCATCTTATTTCATACATTTGCTTGACAAGGAATTGAGCTAATTACTTTTGTTTGTTCAAATTTACTTTTGCACCAAAATTTCACTTGCCAATATCTCTTGTGCAGGTTTTTGATATGTATGGAGTTGGTTTACGGCAGGCCCACTCAACTCCCAATCTTGTTAAGGAACTTAACCTAAAGGTGGTTACTTACTAGTAAAATGTTTAGTTTTATTCTTATTGAACATCCCAAACCCTTATTTACTTGCTCGACAGCTAATTGTTTATGGTTCTCATGAATTCCCTGTATATTAAAATTGTTCAAAAAGTTATACTATGATCCTGAACAGGGAAATAGAAGTAACTGAAAAAAAACATTCATATCCTATGGGATAAACCAAGGGGACCAAGCTATTGATATTTGATCATGTATGCACACGTGTGCATGCATAGACACACTCACAAAGGGTAGTTTAAATGTTTAAACCAACCTATATTATTAGTGAAAGAATGCAATAGATTGAATAAATTGTGCTCTTCAATCCAGGTAGACTTTTCTAGAAGTAGACTTTGTTGTTTCTAACATGTTAGCACTATTCCCAAGATCCAACTTATGCTGTGTAACTTTAATACATACATACATACACACACACACACACACACACATATATATATATATATGTAGAAGCACGTCAATGCTTGATGTAGCCTAGAACTGAAGCCAAATATACTGTTCTTTGTTAAGGATAGTTTTCTTTTAAGTACACATAATTTTCTTTTTTCCAGGATCCTATACTTAAAGATACTTATGTGAATGTTTTCTCTTGTTTAAGCTTAAGTGAGAGAGAGGGAGGGCATTTTCTAGGTTCTTTGCACATAATGTCATTTTTATATTTTTACTGGTTTTTTGGGTAGCTAGGTTTCTTTGCATTTTGCTTTAATTGCTAATCTCTTAACTTGTAAACAATGAATTTCTGCTGCATAGAGTGTTTATAATAGGAGTATTTTTGAAGTGTCCATTATGCCTTTAGAAATGTACTACCCAATTACTTAGACACCTTAACATTTGCAACCAATGAGGTCTGGTTATCTATTTACTTATATGAATGCTCTACTACCAACCACGTACATCTGTTTGCTTGTGTGTATTCATGCATGCACGTTTGCTTCTGGTGTGCATCTGTGCATGTATGATGCATGTTAGAGATTCCCATGATAATCTAATGTGATGCTTTCCATATTTTTTTGTCTTGTTAAGACCTAAGATCTTTACAGCCTTGAAATCCCTTTCTGCATGTTTCAGGTTGGGAAATTGTCTACTGGTGACTCTCTAGATATGTCCCCACATGATGAATCATCAATCTCTGCAAATGATGCTACAGTTAAAGACATGGAGGTAACCTTTTAATTTTTGCCTATTTCTGAATTATCTTTATGGTAAAAAATAAGTTGTGTGAGGCATCCATGCTCACCTATACAAAGTTTGATGTCCATCATCTCTTCCTTAATAGGATTATGTTCTTGGCCTTATTGTATGGTGATATTACTGATGTAATTGTGTAAAAGATATAGCATGTGCTTTACTTTGTTCTATCATGAACTGCTCCCCCTCCTCTCTCTTCGAAAACATGTGATGAGATGCATAATAATTCACTGGCTTGTGATATTCAAGAAACTAGAATTTCCTTGCTAGAGGTAGGATCAACCATTCTGTGATCCTTTATGGGACCTGATGATCATAAGATGCTTATGGGCAGCAAGATTGACACAAGACAACAAGCATGGAATGCTTTTTTCTTTCATTTTTATGGTCATTATGACCATCAGTGTATTATTTTTTTTTGCTTCTAAGACTAATGCGAGTGTTGATGACCATTTTCTAGGATCTTATTGTAACATTAAAAATTAGATGTAATTCTTTTTTCCTTTTATTTTTTCCCCAGATAAGTAGCATTAAGGCTTTTTCTGCATTGATTTTTGGTTTTCAGGGAGCTGCTGTTGCCTATGTGGCAGATCTTTTGAAAGTCCCTGCAATATTTGTAAAAGCTGTGACTGATATAGTGGATGGTGAGAAACCAACTGCCGAGGAATTCTTGCAGAATTTGGCAGCTGTGACTGCTGCACTTGATAACACAGTCACTCAAGTAATTGATTTCATCAACGGAAAATGCCTCTCTGAGCTTTGACACTAGTTATCTTCAGTTCTTGATCTCTCTGGAACTATATTTAATAGTCTCGTAAACTCAGATCATAACATACCAGATTTGATTGGAAATGTGTGATTTTAAAGGCATATAGCTATAGTTTCATAGATTGAATAGGCAGTATGTTTGAGACAATAAACAACCTCATGGTAATTTAATGAGTTTCATTTGTTTGTACACCTAATCCTTGTTCAAATGGTGTTCTTCCTATTGTACCATGGAGATTATTCATGAAACAATGAAATACAACTACCACCAACCCACAGTACCAAAGTTTTGGGGTTGGCTGTGGAAATGATTTGGGAAAATGAAGTTGGTTTTTATATAACAAATGCCAATGGAATAGGAAGTGTCTCGTCAGGATGTGGTGCATCTTGAACCACCCAGATCAATTCTGTCAAAGGACACGGTGACAGTGTATGGTCTGGAACAATGAAATCTACTAAAAAGGAATGTTGCTTTTGTTTGGTTATGGGCCAATGATGTGAGCATAGAATTTGAATTCTCGACCTGTAGGGAGGAGCTAGATTTTTGTTTTTTGTTTTGGTTTCTCACCATTTTGGGCCATACTCGGTTTTGGATAGTAAATCCTTCAGTTTTTCCAACACCCGCAAGTACGACCCTAAAAAATGTTAGGAACTGTTTATGTATTGAACAGTTTGGGCTTGGCTAATAATAAAATTTGTTTTTGTTGCTTATTTTATTTAGCAAATGAATCTAACTCAAGTTTATATTTGAGTTGATTATTAAATAAGTTAAGTTTAAACATAATAATATATTTGTGTGAAGTGTGAACAAATTCTCCGTATGATGCGCGATTTGAATATTCAATTTGTATTTTTTATATTTACATATATAAAAATATATTTATATAGACTTTAGATTGCGGATTGTATTATGTAAGTATGTAAATAAGGTTATAATGTATCAAATTACTTTTGTAATTTATTGATAATATGATTAGTATGGTGAATCGAAATTTTATAAGTTCATAAATAAAAACCATTCTATCTAATTAACTCAAATAATTTAATACAACTATAATTAATAATTAATCCTTAGCATAAGTTTGTAAAGGGGTTAAAAATTTTAGGTGTAATATTTATTATATTATATGAACTAATCCTAAACTTCTAATACCCAATTCGGTTTGTCTTTGTTTAACAAGCTACCCCTAAGGCTCACTTGTCTCTTGTAGGTATCAAATTGAGTTAATAAGCTGATAATGGTACTGAAATTGTCTATGATGTGTGTTGATTATTTCAGTGTGACAGACACAGCACAGGGATGTGGCATACATATCTTATGAATTCACCAGAACACTAACGCAGCAAAGTAGAGACCAAAGCCCTATACCAAACCTCTACCAACACCTCTAAACATGAACTACATGAATGCCTTGCTTCTCAACTAATCGATTACTCAAATGTATTAGAAGTTGCACACTTTCATGTGTTACCCTTTTATGAAATTGTAGAAAGTTAATAAAAAATTGGCTCAGTGGTATGTTAAAAAATTTGGTACCCTTTAATTACACACTTCAACTGTATCTATATATATGGTAGTCCAATTCTTGCTTCTTGCAAGGCAAAAGGATTTCATACAACCAATTTTGCTAGCAAATTTTTCATCCCCTTTGAAAGAGCAAGTAAGACATGGGAAGTGAAGGCATTACACAAGAATGTTCCAAAAACGTAGCCAGCCCAGGCACAACTACAATTTTGGCTCTCGGCAAGGCCTTCCCTCACCAACTAGTCATGCAAGATTATCTTGTTGATGGGTATTTCAGAGACACCAATTGTGATGATCCAGTCCTCAAGCAGAAGCTTACTCGACTCTGTAACATCAATTACTTCATTCTTTTTATTATCTACTATGATTTTGATATTATTATTATTATTTTCTTTTTGAGCTCAAATAGAAATCCTAATCTAATGAACCTAATATACTACCCCTACCCCTCCCCACCCAGGACCACTCGAACTTGGGACCTCAAAACCCACAAGCCTTTAAGGCTTGGGAAAGTACCATTCCGCCCAACGTGGGCAGTGGTATGATTTTTGTTAATTATTAAGTAAAGAAAAAACATGCTTAAAATGTATCAGGATAAAGATGGTAGACTCGTACAATTTGATGTAACTCATCTAAATTTGTGTTGCAATGCTTAGAACGTGTATAAAACCACATATTATATTGACTGTTAAAATAACATCCAATATGTTAGAAATGGCTTATAAGGGTCCACTACATGATCATTGTCATAGCTAGAAGATGATAAGATGTTAAAAATAGCTTATTTCCTTATGTGAAGGTGAAGCTTTTTAAAACTTCAATATTTTTAGGTACTACTTTTATAAACTTTCAACAAACTAGTTTTCAGTAAAAAGCCAATCTAGACACATTCAACTATCCTAACAATCAGATTACATTTTATTTTGACAATTTACAGGCAAGACAACAACAGTTAAAACACGGTATGTAGTCATGTCCGAAGAGATCCTAAAGAAGTACCCAGAGCTAGCCATTGAAGGCTTACCCACTCTAAAGCAAAGGCTAGATATCTGTAATGATGCTGTGACACAGATGGCTGTTGAAGCTTCACAAGCTTGCATCAAGAATTGGGGCAGGCCTATTTCAGATATAACCCACTTAGTCTATGTCTCATCAAGTGAAGCTAGGTTACCCGGTGGTGACCTTTACCTAGCAAGAGGACTAGGACTTAGTCCTGAAATTCAAAGGGTCATGCTCTACTTCATGGGATGCTCTGGAGGTGTTGCTGGACTCCGAGTTGCAAAAGACATTGCTGAGAACAATCCAGGGAGCCGGGTTCTGCTTGCAACTTCTGAAACTACCATTATTGGCTTCAAACCACCAAGTGCAAAGAGACCATATGATTTGGTTGGAGTTGCACTCTTTGGTGATGGTGCTGGAGCTATGATAATTGGCTCAGACCCAGTCTTAGGCAATGAAAAGCCTCTTTTTGAGCTTCACACAGCAATCCAGGAATTCTTGCCAGAAACTGAGAAGACTATTGATGGAAGGCTAACAGAAGAAGGGATTAGCTTCAAACTAGCAAGGGAGCTTCCTCAGATAATTGAAGATAACATAGAAGGATTCTGTGAAAAGTTAATCAAAGTTGTTGGATTTCCTGACAAGGAATACAATAAGATGTTTTGGGCAGTGCATCCGGGTGGACCTGCAATCTTGAATCGGATTGAAAAGCGACTTGAGCTGTCACCAGAGAAGCTAAATGCAAGTAGACGAGCTCTAATGGATTATGGCAATGCTAGCAGTAATACCATTGTGTATGTACTGGAGTACATGCTAGAAGAGAGCCTTAAGATTAAGAGGGAAAACCAGGGAGACAATGAATGGGGCCTCATACTGGCTTTTGGACCTGGGATTACCTTTGAGGGAATTCTAGCAAGGAACCTCACTGTCTGACAATAATATTGCCAAGTCTCACATATCACTGAAACTTTTATTTCTACAGTCATTGTAATGCAATATCCTATAGGGATTACCTTTTGCATATGTTAATGTCATTTGTAACTTAATCTGCAACTAGAAACTCCTCTTGGAATCGCTCTCTTAGAAGAAATTGAATTAAGCCTGCTAAAGATTTAGTATAAACAATAAATGATATCAAACCTCCAATGGGCTCTAACTAAAATGACACTTTGTTCAAACCTCCAATGGGCTCTAACTATCACGTTTATAAGAGAGGGAGTATCAAAGAACAAATGAGGTTGTTTATGACAAGAGACGCGTAGACGAGAAATACCATGTCATTTGGTGGAGAAAAAAGCGACATAACAAAGATCATTAAGCTCATTGGAAATATGATGTTTAGAGGTGAGAAAGCAATGAAAACAAACAAGGGTGTCTCATAAAACAATAGAGAAAAACAGGAAGAACATTACTTTAAGGAGAAAGAACCATGCGATTGAGGTATATGAATGATAGCAACTGATGCATGATGACAGTATATATATAGCGTTAATTTGAGAGGAAATGATGGAGAAATTGGTGTGATTGTGGCAACTTGTAACTTGTTCTTTCTCTGTTATGTCAACTTGTAACTTGTGCTTACAAAGTTACAAGTCTTTTGCTGAATTGCCGTGTGTAACTTGTGTAACATATCACTGAAACTTCCATTTCTAGTCATTGTAATGCAAAATCTATAGGGGTTACCTTTGGTGTCTGTTAATGTTACTTGTTACTTAACCTGAAACTAGAAACTCCTCTTGGAATCATTCTCTTAACAGAAATAGAATTAGTACTGCAGCTCCTGCTAAAGAATTTTAGATTCAACAAGAAGTTTTATATCTAATTATCGATGGACTCCAACTCAAATGACACTTACTCTTCCATAATTACATATGATGTTTTTAAGAGGGAGAAAAAAAAATGAGGTTATTTATGACAAGTATACGAGAAATATACATCACTGAGACATAATGAATAGATCATTAACCTTATTAAAATATGTTGTTGTTTAAGAGAAGTGCTATGTTCACAACATTTTCACAACACTTACACAACAAATCATAAATGATAAGTTGTTATTGATTCTAATTTGAATCAACAACTTATACTACTTTTTTACTCACCCATAACAACTAATAACAACCTACTACTTATGAGTTATAATTTGTTGTGAAAATGTTGTTGACATAGCATTTCTATTTAAAGGTGAGAAAGCAATGAAAACAAACAAACAAAAGAGAAAAACAGGAAATACAACATTCTAGGGAAACCAAGGGAGAAAGGGGTTGTTTATGAATGATAGTAACCGATGCATGATGATAGGATATATAATGTAAATATGGGAGGAAATTATGGAGAATTGCTTAGGATGTATAACGTAAATTTGGGAGGTAATTATGGAGAAATTGATGTGTTTGTGGAGAACTGCTCTTCCTTTCGATGTTAGGTCGAACAATGTTGAGTTGCTGACGTTTGTCTGATTGTGATGGCAGAAAGGACAATGTATATAAATGGAATGAGCACCAAGATCTCAAGAAAACCAAAAAAATATAGTAAAATACTTAACGTTTACGATGAGAGCTAACCACAAAAAAAAAAAAATAATAAATGATGCAGTTTGTATTTGTTACCAAAAACAACCCAAAGTATGATGTCTAATTGTAGGGAAAATAGCAGGAATTGAGGTATCATTCATTGCAAGAAACATATTTTTTTTTTTTTTTTTTTTTTAAAAAAAAGAGAGTAAAACATATGTTTGTGTGGAGAGAACAACAAATGAAGTAATGTTATTAATTATGTGTTGAAAATGAATTCGTTTAGTCAAAAAAGACATCAATTAAAGAGGTAATAAATAGTATGAGCTTTGGATATGATAGAATGGCAAAAAAACATACTTGTAATCAACCAAATTATTCTATTGGGGACCCATAGCCAATCTCAAATTTTGGGACTAAGACTTATTGTAGTTGTGTGATAAAAATAGCCTACAACATTGATCAAAATTACATTTTCATCATTCAGCGACGAAAAAATAAAGAAGACAAACTATGGATACTATTTACCCCTCACCTTTTTAAAAAGAAAGAAGAGAAAAAGAATTACATAGAATGTTGATTTATTGATAGCTACGGTACTTGTCATAGCCCAGAGACTAGTTAATCAAGCCCTATAAACTTTTATAAAGCAGAAAATAAGTTTCACTCCTCCCTTGTCAATTTCAGGCTTTATAGGTTTTTGCAGCAGCAGTATAAAGTGACAAAATTCAAGGTAAAACCATCGTACCGTGGCATTGGAATCATTAAATTGATCAATAGGGCCAGAAAATGCCTGGTGTTCCATACCATTTAGACGAGTACACTACACTTTGGTTGAGCATCAGTAACTAACCATTTAGACAGCTTGACCACATAATTGGAAGTGGGAATAACTGACACTGTGACCAGCTCAAACATATTACAATTGACACAAAATAAATCAACTATGAAAATCATGTTTAATATATAAATATCAAAGCTTTCTGCGTCCGCCATCTTTACAACAACCCACTTGACCAATAGTCATAACACGGAGAACCAGATTTGTGTGGAGTGCAAAAAGGACACTTAAACAAGGTAAAAGCTCGCTGAACATGGACCAAGAGGATCTCTGTTACACCACTCCAGATGGAAGACGGAGGACGAGCTGACCACCAAAAACACTGCAAAATGAAGAATAAAATTTACAACATTAATAATAATTTTTTTTTTCTTAATGGAATACAATACAAGTGAACATTTGGTGGAGAAAAAATACAGAAAAGTTTGCAAACGAACCTTTTGACATAATAGTAACAGAAGTCTGCCAAGATGAAAGTCTGGACAATTTCTGAGATAAGAACCATAGAAGGCCATAATCCATAACCCAGGGCAACCAGCAAGTGTCCACGAGTATCTAAAACCTGTTGAAAGCCATCGATAGCAACAAGCCAAGCAGATTATGAATCCAATTAGTACCAAAGTAGGATATTTTTGAAACTTAAAACATCAACAAGTTAATGCTATTTAACAGATAAATGTTCACTTTGTGTCTACGAATTTATTAGTGGCTCGTGAACCAAATAACCCTGTAGGTGCTATAGCTTGGTGCTCTAATAAAGCAGTTGCTGGAAGAACTAGGCTCTTAAATACTAAAATTTATCGGTCTCCTATGTAATAGTATTCAAAACATTTATGTGTGAGAGAGAGAAAGTAGTATGGGAAAGATAAAATTGGGGACCTCATTGAAAATCACCAAAAATACGTCTACCAAATTCTCAATCACAGGGGAATAATTCTGTTATGAGTAGTATACATGGGGGGCAAATTAGTCCAACAAATGTATTAGAAATATTATATAAGCCAATGAGCTAGCTCAACTAGCAACTCCTCCCCTTATAAGTGCTTGGTGCAAGGAGAGGTCATGTCTTCCAAGCCCATCAGGTGAGTGTGTAACTTAACAATCATGTGTGTGTGTGTGTGTGTGTACCTCCCTAAACACTTCCTAATGCTTAAGAAATACAATAAAAACAGTTACATATTATTATCTGAAATGGTGTTCTTCATTTTTTTGCTCTTCTATTATCAATATTCCCCTCCCAAAAAGACAGATAACTATACGGTGGCTATCCCAAAATCACATCAAACCAAATGTAGAAGCAGCATATGCTGCAAACTCCATTTCCAAAGTGACACAAACAAATAATAAACCCAACTCAAAACATATAAATCCAAATTTGCAAGATCAAACCTGGAGAACCCAATGAGCACAGCTCAGGAACCTTGCCACACCCAAAGCAAATACATAATGAGCAGTGAATGGTTCAACAATCTGAAAGTCGAGGAATAGAAAAATTATATAGGAAAGCTGTATATCTATTCATATTAAAAAAAAAAAAAAAATAGGCTCATAAAAATCCTTGAACGAGAAAAAGAAAAAAAAAAGAGAGAGAGAGGTACCTTGGTATTCTGCATTACCCGCAACTGGGGTAGTACTGAAACGGCTTCCAGATATACACAGAATGCCCAGAAGATCCTGTTCAAGAAATGGTGAGAAGTTGACGGATGAATAAACAAAGCTAACACGGCACAGGGAATCACCTGCATCCAAGTTAAAAAACAGGGATTACTTTCAGAATGAAGGGGGGGACAAATATGTTGTTCCACAAAATGCATCAAACTACGAATGAAAGAAGGAAAAATTGCAATTAAGAATTAACCCAACTTGCTTGCCTAAAGATCTAAGGAAGCAATAACTTTTGTTTATATAGGTTCAACTGACAAGACAATACTGTACTGAAATAAAACGGGAATGAACAAAGTCAAAAGGAGCTTTTAGAGTTGTGTTAACCACACTAAATAGAGCAAAACTGTGTACAGACTGTTACAACCATGTTTCAGTTTACAATTCTGTAAATTAACAAAAACACAACCAACAAACAGGTGTAACCTACACAAAGAATTTAATTGCAGGATGTAAAAGAACCAACACAATTAGTTCCACTTCAAGCAATGATCTCATGAAACTAGAAAATTCGTACAAGAAAAGGGCTTTGGGCTTTGGCAGCCCTTTCCTCAAATTTTGGTTGGCAGCGGGCAGCATCAATTAGCATAGAACCTTGATCAAGCATAACATGGAAAATTAAATGAAAAGGCCACCTCTCACTGAATTTTTTCTTCATATCTATAATATTGAAGCCTCTGAGGGCTAAAACGGCAACCCTGAATTGAAAAGAAGCACGCAGAAATTTTTTACAACTCAAAATGCTCTAAAGAAATCCAGACAATATGTTTTCCACTTCTGCCAACAAGACCTTTATCCAATGCCTCCAATACAAGCACAAACCAGGAGTATATTTAAATCGACATTGGAGGATATATTATAAAGTTATTTATATAACCATAAAGAGAATATTTAAAAATCTCAAGGATACCAGAATGAATTCAAGAAAGTACCATCAGTATGTGAGGGTATCAAGTAATTTGCCTCTAATTACAAAACCATTCAACAATCACATGCAAATAAAAATGACTGACATTCACAAGAAAGTTATCAAAACTTCATTGTCATCTTTTTCCTTAATACGTAGACCATGACTATGACAAAGTTTAAACCATTTTCAGAAAATATTAAACAGCGGAGTTCCTGGGAGTCAATTCAAACCGTAAATCACCAATATAACTTTTTGAAAGAAAGAGGAAATAAATTATCGAAAACTCACCACATAATATATCGCAAAGTTGTCCTTGTCCTCCATGTAACTAGACTTTAGGTTAAAACGGATCATATAAATAACCCACAAGGTTGTCAAAAATGTAGCTAAATCAAGTAGGGTGTGTATATCATATTCCATAACAAAACTGCAGTAGAGCCTAACAGCTAAAAAAATAGCTGTTAATTCCTGGGATTTGAGCGATAGTCCTGCAAATCATTGAAAGCAATTAAGGTACTGAGTGCAGACAGCAAAATAAGAGATGTGTGGCATCAGGTAAACCTCTGCACTGAATATATATATATATATATATATATATATCATTTTGGTATAGAATTACAGTCTTTTAAAAGTCATATGTCTCACAGAGATGGTGGGGGGATCTCTCTCTTAAATAAAATAAAAAGGAAATCATAGAACTCTGGTGAAAATAACAATTTTTGCATGAGCCTCCAATCTACCAAACCATACAAACCCCAATTCATCAAAGCAGAGTAAAGGTACCTTATGATCACAAGAAAATCTATTATTCTTCTGTCTCATGTTCAACAATGGCTCTTTCATCAACTAAAACAAAATAAATAAAAGAAACAAACACAAGCAAAACAAAACAAAACAAAAAACAAAAAAGACAAAGATTAACCAAATTATCAGTACGAGTCAAATCCAATCCTTCAATCTATTCTTAACTCAAATTAGACCGACAAACTCAAAACTTAAAACAATTCAAGCTCTTTAAATGAATGATTGAAATGACCTATTTGAACAGTACATGGATACACAGCTATCTTCAAATCTACCTTCTCAGGTAAGTTAATACCCTATGGCTTTATACAGGTGTATGTGTGCATGCGCAAGCGCATCCATGTGTGTGTATACATATTTTATTCTAGAGGATCAGTGAATCAAGACAATAATGAACTTTGCTATGTTATGCCTGCCAACTTCGGTAGAAGTTGCAATTCTATTGCCCATGCACCAGATGGGTAATGGATAAGCCATTGATGCAAACAGAAAAGATTTTGAGGAAAAGCAAAACTAAATACCCAAAGATGTAACAATTGTGGTCTAGTTTCAATGTAGGACCTTCTTGACACCTTTCATAGGCTACTTTACTTATTATTGAGTCTTAGTATCAAGTTTATTTAAGTTAGAAAATGGCCGGTTCACTTTTACTAAAATAAGGGCAATTTAGTAAATTCATTTTCTGGAATGGCAGCTCATTGGCTGTAAGAAAGGCCCATAATTTTTTTCCTATATATAAGTAATAAAATTAATTGAAAAAATCAACAAGTACACAGCTAGTATACTAGCTGAGAATCACACAAGAGTTCTAAAATTACAGTGATCAATAAATTTGAAAAAAAAAAAAAAAAAAAAAAAAAAAAAAAGAACTACTCTGAAGCTGCCATCCACTCAAGCAAAGTCTTCAAAAAATGTGCTTTTAAGCCTAAAGTTGTCCGCTCACATCCTTCAAAGCTCCTTCAATTTATTTTGTAACTTGAGTCCTTTTCAAGTTTTCCCATGTGATTTAGAAGTTCTGAAGTACTTTTCCTTTATATTTGTAGTCCTAGTGTTTCTAGAAATAGGTTATTTACCAGTCCTTTTAGGAAAGGATTTAGAAATTGCCTATATAAAAGCTTTATTGTGGTCAATAACATTGATAGAGTGTTTAATTTTAATAAAACTCCAACAGCTTATTTTAATTTTTGAAAGTGTAATTGCCTAGTGTGTTTTTTCTTTGTTTCTCGCTATTCATTGTTTTAATACCAAACACATTCAAGATCCAATCTTTTCATTACTTAACCATACCTAACCCTTGAACATCTAACTCTATTCAAGAACCTTAATTTAGTGCTGAATTCCTAAAGATCCTACTTCAAAAATTGGTATCAAATCCCATTAAGGACTATGCCATGCTTCACCCATTGCAGCATATTGCATAATCAACTCTCTTGGCATATGTTCACATTTCATCTAGATCAAATTCTTTTCTGCTTTGCAACTCTAATTGGCTTTGGAACACTAGCTAAACCTTTACTCAAGCTCAACTTGAACATCAAGATATAAGCTTTGACTTTGACCATAGCTTGGGGGATACTCCATTGATCTCAAGGGTAGGTGATTAAGCTCAACTTCCATGACAATATGAATTGAAATAAATAAATAAACTCAACTTATACTCATCACAGCCATCAATTTAATTTAACAAACAAATTAGGAAATTTAGAAGAAGAAAAAAAGCCCCCCCCCCCCCTTTGTTTTCCTCTAAAATTCTTTGATAAACAAAGAAACAAACAATTAAAACCAAATGCCAATAACAGAAATGAACAAAGAAACAATACAATCTTTACATATGAAACTCTTATCAAAAACAGAAGAAACCCAATTCACAAAACAGCATTTCGAACATCGAAAAAATCAAAATCTAATCAATCAGGCTCCTAAAAAAATTCCCTATAAGTCAAACCCAAAAATAAATGACAAAACACAAACCTGCAATATCAAACAGACATTTCCCACAAAACCCAAGTAAAATAAATTCACAAAAACATAAACTTTCTCCAAAATCCCCCACAATTTCTCATCAACCAAACAAACCCAGAAAAAAAAATGACCCAACAAAACAAATTTAGAAACTTTTTATTTGTATACCAGCGCAAGTCTTCTCCTTCATGAGCTTGTAGATGAGCACGGAGATTCCTATGGAGTGTACAGCCTCAGCAGCTACGAAAAGGTTGTCGTGGTCGTGTACGATGAATCGGAGAAGAACCAGCGCCGCCATGCCCGAGACCACAGCCAAAAAGGCCTTCACTTTCGGGGGTTGTCGACGCACCCATGTCGAAACTGCATGGATCGGCGTTTTCTGTGCCCTCATCGCTTTTATCAGGAAGTTTTTTTTGAGTGTTGGGTTTTTGTTTTCCGGGAAAGTGTAAGCGAGAAAGTGAGGGAAAATAAAAGGAATTGGAAAATATAAATAGAATTGATGAAAGTGGGTGTGGAAACTTGAGAAATTAAAAAAACAGAGCTTGGGTCCTTTGTGACTATTAAGGATTTTTTATAATTAAAAAAGTGTTGGATTGGGGTTGTGGTTGGACGTATGACGTGTTTTTTAGGATTCTTTTTTTTACTTTTTTTTACTAATACCTACTTTCGCAATTTCGCAAGTATTTTACAAAATTTTTACAAATTGTTGTTGACTCAAAATTTTATAGGGTTTTATTCGACTCGTCATTAACATTAGAGGTGTCAATGTTCGACCCAGTCCGCGAACATAACATGAACTCGACATGAGTTTTTACGGGTTAGGGTTAGGCCTTAATGAGTTTGGATCATAAACGGGTCAACCTATATAACCTGCATAACCCGAAAACGACACGATAAGAAATGTGTCATAAGCGGGTTAACCCGCATAATCTGCAAGAAATACATTTGACATGTCAATTTATTTGTGTCAACCTGAAATGACTCACTTAACACAACTCGTTTAACTCGTATAACAAATAAATATTCATTTTATTTTAGATTTGTCAAATACCTTTTATATCCAACATATATTTTTAATTTAAAAAGAAAAATGAGTAATTACAAAAACTTACAAGGGATATAATTGGAAATTGAAACTTTACAAACCCTAGATCTCTAAACCCTACAAACCCTAAATCTCTAAACCTTCTTATAAATATTTAATTTTATTTTTTTATTTCAACCATACTACTTAGTCTTACACCCAATTCTCAAACTCAAAATCTCAAACCGGTTATCTCTCTCTCTCTCTCTCTCTCTCTCTCTCTCTCTCTCTCTCTCTCTCTCTCTCTCTCTCTCTCTCTCTCTCTCTCTCTCTCTCTCTCTCTCTCTCTCATGTGTTTAGTGAGTTTTAGAACTAAAGAAAACTGTTTTCTTGGTGCTTCAAAATTCTGTAGTAATTTTTTCTGCATAATGTTTTTGTTCTATATACTTTGAACCCATGTGATGTTATGAATATATGAGATATATTAATCGTCATATGCCTGCTCGTTGCGGAACTCTTCCAGTTGCTAGTAGGAGATCGGCCTTCTTTTCATAAAAAAAGTCACTTTTGATTAAGGCCACGGTTGTAGCTTTTGTCTTATGTCGTGTTTTTTTTTTTTTTTTTTTTTTTTGTGTTTGTATTAGTGTTGGACACCATTTGCATATCTTGCAAGTGGGTTTATTGAGATAGATTATAAACTAGAATCTATGGATGATAATCGTAGTCATAGTTGGGATTAGCCTACTATTTGCTCAAATTCTTTCAATATTGATACTTAGCATTTGGCGAGTTCCAAGGATATTATATTTTTATTAAACTATATTATTTTATTTTTGTTAAACTATGTTATTTTGAATTTGAGTTGAAGTATATGCACTTATTTTGGAGTGTAAAGAACTTATTTCTAGATGAATATTATATTTTTATTGAACTATATTATTTTGAATGTGGATTGAAGACTTGAAGTGTAGCACTTCTTTTAGGATGTAAAAAAAATTATTTCTAGGTGAATGTTATATTTAATATTATGCAAGTTAAAATGGGTTGTGTTACATTCATGTCAACCCAACACAACTCGTTTATTAAGCGGGTCAAATGGGTTGGGTCAGGTCAACCCGCCTTATTAACAAGTCGGATTATGATTGAAGGATCATGACACGATTATTAAATGAGTCAGGTTAGGGTTAAGTCATTTAGTCGAATACTCCTACCTCGACACGACACAAACCCGACACGCTAACCAGAATTGACACCCTTAATTAACATCAGTTTTTTACTTATCAATAATCATTCACCATGTTAGTAGTTTGTTAAAAAAAATTATAAAATAATTTGTGCATTTAGTATTTTTTTTTTCCTTTTCTTTTTTACTCAAGTTAGCATACTTTCCTTATAAAAAAAAATTAGCATACTTTTAGTGTTTTTAGGATGTTAAAAATATAAATATAAATATTATGTTTGTAAAGAAAATCATAAAATAAATATGATGATGTAAAGAAAATCAATAGGCTGAATGTTTCAGGCTTCAATGGGCTAGTGATTACTTAAAAGGCCTGAAAGAAAAAAGTGACACAAGATCAAAGGAGACCGGGGTAAACCGACCAAGAACCCTCCGATGCTTAAGTTAGTTTTCTTTCTCAAATTCAAGAATTCCAACTTTTTAGGAATAATCAGAACTTAACTTTGTTTCATGAGGATGAGTGCTTATATAGTGTGCTTTAGAGTGGTTACTTGTCTTGTAACTTCCCCCATATTTTGTGGAAATCTGAAGGATTACACTTAACTCTTACAAACGCTATAGAAGTTATAACATTTACTCTTATCTTCTATAACTGTCATTGGAAGTTAAGTGCTTGGCAGGAAGATATAGCGATGAATTAGGATCTTACTCATGTACTAAAATGGTTACACATGATCCGATTCATAAGCTCTTGTAGATAAATCTTGCATTTAGAAATATTCCCAAGTATTGAAGGGTTGTCCATGTCTAGACTACTTTCCTTAGTCTAGACAAGCTTCTTATAAGAACTTAAGGCAAACCATGAATAATACAATGGACGATTAGGAGCAGGCCCAATTGTCGTGGTAACCTACATTCTATGGATGACTACTCAAGGACGAGCTATATTTGTCCTTCCCCATCAACTGCCTCCTTGTCCTTGTGTTGTCTGTCATCAAAATGTCCTCTCTCTTTTTTTTTTTCTTTTTTTTTTTTTGACACGTGGTCCAATCTGGCGTGTTTCAATCATGGCGTTTCGTCTTTCAAGAGAGACGCCACGTGGTCTTCCCTGGTTGGTCACGTCGCTTCAAATGCCAACCCTCGTTGCCTATAAATAGTAGAATTCCTCCCTATCCTTCGCATTTCAAAAAATTTCATCCTTGATATTTGTCGTCTAGCACCTTGTCTAGAAGTTTTTTTGCGTCTATAGTCCTCTTTCGTCTAGAGCCAGGTATTCTCTTCATTCTCGTCTTTAGGCTTTTCCTTTAAGTTTTCAAGATGTCTGATGTTGTAGTTTCTTCATCCAGTAATAGTGTAGATAAGGCTATAGATGAGTATCATAACTCAACTAGCTATAGTGGTTCCAATAGTAGCACTAGTAACAACTGTAGTGGGGGGAACACCATGAACGAGGAGTACACGTCTGGTGTTCCTAGGGTTCCCTTGGAGGTTCTTCAGGAACAACTTAGGACGAGGGCAGCTTTGGGGTCTCGAGCTAGTACCTCAACAAGTGTCCCCCTATCTCCTTTAGACAAGGTAGAAACAGTTTATAGTTATGTTGTAGGTATCCCTTCCAAAACGAGTGAACAAACACTCACCCCCTTAGGGCTTGGTACCAAATTCTAGACGACCTTAACCCTAGGTTAGCTGTCCATGGGGAGTGGTGCTGTAATCCTCATTTTGGGATAGGCGTCTATAAGGCTTACCTTTTAAGGGGACTCAGGTTACCCCTTAATGCCTTTTTCTAGGGAATTACTCACTAGGTTAGGTTTAGGGGTGTGTTAATTCAACCCTAATGCATGGAGACTGGTTGTCTCTATGCAAGTTTTGTGGAGGGAAGTGTTTAAAGGGAATCATCCTCTCACTGTGGACGAGTTCCTCTTTTGCTACAAGCCCTCAGAAATTAACCAGTCCCTTGGCTTTTACCAGTTCACAGCAAGGGGTAAAGATTGTAGATTAATTAAGTCATTGGTGACGTCTGATAGAAACTAGAAGACGGAGTTTTTCTTCGTCCGTGGTTTCTGGTCCGGGCACCCTGTTGAGGTTGGCAGGGATCCCTTTGCCCCTTACACTAGAGAGTTGTGGAACCTTAGTCCAGAAGGTATATTGTTTGTTGTTGCCCCCTTTATATATATATATATATATATATATATATATATATATATATATATATATATATATATATAGTGTTTTTATTTTTATTTTTACTTTTTATTTTACAGCTGTTAGACGACCGTCCTTAAGTAAACTTCATCGTGATCGCATCTAAAGGGCTCGTCTTTACACTGATAGGAGCTTTTATTCACTGGTTACCCTTCAAAGTCTTGCCACGTGGGGACTCAGTCCTGAGCCATCTGCAGAGGCCATAGCTCACATGCTCACAATCCTTAGACGTGAGTTTTTTACTTGAAGAATTCATTGAAGTATCATCTTTTTATTCTCTTTTTTTTTTTAAAAAAAAAAATGATTCTGAACCCCCCCCCCCCCCCCTTTTTTTAGGAATGGCAACCATGAAGGAAAATAAGGGCAAGGAAGTAGTGGACAAGGCAACTAGGCCGGAGGTCCAATCTCAACCTCGTCCTTCTGCTAGAGATAAAAGAAAAGCTTATCTAAGATGCTTGATCTGGGGAATCTTCCCAGTCATCAAGGAAGCAAAAAGGCAAAGCATGGGTCATCTAAGGCTGGGGTCGTCAAACCTGGCCTTCCTAATCCTCCGTCTTAACAGCTGCCCATCCAAATTTACAATTTAGATTCGTCTGTGCCTCCTGAGGTCATTCTGTTCAAGGTCATTGCTCCTACCACGTCCTAGCCTCCTTAAAGGATTCCTATGAACCTTATTGAAAATGAGGATTTGGCTTGGGAACGTTTTGAGAAAGCTGTGTCTGGCGAGGACATAGCTACATGCTATGACATGTCTTTGAAAGATTTTGAACATTCTGGTGTTCATGATCTCTTCAAGGTATGTGATTTCGTTTTTGCCTCGTCTTTGTCACTTTACGCTTTTTTAAAGTTTTTTTTTTTTTTAAAGTTAATGTCAAAGGTCATCGCAGCATCCAGGCAAGCCACGGAGTTGGACAAGACGAGGATCTTGCTTAAGACGAGGATCCAAGAGGTTAAGGACGACTGTAATGGTTTGGCTGAGGTGGCAGCCAAGGCTAGAGACGAGGCCAAAGAAATGAAAAACCTCGTTGAAGAGCTCAAGGTTGACATCATCGAAAAAGACACTCATCTTGACCATCTTTAGAAGAAAAATGACAAGCTGAGTACCCTTCTTTCAAAAACCAAAGAGGACGCTGTTGTGGAGTTCAAAACTTCCAAATATTATACTGACCTTTTAGACACAAACTATGTTGCTGGCTTTGAAGATTTTCGCATGGAAGCTGAGGAACGCTTCCCAAAATTTGACTTCAGTTCTATCAAGCTCAATATTGGTGCTACAAGCTCCCTTCTCCAAACAAGCTCTCTTCTCCAAACAAACTCTGAAGATGTCAACATTAAGGACGATGCCATTACCCATCCTACTCAAGACAATCCCACTTATGGAGATAACCCTCAGTAAAGGACGTTAGAAATATTATCTTTGTAATTTTCTCCTTTCTGTTTATATGAGGTCCGTTGTTTTGGACCATTTAGATTTATTCTAGTACACTTCTTTCATCTATAATCTTTTGGGACAAGCTTTCAAACAGTTGCCTTGTAGGCTTTATTTTATAAGGGTTTTTGGGCGGTGGTCGCCTAGCCTTTTCTAAACTTTTATGAATGAACGTTTATTTTCATCATTTTCTATTGAACATGTTATTGTATGAACGTGTTTTTTTCTTTATTTATATTATCCATGTTGTAATGGTTTAAGTGTGGTCTGTCCACTCATGGAGGCATTTAGCTCGTCCATGTTAATGTAAATTTCTTATGTTCAATATTCTTACCATTCTATAAGCTTTACAAGTATAACTCGTCTTACGAATGACATTGTTTTTACCAGCTTTACTCGTCTAGAAATTTAGTAGCTGTTTCTCGCTCTTCGTCCATAAGCTAGACGTTTCCAGCATTTGCTCGTCCAGATATTGGATTGTTATAGCTGGATATTTATCCATGGATTTTGAATGTTCTTGCGTGCACGCATTTTTTTGTCCATTTCTTGGACGAATACGCTTCAGGTTTTATGTCCATTGGTTAGAGGAATATACCTTGAGCTTATTTTTCTTTGCTTTAACCTTATTTCAAGAAAAGCTTATAGACGTTACATCCCTATGTCTAGAGACTTTATTCATCTTGAGCCTTTAGCTTTCTTGTGGATGAAATTATGGAAATTAGATTCATGCATCACATGTATTGGAAATTCAAACTTCATATACATAACATAAACACTGTCCATAAGCATGGCACATGCTTAGAAGCTAGTGCCTTAGGGAATTAAAAATACACAAACAGATAGACTTAGTACATAACTTCGTCCATCATAAACTTGTTTTTAGACTGTGCATAAGTTAGAGTGTAATGCACTTTTTAGGGAATTAAAATATTCAAAACATGCAATAGTAGTAATAAACATAAGTAATTATGAGGGAAACACTTTAACTTCGTCCATGATGCTGCTCACCCAGGTTGACCCTTCATTGATAGTACTTTCTTAGATGCTCGACGTTCCAAGGGTGCTCCAGCTTCCATCCATCTAGGGCTTTCAGGTAGTATGATCCTTACCTTTTGCAATTAATGACCCTGTAGGGTTCTTCCCAATTAGGTCCCAGTTTCCCATGGGCTGGGTTTCTGGTTGCCAAAGAGACCCTTTTTAGGACGAGGTCTCCAATGTTGAAACGCTTGGGTTTCACCATTGCATTATATTGCCTAGCCATAAGATTTTTGTATCTTGCTGTCCTCTGCTCTGCATTCATCCTTACCTTATCAATGAGATCAAGGTTAAGATGAAGTTGTTCTTCATTATCTTTGTGCTAATACTTCATTACCCTATGGTTAGCCATGTGCACTTCTGTAGCTCATCTAGCCATACTCCTTTTGCCCCCTCGAGTCGAGTCTTGATGATTTTCAACAAGGATCGATTCACTACTTTTGCTTGTCCATTCGCTTGTGGGTGGGAGGGTGAGAAATAATGATTTTTTATTCCAAGTTATTCACAAAAATCCTTGAAAGATGTGTTATCAAATTGTCGTCCATTGTTAGATACCAGTACCCTAGGTATCCCAAACCTGCATACAATGCTCTTCCAAACAAAGTTCTTAACATTATGTTCTGTGATTTTCGCTAAAGGTTTAGCTTCCACCCATTTAGTGAAGTAATCGATCCCTATTACTAAAAACTTCATCTATCTGGTTTCGAGTGGAAAGTGACCTAAGATATCCAGTCCCCATTGTGTAAAGAGTCATGGGGCCATCATCAGGGTAAGATACTCCGACGGTTGTCTAGGGACGTTGCTGAAGCATTGGCACTGGTCATACACCTTGACTTAAGCCTTAGCATCTGCTTGAATAGTTGGCCAGTAGTAACCTGCATGGACGACCTTATGGACTAGTGCTCTTGCTCCTGAGTGGTTTCCGCATGCTCCTTCATGATCCTTCCTCAATACATAGTTCGACTCATCCGAGGCTAAACACCTTAAGTAGGGCTAAGAGAAACCTCGTTTATACAACACCTTGTCTATGAGGACATACTTGGCAGCTCTAATCCTTAACTTCTTGGCCTCATCCTTATCATCTAGAAGCCTTCCATCCTTGAGATAGACGACTATTGAAGTCATCCAATTTTCTTCTACTTCAATTTGCTATACCTCTGGAAGATCTATAATCGACATGTATTAGACTTTATCACACTCGTCCATAGCTCCCTCTGTTGAAGCTGCTTTTGCCAAAGCAACTGCTTCCATGTTTTCTTCTCTCGGGAGTTGAACAAAACTGGCTTCTTTAAATTTTTTGATAAGTTGCTTTACCTTGTTTAAATACTTCTTCATCCGATCTTCTTTAGCTTCACACATTCCATTCACTTGATTGATGATCAACTGAGAATCCCCTTGGACGATTACTGACTCTGCCCCTAAGGACTTAGCCAATTCCAATCCTTTAAGGAGAGTTTCATATTCAGCTTCATTGTTGGTGGTTTGGTATTGTAGACGGGCTACGTATTTCAACTTATCTCCTTTCGAGGATTTGAGTATAACTTTAATTCCTCCTGCATACAACGTTGATGAGCCATCCACATTAACGACCCACCTCTGTACTTCGTCCACCTCGTCTAGCTCACCTTGATTGAGACTGAACTCTACAATGAAATCCGCCAATACTTGTGCCTTTATCGTGTTTCTTGGTTAGTACCTGACATCAAACTCGTTGAGTTCTATGGCCCATTAGATTAGTTGTCCTGCAGCTTCCAACTTGTTCATTGTCTTCTTCAGTGGATGATCTATCAAGACATTGATGACATGAGCCTGAAAGTAATGCCTTAACTTCCTAGAAGCCGTGACCAAAGCAAAGGCCAGCTTTTCCATCATAGGATATCGTCCTTTTGCCCCTCTTAGTGCTCGGCTTGTATAATAAACCGGCTTCTATATCTTCCTTTCTTCTCTAACCAACGCTGAGCTCACTACATGTGAGGACACCGCTAAATACAAATATAATTCTTCACCTGGTATAAAGGGGCTTAGCAGAGGGGCAGTTGTGAGGTAAGCTTTAAGGTCTTGGAAGGCCTTTTGACATTCGTCCGTCCCTTCAAATGCCTTCTTCAGAACCTTAAAAAATAGTAAACACTTGTCAGTAGCTTTAGAGACGAACCTGTTAAAGGCAGCAACTCGTCTAGTGAGAGACTAGACTTCTTTGATATTCCTTGGTGGCTCCATATCTAAGATCACTTGAATCTTATTAGGATTTTCCTCAATCCCTCTATGTGAAACCATGAAACCAAGGAATTTTCCTGATGAAACTCCAAAAGCACACTTGCTCGGATTTAACTTCATGTTGTATCGCCTAAGTGTATCAAAGGTCTCCTGAAGGTCGTCTAGGTGCTTTTCCTCGTCCAAACTTTTTACTAGCATATCATCTACGTAGACTTCCACATTTCGTCCGATCTGTGGACGAAACATTTGGTTAACTAGCCTTTGATAAGTTGCCCCCACATTCTTCAAACCGAAGGGCATTACCTTGTAGCAAAACAAACCTTGGCTGGTAATAAAGGATGTCTTCTCTTGATCTATCTCGTCTATCCTTATTTGATTATAGCCTGAGAATGCGTCCATGAAACTTAACAATTTATAACCCGCAATTGAGTCCACCAGCTGGTCGATGTAAGGCAATGGATAGCTATTCTTGGGGCAAGCCTTGTTTAAATCGATGAAGTTCACACACATTCTCCATTTGTCATTAGCATTCTTGACCATCACCACATTAGCCAACCAGTTCGGGTAATAAACTTCTCGGATAAATTTCGTCGTAGTCAACTTCTGGACTTCTTCTTTGATTACATTATCTTGTTCAGGAGCAAAAACTCTTTTCTTTTGACGGGCGGGCTTAGAGGAAGGATAGACGTTCAGATGGTGGGTAATGACACTTGGGTCAATACCTGGCATGTCCTCATGACTCCATGCAAACACATCAATGCTCTCCTTCAAGAACTGGACAAGGTTTTGCTTTGTCTTCTTCTCCATGCTCACTTCAACCCTCGTATACTTTTCAGGATTATTCTCGTCTAGAGTAACATCTTCCAACACTTCAGTAGGCTTCGCGATGACCCTTCTCTCTTCTATATTCATCGCCTGCACATTCTTGTCCATAGCTAACATGGCTAGATATCATTTTCTAGCGGCTAACTGATCTCCTTGCACTTGCCCTATCCTGTATTTTGTAGGGAACTTGACTGATAGGTGGTAGGTAGAGGTTAATGTCTTCCAACTATTTATAGTTAGCCTTCCAATGATAGCATTATAAGAAGACGAACAATCCACCACAAGGAAGTTCACTTCCTTGGTTATCTGTTGTGGGTATGATCCTACCACTACAGGTAATGTAATGGTGCCTACAAGTTGCACTTTCATTCCTCCAAATCCCACTAAGGGTGAACATACTGGACAAAATTAATCGCGTCTGAGCCTCATTTGTTGGAAGGTGGGGAAATACCAGATGTCTGCTGAATTTTCATTATCTACCAACACTCTTCTAGTTCTATAATCTGCGATGAGTAAAGTGATGATGATTGCATCTTCATGGGGGTGATGGATTCTTTCAGTATCCTCGTCCATGATCGTAATGGCAGGATCGTATGTCCCTCTCATCCTTGGTGATCGTCCAGAGAGTTGGACGTTTTGTACCACCTTGAGATATGTCTTTCTTGATTTGGAAGACTGCCCCGTTGAAGTACCTCCTATGATAACCTTTATTTCTCCAAGTGGGGGCCGCAATGACTCTTCTACCTTGGCTTTCAACTTCTCGTCCTTGTGATCTCGTCCAAGAAAATTTCTCAATTTTTCTTGCCTAATGAGATTCTCTATCTGCTGCTTCAAATCAAAACACTCGTTCGTGTCATGTCCATGATCTTTATGGAAGCAGCAATACTTGTTCCTATTGCGCTTGTTGGGATCTCCTTTCATTTTTTCCGGCCACTTCAATGATGGATTGTGACTTGCATAAGCACTTGTTCAAGCGGCACGTTCAAGGGTGTATATTGCTGACTCCGTGCTGAAGAACTTGCCTTCTTGTTGTCTTGATCTTTCTTCTCTCGTCCAGGCCTTCTTTGGACAAGGACCTTGCTCATGATGGTGTGAGAAATCTGCTTCCATTTGCTCGGCTTTCTTCCTCTTCTTGGTTATGATTGCGTCCTCTGCATTCATGAAGTTTTGGGCTAAATGGACGAGTTCAGCCATAGTCTGAGGCTTTTGTTTATAAAGCTTATGAATGAATAAATCAGAATTAAATCCATCATGGAAGGCCTCCAATAACAACTTGTCTTCCATCTCGTCTACTGTCAAGACTTCTCTGTTAAAATGAGTAATGAAGGACCACAAGCTCTCATTTTCCCCTTACTCTATGGTTAACAGGCTAGACGAAGAGCGCTTGTGCCTTTACCCTCCGATAAAATTGTTGACAAATAGCTTGCTCAATTCTTCGAAAGAACTTATAGTATTTGGAGGTATCTTATTGAACCACACTCGTGCTGGCCCTTTAAGGGTGGTCGGGAAGGCCCTACACATAATATCGTTTGGAACCCCCTAATAATATCGTTTGGAACCCCCTGAAGGTGCATTGTAGTCTTGAAAGTTGCGATGTGATCACATGGATCATGCATTTCGTCATATGAATCCAAGGAAGACATCTTGAACTTAGAAGGCAGTGAATGACTATTGATAAAAGCCATGAAAGGGGAATTAGTTCGATGAATTGAATCATCTACGAGATTTGCTCTTCTAATGTTCTCTTTCATCTCATCCATGGCCTTCCTCATTTGATCCATCTCTCTCTCCAAGTGTGGCACCCTTCATGAGGCGGTGCCCCATGATTGGTTCTCGGGCTCAGTCTTTTCTCCTTCTCCAACTTCTTGACTTTGGGCTTGTCCTTCTGCGTGCCTTTTATGGCGTTACCTCCTTAGACTAATCTCTCTAGTCAACTTTTGGTTTTGACAGGTTAATTCCACCATGGCAGCTGCCATGGATTGTATGTGTTGGATGGAAGGCGGTTGCCCAATAGGTGTTGACTGTCGATCACGGAGAGGATTACTAGAAGCATTCCTACTCTCCTGGTGGCCTGGACTAGTGGCCCTTTGTCTTGTCCGAACCATGTAGCCTTTTGTCGAAGAAAGATAAATTGCAAAACACAGAATTAATCTTTTCCACAGACGACGCCAACTGATGATGCAAAGAAAATCAGTAGGCTGAATATTCCGGGCTTCAATGGGCTAGTGATTACTCGGAAGGCCTGAAAGAAAAAAGTGACACAAGATCAAGAATTAGTAGGCCAAAAACCCTCTGATGCTTAAGTTAGTTTTCTTTCTCAAACTCAAGAATTCCATCTTTTTAGGAATAATTAGAACTTACTTCGTTTCATGAGGATGAGTGCTTATATAGTGTGCTTTGGAGTGGTTACTTGTCTTGTAACTTTCCCCATATTTGTGGAAATTTGAAGGTTTACACTTAACTCTTACAACCGCTATAGAAGTTATAACATTTACTCTTATCTTCTATAACTGTCATTAGAAGTTAAGTGCTTGGCAAAAAGTTATAGCGATGAATCAAGATCTTACTCATGTACTAAAATGGTTACACGTGGCCTAATTCATAAGCTCTTGTAGATAAATCTCGCATTTAGAAATATTCCTAAGTATTGAAGGGTCGTCCATGTCTGGAAGGCTTTCCTTAGTCTAGACGGGCTTCTCATAAGAACTTAAAACAAACCATGAATAATACAATAGACGAGTAGGAGTAGGCCCAATTGTCGTGGTAACCTACATTCTATGGACGACCACTCAAGGACGAGCTATACTTGTCCTTGCCCATCAAAATATACTCTAAAAATATATAAAAGTATATATATTGCGTAATCTTTGAAAGTTTAGATATTGAAGGTATAGATATTACATCTCAACATCAAGATATTGTGTACATTTTACAAAATCATATATATTTTTGAAAATTTATGTACATTAAATATAAATAATTGTATACATTTTAAAAAAAAAAATGTGTACCTTTAATTTTATAGTATTGTGTACATTGTTTGGAAATATTGTGTACTAAAAAATATAAAGAATTTTATATATTCTTTAAAAATTTGTGTATAGTGAATATATAGAATTATGTACATTTAAAAAAAAAACTATATATGTTAAATTTTCATAATTACAAACTATAAACTAATTTTATACATTCGATGAAGGTTTGAAAATTTGTGTACCTTTAATATTTCGAATAATGTACATTTTTGCTAATAATATAATTATATTTATAATGGTAACGTGTATTCTTAGATACCACAATAAATTTGTTATAATTGATATTTTTAATTTAATGTTTTATAATTTTATATTAAATATCAACATTTTCATCTTTTTATTGTAATTTCGATTTTTTTTCTTTAATCTGTTAATATTTTTCCAAAATTTATATGGTGAATCTGAATGTTGTAAAATATGTAAATATGTATAATTTAAGAAAGCCAATTGTGGGGGTGAAAGGCTGAGCGACCCAAATCTATGTATATGTTGGGCCAAGGGCCCAATCCGAGGACTCGAGGTAGCCTGAGGATAGGAAAATACTTCCATAAGGCTTTGCGTTAGTAAATGGAGGAATGAAATCAATTGGAATCATCCCGGGGGTGGTCCGAGGAAGAACACCTTCTCGGCTTGGCAAGGCTGATAAGGGAGGGTATGATTAGCCATTAAAAGCAACATACCAGACCATTCCATGGAAGAGGATAAGGATTAAGAAGGAATAGGACAAAGTAAGACCTGGAAATATCTAGGAGAAAGCTACTACCGACACATTAAATGCTCTATAACCTAACTGAACCATGCTTTTTAGCCTTACAACTACTCCCGAAGACTTTAGGGAGGGGTTAATGGGACAAGTATCAACACTGTCAATCTAAATCTACATGTGGATGGTGGAAATGAGAGGAAGAGAGTATAAAACAGAGAAGAGAAGAAGAAGAAAAGTGGGGGATCTAGCTCTAGTAATATCTAAGAGTCAATCTCCTCGGACAAAACCCGAGGATGTTTTTCCTCTAAAAACTCTATTTGTCTTTCTTCCTTTATCAAATCAAATCCAATGGGCGATCACCAGGTTCGCCAAAACCCAGGTTTCCAACCCAGTCTCTACAAATCTGTTGGTTAGGCATTTTTGGGCTTAAGTCCATATCTTTATAAATGGTAAAGTCCAAATTATGACCTTACAATTGGTGCTGTCTGTGGGAAATCTGGTATTTTAGCAAGTCTAACGCTCAGCATACCGAGGGCGATGCAGCGAGGTGGAGGAGACCATTTTGGCCATGCCGCATGCTATGCAAAGGATTGCTCTATGGGAAGCAATATTGGGGGCTTTTAGTATTAAGCACGTAATTCGTACCACTGTTAAGGGCCAGGTTCTCGTAGACCTAGTGACCGAGATCGCTGAATCCCCTGCAAATGAAATGACAGAAGCACAGCACATGGATGGAAAATCAGTTGGCACGGTCTTACTGCATATGACACTTGGTCCAGACGGGTATATGTTGATGGTACTGCAAATCAAAAGTGATCCGAAGTAGGGCTAGTTATGACATCTTTGAAAAGTGCTTAAACAGAATCTAAGGCGTGCCTGGGTCCTCGAACCAGACGCTTAAGAGAAATTAACACTACGACATCTTTGAGTGCTTAAACAGAACCTAAGGCGTGCCTGGGTCCTCAGACCAGACGCTTAAGAGAAATTAACACTACGACATCTTTGAAAAGTGCTTAAATAGAATCTAAGGCGTGCCTAGGTCCGAGGACCAGACTCTTAGGGGAAATTAACACTATGACATCTTTGAAAAGTGCTTAAACAGAACCTAACAGAACCTAAGGCATGCCTGGGTCCTCGAACCAGACACTTAGGGGAAATTAACACTATGACATCTTTTGAAAAGTGCTTAAACAGAACCTAAGGCGTGCCTGGGTCCTCGAACCAAACGCTTAGGGGAAATTAACACTACGACATCTTTGAAAAATGCTTAAATAGAACCTAAGGCGTGCCTGGGTCCTCGGACCAGACATTTAGGGGAAATTAACACTAAAACATCTTTGAAAAGTGCTTAAACAGAACCTAAGGTGTGCCTGGGTCCTCGGACCAGACGCTTAGGGAAAATTAACATTAAGACATATTTATAAATGTTGGATGGAACCTAAGTGCATGGTGAATTGCTTAGATCACTTGTTTTAGATCCAACATTCCTTGACAGTTGCGCAGTTCGCAGCATAAGCGCATAGTCATTTTCCTGATTATCTCTACGTAGTCAGTTTATTTAAGTTAGCAACCGTGTGCTACTATCGGTTTTGATAAAATCAAGGTGACAACTTTTCATTACTGTTGATATTCTAAATCACATTAGGGGAAAATCACAACATCACCATTCACAGAATAATTATTGCAGAGAAAAGAAGGATTCATAAAATAAAAGTGCAGTTCTTTTTATTAAATAAAGGAAAGGTACATCATATACAAAGCGGCCTAGGCAGACTTGTTTGAAAGCTAACAATAGAGAGAGGAAGTTCATGGGAATGGTAGATCCACAATCTTGTTCTAGCAGCAATCGAGCAAGTATGGATGGTACCGGCGATGAGAAAGAAGAAGAGACGGAATCGCTTGATGGACCCCTCTCCTCCTAATTACAGGATGTTTTGCTATCAAGGTGAACCCCAAACTTTGTCGCACTAAAAATCTAATGCAATCTTCTTTCTTACTCGGTTGAAAGGCAGGAACATCTTTGGCCTCTGCTTCCTTCGCCTTAACTGTGTCATCTTGGATCTTGACGGCATCCTTGGCTTCTGAGAAGGGCTTAGTTTCCTTACCCTTGTCTTTATCCTTGGCCATCCCACTCCTATAGCTTCGACTACCATCCTAGCAGGGTCATTGAGAAGGCCTGCAGAAATAGAGAACTCGGAATTTCTTGAGAACTCACGAATCTCTAAAAATGAGGAAGGACGGTTCCCCTTGGGCACTTTATATAGAAGGCAAAATCTAGTGGGAGTCAATTCTCTCGAAATTCAAAAAAAAAGGAAACGAAGAGTCACAGGCGGGATGAATCCCGCTCAAATTCCAATAAAACCCCCAAACCGTTGGATCCTCATCGCGACATTAAAGCGAGGAACGTGGATCCATAAGAATTTAATGCAAGCGCACCTCGTATATCAAAACATCAGGAACACGACCTGGATAGTTCAAAAGACGCTTTACAACCAGGAGTGGTGAAAAATGTGCGCGAAGGGACAACTATCACATCGAGATCCTCCTTTCCCCCCATGGAGTAGGAAAAAAGAATCTCGATGGGCTATTGTGAGGGTGAAAGGCCGAGTGGCCCTAATCTATGTATATGTTAGGCCAAAGGCCCAATCCGAGGACTCAAGGTAGCCTGAAGATAGGAAAATACTTCCATAAGGCTCTGCGTTAGTAAGTGGAGGAATGAAATCCAATTGGAATCGTCCTAGGGGTGGTTCGAGGAAGGACACCTTCTCGGCTTGGCAAGGCCAAGAAGGGAGGGTATGATCCGCCATTAAGAGCAACATACCAGACCATTCCATGGAAGAGGATAAGGATTAAGAAGGAATAGGACAAAGGAAGACTTGGAAATATCTAGGAGAAAGCTGCTACCAACATATTAAATGCTTTGTAACCTAACTGAACCATACTTTTCAGCCTTACAACTACTCCCGAAGACTTTAGGGAGGGGTTGATGGGACAAGTATCAACACTGTCAATCTAAATCTACACGTGAACGGTGGAAATGAGAGGAAGAGAGTATAAAACAGAGAAGAGGAAAAGAAGAAAAGTGGGGGATCTGGCTCTAGTAATATCTAAGAGTCAATCTCCTCAGACAAAACCTGAGGATGTTTTTCCTCTAAAAACTCCGTTTGTCTTTCTTCCTTTAACAAATCAAATTCAATGGGCGATCACCTGATTTGCCAAAGCCCAGGTTTCCAACCCAGTCTCTACAAATCTATTGGTTGGGCTTTTTTGGGGTTAAGTCCGTATCTTTATAAATGGTAAAGTCCAAATTATGACCTTAAACCAACAATATTTTAATTTTTTAAATTAAAATACTTAAACAATCAAAATTTTAAATATTATAATTGCTTAAATTATATGAAACAATGAATAAATTTGTTTTGTTTTGTTTTGGTTTTTTTTTAAAAAAAAAAATTTAAAAGTTTAGAAGGGAATCAAGAAATAGGATAAACATTTTATTCTTGTTATTTTACTTGAAAACAAAGCCAAAGATTGAGAAAAAAAAATACTTTAGTAGTTATTTTTAAAAAACATCTTATGAAGTTTTACAAAGATAATGTAAATATATTACTAAATTGGAATATAATAAAAATAATAATTTAATATGTAGAGGCAGTAGAGTTGTTCTTTTAATCTCTCTTTTTTTTTGGGGGGGGGGGGGGGGGGGGTAAATTAGAGATTTACTAAATTAAAGAAACTGAGTTTGGACAAAGAATACATGTCAGAAACATAAAAAAAAAAAAGCATTAAAATATTCGAAGACAGACAATCAAAAACAATGAAGTCTTCTTGTTGAGTAGCCCCTTTCTTAACTAATTTGTTTGCATATAGATTAGCTTCCTGGAAACAATGACTTCACCCTTGAAATTTGTGCAGTGTTCAAACAGTATTTGCCTAATCATCCATTCGACAACCACTTTAGCATCTGACTTTACTTCTACAACTTGGATATTCTACGCGATGCATAACTTCAAACCATCTCTCAAGGTCAAGGTCCACAATTCTGCCTCCACACTAATTGTTATTCCCATAGATCTTGAGAAGCTTGTAACCCATTTAGTGCCCGTTTGTTTCGGCTTTTTGAGCCCAAAAAGCGCGTTTTGAAAAAAGCCCAACCAACTTTTGCGTTTGGTAAACTCAAAACGCAACTTTTTTATAAAAGTTGCGTTTTGAGCATTGAGAAAAAATTGAGAAAAACGCGGAAGGGATTATGGACCCTCAGGGGTCCATAAATGAAAACGCGCTATGCGCGTTTTGTATGTTACCGTTGCAAATCCGAAAAATACCGAAATACCCACAGTTCTCTCACACCCTCATCTCTCATCTGTGTCTTTTTTCTTCGTCTTCTTCCTCTTCGTCTTCCTCTGCTTCTTCACCGGTCTACCCCCACAATCAACAAAACCCATTTCAACCTTTGATATTCCGAACACAGAATCAACAAAACCAAACCAAAAATAACTCAAAATCAACACAAAAACAACTTAAAATCAACTCAAATCCAGAAAACCCATCCCAAACCCAACTCAAAATCAACCCAAAATCCATAGAAAAAAAAACCCAAAATCCCAAAATCCTTATGTTTCAATCATCTTCATCATCATCATCATCATCTTCTTCTCTGGAGTGTGAAAAAAAAAGAATAAAGGATGAGTTCTGGCGTTGGTGACGATGGTTCCGATGTGTTCCGATTTGAAGTGCTAAGAGGAAAAAAAAAAAAAAAAAGAAGGAAGGTGACCCACGACGCCGGGGATTTGCACATATATCCCACCCCAACTTCGCGGATGAGAGGGTCTGATTCTGTGACTCTAGAAGATAGATCTCTCTGCTGCTTTGTATCGGTTCGACTCTTCAACTGGGTTTCGAGCTCTCTGATATGATCCTGAAGTAAGGATTTAAGAAACCTCGCCGTGATGACTCAGCAATCTACAAGCCCTTGGGTACTCTAAAAACAAGGAGGCCTACAAGCATCTATAAGACCAAAGTGCTAAGAGGCAAAAAAAAAAAAAAAAAAAAGAAAGAGAGCTGGGAATGTTCTGGACTGAAGATGGTAGAGGAAAGAAGGAAAAAGGAAAAGAAAAGAGTGTGGGTACGTGGGTGGATGAGAAAAAAAGAGAAGGAAAAAAAAAAGAAGTAGAGCCACGTGTGTGGAGAGAAAAAAAAAGGGAGAAAAAAAATTATATCATAATATTTTCACAATATTTTTACAATAAATTTTAAGGTAGGTTATTATTAGCTAATATTAGTGAGAAAAAAAAAATTTTTTAGAAAGAGAAAAAAATAATTTTAATAGTATGTTAAAATTAAAATTACTATCAATTTTTATCACAATATTTTTACAATACTTTCACAATAAATCTTAGGTTATTATTAGCTAATATTGGTAAGAAAAAAATAATTTTTTTAGAAAGAGAAAAATTGATTTAAGTATGATGAAATAATTGATTTAAGTATGAAACAAACTCACATAAAAAAAAAAAGTATGAAATAAATTCTCTTATATATACATTGTCCTTTTTGGTCATTTACCCCTCAAAAAGCCACTTTTATAAGTGCTAGCCAAACACTCAGCTTTTTCATTATGCACTTTTTAACAGTTTTTACCAAACACTCAGCTTTTTGAAACTCCACTTTTTCATTATGCACTTTTACAAAACTCAACTTTTTCATTATGCACTTTTTCAAAAAGCTAAACCAAACTCACCCTTAGTGCCCGTTTGTTTCCACTTTTTGAGCCCAAAAAGGGCGTTTTGAAAAAAGCTAAACCAAAAAATGCATTTGGTAAACCCAAAACGCAACTTTTTTATAAAAGTTGCGTTTTGAGCATTGAGAAAAAATGAAGGGGAAACGCGGAGGGCTTATGGACCCCTGAGGGTCCATAAATGAAAACGCGCTATGCGCGTTTTGCATTATTACCGTTGCAAACGCGAAAATACCGAAATACCCATTCTCTCACGCCCTTATCTCTCATCTGTGTCTTTTTTCTTCGTCCTCCTTTTCTTCTTCCTCTTCGTCTTCCTCTGCTTCTTCACCGGTCTACCTCCACAATCAACAAAACCCATTTCAACCTTTGATATTCCGAACACAGAATCAACAAAACCAAACCAAAAATAACTCAAAATCAACACAAAAACAACTTAAAATCCACTAAAATCCGGAAAACCCATCCCAAACCCAACTCAAAATCAACCCAAAATCCATAGAAAAAAAAACTCAAAATCCCAAAATCCTTATGTTTCAATCATCTTCATCTTCATCTTCTTCATCATCATCATCATCATCATCATCTTCTCTGGAGTGTGAAAAAAAAAAGAATAAAGAAGGAAAGACAAAATAAGGAAATAAAGAAAAAGGACGAAAAAAGAGATGCAGAGACTTCTTCATCATCATCATCATCTTCATCTTCATCTTCTTCATCATCATCATTAGCTTTTGAAGTGTCAAAAAAAAAAAAAAAGAGATGCAGAGACCTTGAGCCGCCTTGAGAGATGAGAGAGGGGTTTGTAAGTGTGTGGAACATTCTGGATATGCAAGGACCGTGTAGAGTGGAAGGGAAAAATAAGGAAATAAAGAAAAAAAAAGTAGGGGCACGTGTGTGGAAGAAGTGGCAGGGAAAGAGAGGAAAAAAGGAAATAAAGAAAAAAAATGAAGGTATGTGTGTGGAGGAGAAAAAAAGAGGGAAAAAAAGAAGAAGAAAATATGGATAAAAAAATAAAATAAAATAAGGGAAACATAAAATAAAGAAAAAGAAATTAAAATTGAGAAATACTGTTACAATATTTTCACAATAAATCTTAAGCGGTATGTTATTATTAGTTAATATTGGTGAGAAAAAAATAATTTGTTTAGAAATTGAAAAAAAATAATTATAATAGTACGTTCAAATTAAAATCAGTATAAATTATCACAATACTTTTACAATAAATTTTAAGTGGTAGGTTATTATTAGCTCATATTGGTGAGAAAAAAATAATTTCACAATATTGATTTAAGTATGAAATAAATTCTCTTATATACATTGTCCTTTTTGGTAATTTATCTTTCAAACTGCCACTTTTATAAGTGTCAGCCAAACACTCAACTTTTTCAAAAAACACTTTTTAACAGCTTTTACCAAACACTCAGCTTTTTGAAAAAGCACTTTTTCATTATGCACTTTTTGAAAACTCCACTTTTTCATTATGCACTTTTTCAAAAAGCTGAACCAAACTCACCCTTAGTCTCAAAGCTTTCATTCAAATCTAAAGTATACATGTACTGTACGTCTGTATGTATATCTACTTACGTTTGTTTTTTTTTTTTTTTTTTCATTTTTTATGCTAATATTTTTTTAAAAATTAAAATCGTGAACATAATAAAAGGCATATATGTATATCATATATATCACATTCCATATATTATTAACTTTGCATCATGTGCAACTTTATTTTTCCTTTTTTCTTTTTTGGACTCAAAAAATTAGGGGGAAAATTACATTTTTCGGTTAGAATTTTTGTTAAAGGCAACAAAAATTTCAAATTTGATTAGAAACATTTTTTTCTCTTCTAAAAATCTGACTTCCATTGAAATTGACAAAAATTCTAAAGATATGAGGGAAAATGTGTATTTCCAATAATTGAGAAATACATTGCTGCTTTTTTATGTTGCAATTTCTCTATCAAAACTACTCAACATTATTTTGCCCATCAAAATCAAAATAAAATAGCAATAATAATCATTGATGCTTTTTTTCTTTTCTTTTCTTTTTTCCCATAATGATCGTAGATGATTTTCATAACATAATTTGTTCCTCATTTCTTAGCTATTTCAACACTTAAATACACAAAGATAGTTAGATATTAGATTTTTTTTTTTTTTTATCCTTATAGCTGAAATTAGTGAATCAACTAGGGAAAAATAAATAAGGAAAAAATGATACATTTTCCGATCCCCAAGTTTGAACATTTTTAACTGAGAGAGAAAAAAAAAAACCAATAATAAGATTGATTAAAAAAATTCCTTTTTTTGAAAACTAATTCAAGAGTGTGAGAGAGAGAGAGACCGGGAGTGGGGAGAAGGGGGTGGGGTACAAAAAGTTTTTTATTTTTAAGGAAGGAGACCACAACTATGGGCCAATTGATCATTCTATTTGTTGAACTTTCTTTTGGCAAACTAAATTTCGGGTCCTATTGTAATTTCAAAGGCACAAGCTTTAAACTATTATATATAATTATATATTTATTAAAAATAAAATTAAAAAAAATTGGAGGGGACTTGACTTTCCTTAGTCTAAACATGGGTTTTGGTCCCTGGTTAGGTCAATAATAATGATGGTATATAGACTATATAAATGGTGTAATTGTGGGCTCGTTTGTTACCGTTGTTTAAACAACAATTTTCGGTGCTTAAATAACATTATATGTATTTTCACACTTTCTCACCCACTCATATTTCCAAAAAATACAAACAATCTTACTAGAACAACATTACCAAACAGACCCTGTATATTTGAAATTACACTATATCGTGTGTTTATAAAAAAAAAAATTAAAAAAAAAAAAAATGTAACTGTGTAACTAGTAGCATTCCATTATTTATGATGAAGCAAATCGTATATATGCATTTGAAAGTTTGAAACCAATTAGGTGAGAACATAGTGTCCATGTCATGGAAAAAGAGCACAACACAAATATGAAGGACAAGCATCTTTAGTTGCTTCACAGGATCGAGCAGAGCTTCAAACACAAGGAGCAGTTAATCACTGTAGGACCACTGCATTAAAAAAATACATATGTGCCTTGTTGAGATACTTTATAACTATTTTTAGATCTCTAAAAGGCATCTTTGACTTTGTTTTGAGGCGTCAGGACTTCCATGTGCTTATTTTTCTAACAATATTATTGTTAACTGAAACTACATCATGTTCATGAAAACAATACTTATTTTATGCATGCATCGGATATATGTATTATTTCTGTGTAAGTTCAATACCACTGGGATCCACATGCTATAAGAGGGAGGCTGCATTCATCTGATGTAGGAGATTGACATAACTCCTTGAAAGCAATAAATATCCCTTGCAAGAGAGAAATATGGAGAAGGAATTACTATTCTATAGCAGTTATAGACAAGAACTAATTTTACATACTACAAAGGCTTTATTGGTGGGAACCTGAAAGTTAAAAAGGAAATTGTATTAAGCTTCAATTAGCAATCTGCCACTATCCTTACTGAACAGGCCAGGTGGACAAAGAAAAATTAAAAAAAGAAGAAGATAAATAGCATTAGAAAGTCCATGAATTTGATCTTCTGAGCATAGGCTTCAACTGTTTGTCTTCCTCAAGTGATATCATGCCCAAATGAGATGGGTCTTCAAGCATCATCTTTGCCACCAAGTAACCAGCAATGGACCAGGTTTGGGATTTACGTGCCTGCTTCCCAATAAATCGACCAAGCGTTCCGTCATAATACTCAGGCCAGTTGTCTTTTAGCAACCTGGTTTCAGCAAGTTCAATGGCACGTCTTGCAATCTGGGGGCGTCCAGTCTTGATACATGCCGCAGTGAGAAGCCATAATAGCACTGCACACATTTGACATTCAAAATGTATCATCTAGCAGAAAACCTCTAGTAGGAAAGTTCAAAAAAGAAAAGAAAAAGATAAGGCACTAAAATTTTCCAAACATAATCATTTCAAAGAGTTACATACTGTTAATGGGTTATCATGTTGAGCTTTTTTGATGGGATATTTATGAGAGCAGAATCATGTTAACACTTAACACTTTTAATGTATTAAAAAATACAGCAGGATTAGGGGGGAAACTTAAGCACAGAGTTGTACTTTCATTAAATAGAGTCTGCTGATGTAGTTGTAATTTGAGTCTTATCATGAATTTTTTTAAGATGAATGATTAAAACTTCATTCATCAGCAGCTTATGCAGCTTGTTGTACTGTGTTTTGAGACATAATTTGTGTTGAGGTAAATTACAATACAGATTCACAGAAGCATACCTGGCCAAGATCCACCATTGTGGTAACTCCATCTTGTATTTTTAGGGTCAGATCCTGTTACGATACGCCAATCATGGCTTTCTAATGCTGGATAACAAACCTTTAGTGGCATTTCTCCAACCAATTCCTCCCACCGTGATTCTATAAGATCCATAATTGCTGTGGACTGTTCAGGGGTTGCCAAGGATGACAATATAGCAATGCAATTGCCCAAGCAAAACCAACGGAAATCCATTCTTGCGGGACTGACATTCCCAATGAAGTAACCACCACGAACGGGCATAAAATCAAAAACCCAATCTGGAAGAGAATCAGGTATTACATTAAACTTGTTGACTGCCGTGTGTGAGTATTCTTCTGTTTTATATCGATATATATCATTAAGCTGCTTCAAGTCTAGCCAAAAATAGCTTCTCATGTGATAGCTTAAGGCATGAAGGCGTTTAACTATTTGTTCTACAACCTCCTTCCCTTCAACATCTTGCTTAAGTAAGACCAAAGCGCATCTTAAAGCCATGAAGAAAAGTGCTTGAATTTCAATAGGATATCCATAAACACCCTGGAAACAGAGATAACCATTAACCAATATCGAAGTGAAATAAAGGAAGTTAGAATGATAGGTTTAAGATAGAACAATTACTTAACACTAATTCCCATTCCAAGGAGAAAGTGGAACCAATATATACTAATGAACTTCAAAATTTCCTGAAACAAAAGTATGTCTATGATGTTGATTACAAGAAATTCAACAACACAGTATCGTTTTTCTTGATCAAAAAGACTGATGTTTTTGTTTCTAGGGAAGATCAAGTTCTGAAAATACTAGAACACCCAACATGTACTCAATTCAATGAAGCCATAAGCCCCAAAATATCAGGATTGGCTAACTGAATTAGTTTTCAACTTTATAGATAAAAATACCTAAACCAAACAATCATCCCACCAGAAAAATATGCTGGGGAGTATATGATAAGCTACTAACCTGGCCACTTATGCCCCAATTTGGCCCACAGGCCTGCACCATCATTCTCAACCAGTATAACAATTGTTAATGCTCAATTTAAATTATGTGCAAGAAAGAATTAGGAATAAATAAATAAAATTAGGTTTGGAGCAAGTCTTGTAAGAAAGTTCCCTCTTCCTTTAGCAATGAAACAGAGTATAGAGACCGATAAAGGTTGCTGGGCAATTCAATATAAAAGCACTAAAGGTGAAAGATAAGCACTATAAGATTGACACCAAAGAGTATGAAAGGTACTTCAGTTTTCTTTGCTCTAACATCCAATTTACATTTGAAGTTAGTATCATGGTCACACTCAAGTACAGATTCAAATCATTGATGGATGTTCAGGACAGAGGTATGAAAGTCAAACAAGTTTGGCATTCTCCAGTTCTGGGCTTATGCTGATTATTAGAAGGGAATAAACTTAAATTTTGAGAACTCACCATTCTTCGATCAATCATACAGCATCCATCGGCACAGAGAAGAGTTGGGAAAGTGTCAAACCCTTCTGAAAGACATAAGCTCAGAATTAAGCGCATACCCTTCTGGCATTCAGGCAGTTCAGCCAAGGAAGTGTCTCCTGTAGATTTTGTGTATGCCCGAAGCAATATAATCCACCAGAATCCAGAATCAACTGGAGCAACTCTTCCAATTGCACTCTCACCAAAATCTGCTATTAAAGTCTCACTGTTTCTGACTGGATCATGTAGTACTTTGAAACTAGCAGGCATTACACCTTCTCCTAGCTGGAATCTATCAATCTTTTTCTCCCATGACTGAAGGCGAAGAGTCTTCAAAAGAAAATTTCTTACTATTTCGGGTTCTCCATTCATCAAAAAAGCCAATGCGCTTGGAACAAAGTCTCTCACAAAGACCTACACAGATGAAGATAGTTACCACTTAAACATACCAACTCTTCAGTCATTAAAACTGTGTTTAGGGCAAGGCACAGATATATAAAAGCCAAAGTCATAACAGTATGCATTAAAGAGAAGTATAGGTGGAAGACGGATTGCACTAGATAAATAGCCACTAAACTAACGGTAGTTATAAATACAGTAGACACAACTTTCATAAGGCAGCACATGATTAACATACTTCCACAAATTGCATCAATTCAAAGGCATTTACAATTCTAGAAGTCCAATCATATGTCAGCAATATTTTGCAAGGTTTTTCACTTGTCCAAGATCCAAACAAATGACATTCACAATTCACAGAAACATTTTTATCATATGAAAGCATAAAAATACCTGCACACAGATTAAATAAACGAATAAGATGGATGTAATAAAGGCTCAGATATAGTTGGCATATTTAGAAGTATTAACAATCGAGACTCCATGTCACATGTAATGCATCATAAAGCATCTTTTTTTTGCAACAACATGCATACGTATTACTTGAAGTGCTAACAAAACAGATACATATTTGTACATGTGTGGTTGTGAGTGTTGGTACACTCTGGCCTCCCTGTCTACTACAAAACTAAAAGATTGAAAAATAAGAAGACAGATATATAAACAAGATAACCTAAACTATAAATCTTTAGTTTCTCCCCCAAAACCACAATTAGCACCACTTCATAATTTGTGTTGGTAACCAGTAGCATCACTAATGATTAAATTAACTAGAGGAGATAACAAGGGATACAGATTATTCACCTGATCATAGTTAAGTTTTTCATCAGAATTGTCCAATGCAGCAATTGTCCCAACTGGTTGACCACGGAAATGCACCAATGACCGCCTCAAAGCTTCCCAAGCTTCCGCAACCATTGGATGTGGCTCAAATCCCATCTGTGACCTTGGAGTATTATAACCTGACCGTCTACCAGGTGAAAACATATTTTCAAAATGGTCATTTATTCGGCAAGAGTACTCGGCAGTTCTGGATGGGGGTGGTGGGGACATCCCAATAGATAATTCGTTAAGCGACCTTTCATCAAATGACCTTTTCCTCTCCATATTCAGAGGCCTTGGCCTGTCTAATAATCTTGAGAAATCACTTTCATCAAATTCAGCAACAGTAAATAGGGAATCGATTGTTCTTATATTTCCATTCTGAGACACATCAACATTGGGTGCAGACATTTTCAATGATCACAACTACAAATCAAGGGAGGCACTATGGTGGGTTTTGTGTTTACACCCTGCAATTGAATTAGCAGAAAGTTTTAGTTCCCAAGTTCAATCAATTCTCTGATACTGATAATTGAGACATGGTCCAACCAGCCCATGAATTGATTATACAACAGGAACAGATAAAAACAATCGATCCCCAACTTCAATAAAAAGAAAAAGAAAAAAGGAAATCCTATACATTCCTTATAAGTACTCCATTAGTGACCAAAAAATACGGAAGAAGCTCTAAATTCCCATTTTTGGTAAGCAGAGAACTATGAATATAAGATTCAAAAATCAAAACTTTTTTTTTGTTTTTTGTTTTTGTATTTGTTTTTTTTTTTTTTTTTTTTGGCAACAGATTCAAAATCAAAACTTGATTGTCTTATCATGTTCGTTTTCTCTGCAACCAAAGAAAGGGTACAGCTATAACAACTCATACAGTCAACAAACAAACAAACGGCTCAAAATACCAAAAATTCTCATCTTTTAACAGCCTTTGCCAACCATCAAAACAGAAGAGAAAAAAACTCACTTTATCCCAACAAACATGAATTTTGCCAAACAGAACAAAGAAAAAAAAATGCGTGCATGTTAATTCAGATTGCATTGCAAATCTCCAACAACCAAATTAAAATCTCATAACATAAAAGATCAGAGAATCAACCTCAGAATTGTCACCACCACCCACTTCAGGAAATCAAAAAATGTGAAAGAAACTCCCTCACTTCTTCTGAGAGTGTATAAATAAAAGGAACCTGTGAAACCTTTGTCACGTACTCTAAAGTGTGGGGGCCAGTCAATAATATATAATTATATATGATGTAAATCACGTAGTAGAGGGTGACTGGCAGGTGGGTTTATGATTGTTTAGTGAAAAAATCCATCGTCATTGGTCACCCTGAGCGACTTTCAGCGGAAAGAGAGTGTGAGTGTGAGTTTGAGCCTTTGGTGACGATGATTGAAATGGGTACTTAAGGGTGATGTACGGAGGAGTTTGATTGACATGTGATTAAGGTTGAGTTTTCTATGGTAATCTTTGATTTTATTTTTTTAAAGAGTTGTACAAGATTCAATTAAATTGATATTTGTTATAAATTTATGATATTTCCCAAGGCTATAGGGATTCATTGGATTCCTCCTTATTATCTGCATTAAAAAAAAATTATAATTTTTATGTTACAGTGTTTACTTCACCTCTGACGTAATAAATTATGAAAGATTAAAAATAATAATAATAATAATAATAAGTTCGTGTGAAAATAATCCACTATTATTAAAAGTCAATCAAAATGGCAAATTTGCTTTGCCCAAGTTATGTTGTTATAGGTGAAAATGGCACGCGTGGGATTGAGATTGACTGTGACAGACGGGTGAGAAAGGTTGTGGGGAGTTTGACAGTGACGTTAGCGAGCTTGATTGAAACTATGTGTGTGAGAGTTGTGTGTTGTTGTGTTGGTAGAGAGTGACATCTTTGCTTTGGTACTGGGGACCTTAAAGAACAACCAAGTGGTGTGTAGATGTATGTAGACGTAGAGTAAACAAAATAATGCAGGTGTTTCTGCAGAGGAAAATATGTCTTTTTGTACACGTGTACGGTCACCAGATCCAAAGAAGAAACAACTACGAACATTGAGTGTTTGTTTGTTTGTTTTGTTTAGCCAAAGGGTCTCTATTGGTATTATACGACTTGTAATCTGAGTCGGTGTGTTTTTCACACATCCAACTGATTCCCCATTTAGATGCGTTTTGTTGATTGTTTGTTTTGTTTGTTGAATGTAAGGTAGAAAAAAATGAGGAGAAAATGTACGTTTTTGGTGTGAAACCCAATCAACCCATCAAAATCAGCTCAAAAAGCCTGAAAAGGGATTTTTTTTTTTTTTTTTGGATTTTACAGACATAACTTATTTCTTTGAGTAGACCTACTGCAATACAAAAGCAACAGGGAGTGGAAATTCAATGTTTCAAGCCAATTTTATTTTTTTTACTTAATTTATTTATTAACAACTTTTTAAAACTCACTTTTTCTATATATACTTTAAATCAATAAATTCAGTGAGAATACTGATCCAAACACATATCATGGTCATTCCTAATTCAAGTTCTTACTTAGTTCATCAAATCAACTCTCAAAAAGAAAAAAATGGGACTAAAAATACATTATGATATGTCTAACTTTATGAAGAAATGATATGTCTAACTTTGATTCATGGTCAACTTGGTTTTATGGTTAATTTACCCTTTCTGAAATTTAAATTTGTTTTCTACAGATTGTCAGATTCCTTTCGGCCAAATTTGTTAAACTTAATTTTATATTAAATCATGATGATGAACTTAGGGCATGGGAGTTTACCCTGGTGGATTACTTTATTAACCAAAAGTGGCTATATCATGTGATGAGTAGTTTGGCACATAAATTCTGGGGAAAAGATGATCTGGTGGAAGTTCTCATGGGGGGGTATAAGGGCCTTTCCCTTTTCCTTCTTTCTGATATAGGTGCAATGGACTCAGTTCTAGTAAAAGTACCTTGGCATATTTTAATAAGAAATTTGTGCTTAAAAGATGGCATCCAGGCATGTCTCTAAGTAGGAGCTGCATAAAAGTAGCTGCACAAAAAGTACCACCCTGAGTGCAGTTTTTTAATGTGCCTTTGGAATTTTGGAGAACTGGTCTGGGACTCTGGGTCATGTTGCAAGAGCAGTGAGAATATCCCTTAAAATATGACAAAGTTGACTGTTTGAGACTGGGAAGAGGGTAAATTTTGCAAGAATCTGTGTGGAAGTTGGTCCTCAAGTGAGCAGCTCGTGAAGGAATTTGATATCCAATGCAAAAAATGGGGATTGGGTTAACTGAAAGTAGAATAACAATGGATACCAGCAAGATGTTTACAAGACTTTGAAATGATATCATATTAGTAGTTATATTTTCTGCCTGGCCAGTCCTTGTGTCTCCAATTGCTACTAAAGAGCTTTCTCCTCAACCAGATTGATATAAAATAAACTTTAAGGTTGCAATTTATCCTCTATAAACTACCATTGCTGCTGTTTGTATAAATGAATTAGGAGAGGTCATTTTTGCTCACTGCCACCTTCTGATCCTTTACAAGGAGAAGTTGGCTGCTCTTTTGGCTTTAAAGCTTGGGGTTTTTCACTAGTTTTATTTTGTTTAATTTGAAGGTGATTCAAAAAGATTATTGATGTGCCAAAAGTCGTATAGCTCATCTAACAAATTCTAGTGTTTCAATGGAGACATTTAAAGATCCTCCCTCCTCCAATTATCAAATTATTTAAAAACAAATAAAAAGTATTATTGATGCCTTTACATCATTCTTCCCTTCCTTTCCCTCCTCCCCTTGTTCTTGGCTCCCTTCTCCTCTATTGTTAAGACTTAAGATGGCTTTGGGCTCCCACTTTTATTAGGAATTTTCTTTTGTCAATAGAAATGTAACTATTTTAGTGCACAGTTTGGCCCTTTGGGTTGCTAACTTCAATTGGGACAGGTCTATTTGCATCTCATCACTTCTTGTTTGAATTTTTGTCCCGAAGGTGAGAGATGAGCTTGACCCCTTGTGGTTCTTACTTCTTAAAATAATATATTTATTCATAAATAAAAATGTCAATCTATTTGTTGTAAGGAGCTAGGACTTATGAGGGCTCAAATTGAGGATTTAATATAATATATAAGGACATAATTTCTAAATATTATGCTTATGAGTTTCAGTTTAATTATGGTATGATTTTGTTAACGAATGTTCTAAGAGCAGTGGTTAAGATATATTTAATACTTTATAAATAATATTTTTATACATTTTTCAAAAAATAAAATCAAACCACACTATATCCAAAAAAGCACACAAAACCATAAATGAATTTGTAACCCAACCCAATAAATCACTATATCCAACATACTTAGAACTTAAGATTTGAATTAAAATGCATTTAGTAGGTTAAGGTTTAATTTCTAATTTGCATAATTATAAATTTGTCTTCCTTTAAAATTAAACTAGTATGTAACCCCGTGCTTACACGTGGGAATTGTCAATTGTAATGATATTATTGATGTTAGCTTGGGTTATTAAACATATATAACATTAATTCGACCAGGACATTTGAAGGTACTAAAATGATTTTTCCTTGCAATTTTCATGATATTGGTTACGTCAAGTTTCTTACTACATTGCATAGTTACATTTATGAATAATTGCAATTAAAGATATAAAATTTTAATCGAATATACACATTAATTTCAAATTTTCATTAGAAAATACACTCTAACTATCATCAGAGAGAGCCAAATTATGTGCCTTTTTGTTTTTGATAATACATAAAAAGATAAAGTAGGTTTTTGATGTGTTAAATTAACATATTTTTACAACACTTGATGCTAATCTCTAAAAGGAATCCCTTAATGGCAATGCCTCATTAATGATATTTAAAGCCATATTGTTAAAACTATAAAAGAAATATGCAATAAAAACAAATATATATACACACACACACACACACACACACACATATATATATATTTATTTATATAAGCTTGCTCTTAAAATAAAATAAACAAAAAAACAAAAAAAAAAACTCATTTTCCTAATTGCCAAGGGGCCTCAATAAGTCAAAATAGAATTGGGGTTGAAGCCTTAAGAGATTAAATTTCATAAGAATGTGGTGTAAAAACGAAATTTTATCTCTTCAATCCCAACATGCCATTTCATCATATTACATGTATTAAAGAAAAGGCACAACTACACTCAATCAATTCTAGTACTCATTTGAAAATCCATGTAAAATATGGGTTTTACACCCCATCCTTACCGAATTCGGACTCAACCCTTAAATCAGCTAAGGATCACAAATATCTTTTCCACAACCTACTTCACTAAAATGGATGATACAAAATTATAAAGAAAAATAACCAAATACAAACAAAAGTAAAAACTAAATTTTAAAGTTACATTTATTTGGATTTAATAGATGAGAAATACCACCCAATAAGAATCATAGATGCGATATTGCAAATTGCATCCAATAGCAATAAAAACGGCTTGATTATTTGAATAATTGATTGTAGATGTATTGAGTTAGATGCTTCATTACATTTCTTGAAATCTCCCATGCCGCAACTCCTTAATAAGTATGGAATCTGCTTGGAAAAGACTGTAGCAATACATTAAACATATTTTATCAACACATGGGAGTAGAAAATGATGAATCCAAATGATTCGTTTATCATAGAATTTAGTGCATTGATCGTAGGAGTACTCAACAATCATAAATCATAACATTTGCAAGCTAAAAACTTGTTGTTGTAAAAGTAGAAAAGAAAAAGAAATGTAGACACATTAAAAGTAATAGGTCTTACAAAATTAGTCCCAAAAAAAGAATCAATATCTTCTACCAATTACTCAAACAAAAATCATATATAATGCCCAAATTTAAAAAGTAAAAATTAAAAATTTACCAAAAATTGTTTCAGCAATTTGACAGAGGTGAAAGGGTGATAAATGGTAACCCTCACTCTCTTTTGGAGTGAAAATAGCAATAACTTTCATTACATAGGAATATGGTTGAAGCTTAATCAAGCAATATGGTTGAAGCTATTCCATCCACACCTGAAAAGAGTCCACATGGCGAGCATATTAATTGAGCTTGTAAGTGAGCCATGGACTTACATGGGACAAAAGAAAAACTACACGTCTACACCCATCAAAATTCTTGGAGTAGTTTACGAGATATATAGAATGGACGAAACCCCATTTGAACGTGGACAATGCCATTATACATGAAGAGTATCTTGTGGGACTTCATTACAATTATTACAAAAATGATCCTATAAAATACTTCGTCGCAACAGTGCTATTTTCGTGGGGAGTGAATCAGTATTTGCTTGCCACAAAAATGTCTTCAGCCTTGGCAGAATCTTGAGAGACCATAATCGATCTCACAGTTTAGATTGTTGTACAAAATCCCTAGTACTTGGTCGCCCTCTATTTTGTTCATCCATAACAGACTATAAGCAATATGTGATTATATAGAGAGAATTGTTCATCCACTTCTTTCTTGGTCTTTAAGTTTTAATGCATTATGCCCCTCAGTTTTCTAAGTGGTATAAATTCTTGCACAAAAATTAAAACAATTAGCTCCTCGTTTTTTGTACTAAAAAACTTATTTGATACTATTAAGAAGGTTTTATTTGGCCAAAAAAAAAAAAAACAGCACAACCTTTAAACGTAAAATGCAGAATTCTAGACAAGGGAGGTTAACCTAACGTGTTATTCAGCAAAAAAGAAGAAAAAGGAGCACAACGTTTGTTTTAACGAGAGTGGGCATCAATAGATAATTATAATGTGGTCCCACTTAAATTTAGACAGATGGAGCAAAATTGGACTCCAATTTCATATTTGAATTGAACAATTGGAATGATAATTATGGTGTGGTTTACACATAAATCTAAACACATGACACAAAATTAGAACTCTAATTTAGAATTTTAATTTGACTTTCTCTCTGCTTCACCTATTATTATATATATAGATTATAGGCTTTAAAAAATAATAATATAAAAAAAAAATTTCTACCCTCCCTTTTCCCTATAAAGTCTTAAAATGTTTTTAAATTGCTTATTTGGTACTGTAATTTAAACAACATTTTTTAGTTTTTAAACATCACAAACACGTATTTTCATAATACTTTTTTACCCGCATGTATTTTCATAATATTTAAACAATGTTACTAAAAAAAATATTACCAAACGGCTCTTAAACAACGATACTAAAAATCGCTTATCATACAGGCCTAAATCGTTTAAACGACGTGTAGCTCATTATTTTGGACCGGTCACGAGCTAAAACCCTACCCCAAAACCCTTTTTCCTCCAAAAGCAAAAATCTCAGTCAGACTCTTCCAAGCTCGAAAATTTTCAACAATGGCTGATTCGGAAGCGAAACCCAAAGAGACACATGCGATGAAGAAGAAGAAGAATAAGAGAAAGCTAAGAAGCCTCGAAGAAGGGACCGAAAGGCCTACCAAAACGCACCGTGTTGAACAGTTTGACAAACACAGCGAACAAATAGAGGTGGGGCAGCTTGCTGAAGAGTTGGGACAGAGAGAGCTCGAAGAAGAATCTCCATGGAGGAACCTTCGGCTGATTCTGTCGATTCAGAACAAACAGCTCGAGCTTCACAAGTTAGTTATCTCTCTCTGACTCTCTTTATGTTTGTTTCCGAGAAAGTCGGGGGAAAAGAATGAAACTTGAAATTCAATATCACAAAATTTTGGGTTTTTCTTTATGGGTTTTGAAAATGATAAAGAAAAAGAGGTTATGGCATTCGCAATGGCAATGGCAAAGCTTTATTTTTCTCTATATGTGTAAATATTGAGCTTTGAAAATTATCTATTTCTTGCTATGGTCCTTTTGATAATTGACAAATTTTGCATATAAGCTTTTTGGGTGGCAAGGAATCTGTGGCAAAGTGAAGAGAAAATGGTGTTTGAATAATTGATACTTTAGGAATAGCTCTAATACTCTTTTATGTAATAAAGTTATTTTATTTATTCAAATTTTTTTGAATAACTGAATCTCAAATTTAATGAGAAGGAAGAGGAAAAGACACGAAACCAGAGTTTGAGTTCTATATTTGTGACTTGTAAGACAAGGTTGTTGATGCCTTTAATCCCCCTCCCACCTTTCCTCTTTGGGTTTACCGTGGGTCCCTAGAAAATGTCATATCCAAAATATGAGGATTATATTTGTTTTCATGTTCTTTATACATTTGTGAGCCATGAATAGGAACATTAAGTTCTTCTTTAACACATGAGGTAATTTCAAATGCAGGAAGGTGGAATTAGCCTTCCATTTTGTGAAGATGAGGGTCACAGAAGAAGGCAACAGTGCTGATCAAGATTATGAAACTGTGAAGTTATCCCGCTTGATAGTCTTCCTTAATGATTGGGTCCAGTCATTGTTGATACCTTCAGAGAAAAAATTGAAAGGTGTTGTGCAAAAACCTGAGGGTGAAATTATTGAGACATGGTTAGATAGTAGGTGTTGGGAGATTTTCAAATTTTGCTTGGAGGAATCATTGAGACTGCAAGTTTCTTTAAATTTCTCACGGAACCTTTTACGGTCTATTTTTGTAATTGCAAAAAATGCAGTGTCTTTAGTGAACAGCACATTGTTGATTTCACAGGAATTGTATTTTATTGGTGAAGGCTTTAAACTGCACAGTATTGTGCTTGATTGTATCTCGTTAGTCTTCTCATCCCATGGTGGCTTGTCGAATGAAAATTTAGACTTGTGGATGTCAACTGTTGATGCAGTGCTTGAGCTTGTCCACAAAGTTTACGTAAAGAACCTTGATAGTGGCAATATGGGTGTTTTTGCCATGCGGTTTTCATGCTTGGTGCTTGAACCATTTGCCATGTTTTTGAGGGTCCACCCAACTCGGAAAACGGGATTTCATGATTTCATTGATAAACTTCTTGAGCCACTGATGCATTTGCTGAGTGTCTTGCATCTCCAAAGTGGTGGAAGTAATTCTCATTGGACAGAAAACTTACTGAAGCTAGTTGAAGAAGTTTTGTTTAATGGGTTGTTTCATCCTATCCACATTGATGGATTTCTGAGCTTACGTGGTACAGAGAAGTATGCAACAACCATTGATGGGGAATCCAAAAACTCAAAAACTGTTATTAAGAGTTATCACAGACACTTATTTGACAAACTGGAAAGAACCCTAACCGAAAAGAAGGTATTGGCAATGGGTGGCATTGGAGAACTATTCCGCTTGCTTGTTCATAGAGTGAAAAAGTTAAAAGGAGCTTCAGTGCTTTCTGCTGATACAAAGATGATAGGGAAAGGAGGAGCTTCAAGGAATTTGGATGATAACTCATTGGGTCATACATCTAAATTGTATTCTGGCAGTAGTAATGTACATCTAGACAAGAGTTATAGTTCAAGTGGTTTCAGTGCAGACACACGAAAGTCACTTTTTGATTTTTTTGTACAGATTATGGAGCCTCTTTTGCTCAATATTAATGCTTATCTTCAAGCTAAACCAGAAGTGAGACCTGAGTTGTTGGAGGTTCGTGGCACACTCAAATCTATTAATAATTTACTAGCCAGCTTTATGGATGAAAAGGTTTATTTAAGAACAGAGGACACCTCTGAAGGAGCTTGCTTTAATTTCTTGAAGAAGGTTTATGATACTGTTATTTCATTTTCCACCAATTTACTCTGGTTGTCAAAATATGATATAGAAAACCAGAAGCACATTGGCACGTTAACTTTATTAGCCAATGAGGTATTTGTTGCTGTAGGTTATCTTCTGGAGATTGAATATGAGATTATAGGGAATGACTTGGTAAGCTTGTGGCTTATGATGTTTTCATACTCAACTATTGGCCTCTCTTTGGTGGACGTGTTAGATCAAAGCTCATTATCTTCCAAAATAGAAGCCTTTGGATGCCAACTGATTAATCTCTATAGTCAGCTTCGCCAGGTTAGTAGAACTCTGATCATACTCTATTTGTCTGCTTTTTAATTTCTATACAAGTTGGAAATGACTGGCATCACACATGGTTTAAGTCATTAGATTGTGTGTGCATGTATTTTGTGGGGTGTGGGGTATGAGGGTTGTGGGACCATAGTTTTTTCATAAATTTTCCCCTGCAAACATCCCATCTTGTTCTGTTCTGTTTCCCATTCTTGTTTCTGTAACTCAAATTTTGTTTTGTATGGACTATTGAGGCCTATGACCTTTGGCTTAAAAGGCACTGCCTATCCCCCCATACGAATGGAATGGGGGTTGAGTTCATGGGTTCAAGGCCCATTGGTTGCATGTATAACTTTCCAATGAAATTGTTTCTATAGTTACAATGGGGAGGGGGGATTTGAACCTTGGATGTCTCCGTTGGAAACACCAAGAGGTGCCAGTTGAGCTACTAGGCTCTTGGCAACTTACCAATAAAAATATATCTATTTTGTATTGAGTGGTCTCATGCCATATTCTTATACATTTAACTAATGTAGGTGAATAATACCATCTTTGCACTGTGTAAAGCAGTAAGGCTTGTAATATCACATGATGATGGTGGTGAAATAAATTATATTAGATTTATGGCTGCTTTACCTTCTGAAGCTTATGCAAAATCAGTGGGAAATCTATTATCCTCCCAAGACTTTAAGTTTGCTGTTTGTAATGCCATTAAATCTATACCAGAAGGGCAAGCAAGTGGATGTATTAGGCAGTTAACAGAAGATATATCAGAATCTCTGGAATGGATGAAAGTTAATTGTTCAGTGGCTGAGGGAAATGAAATTGGCAAATTGGAGGTAAGTAGTCTGAAATGTTTTGATCTGCAAGCAGAACTGTTGGGAAGAGGATTGTCCGAATTGTATACACTAGTGCTAGATTCAGTGACTGTCACAATTGGTAACAGTAACCTTCTCGGAGTTTCTGTCAAGGACCTGATGACACTACTATGTCCTTGCATGAATAGCCTAGTTGGAGTACAGCCGCTTACTGTCAACAAGTTTCTTTGTTCTGTCACAGGAAGAAATTTTGATGCCAGGAATAAAGATGATTTGCTGAAATTTGGATTTTCCAGTTATTGGGTCTTTGTGTTCTTCTTTCGCTTGTACATGTTTTGCAGAAGCTTATATAGGCAAGCAATCAGCCTTATGCCTCCAGATTTATCAAGAAGGATGTTAGAAGTGATGGGCGATTCATCCACAGCATACTCTGGAAAGGATTGGATGGAGAGGACTGATTGGGATGATGGGGGCTACTTTTCTTGGATTCACCAACCTTCAACTTCTCTTCTTGTTGTTATACAATCAGTTTCAAATATTTATCTCCAGGATAGCTCTGAAGATTGCTGTCCTTTAATTTATGTATTAAATGCTATGGCTCTTCAGAGGCTTGTTGATTTGAACAGGCAGATAAATTCACTTGAGTACTTGCTGCAGAGTAATGCCAATCTGGTGCAAAAAATGTTGCTTGATGATACTAGCTTGTCACTGTATCGTAAAAGAAGTAGAAAGTGGGCAAGGCGCATCTCTGTTTTGAGGCAAGAGGCGGCAGGTCTTACTGATTACATGATGGGACATCTACAGTTAGTGGCTGAAGGTCAACAGTCAATCTCTTCTGATGATGCAACTTGTATGGACACATCTGCCCAAGCTCTCCTTGAAACTGAAGAATGGGATTTTAGTATTTGTTCCATGAACAAGAAGTCATTGCCCACAGCTATTTGGTGGATCCTTTGCCAAAATATTGATATTTGGTGCAGTCATACTGCTAAAAAGAAGTTGAAATTGTTCCTCTCACTTTTAATCCATACTTTCATTCCCTCTTCAACAAGCAGCTTTGTGAGGATTGGAAAGCAGCACATTAATGAATCCAGCCAGCTGAAGAAAGTCACCATGCATCAAATCTCATCAGAACTTCTAAGTGACTCAATCTTGTATGAACAAAAAGTAAGACACTTTACTGAATCATAGATCCCCCAACTCCTCTTATTGATGTTCATACCCATACAAACTAGCTTTGTGTGTATTACTTTAAAAAAAAAAAAAAAAAACAAAACAAAACTAGCTTTGTGTGTATTGTCTGTGTGTTAAGTATATTTTTATTTTCTTCAAAAAGCTTCCTGTATGATGTCCTAGAACTTCTATGAGTTTAGTGGATATTATTTTGCTTTCTATAGTGTTCATTCCATCTCTTGTATTAGTTTGTCCGCAGGTATTTGGCATCAAGGTTTTGCCGTGTATTGGAGAAATCAGTATTACCGTTATTTAAAGATTTCCCATCTGGCAATGTTGAATTGAAGTCATCACCTCATTGGCCAGAGGTTCTTGGTGCACTTGAGAAGTCATCAGTAAAAGTTTCCGGGAGTGAACTTGTTTCTTATGATTGTTTTTCAGATTCAAAATCGATTGCCCATTCATCTGAGAAGCTGCGTACTGAGATTTGCACTGAACAAAAAGCTTTACCCTTCACCGGCTTGAATTTTACATCTTGTCATAGTTTACTTAATCTTTTGTGTTGGATGCCGAAAGGGTATTTAAATTCAAGATCATTCTCAGTTTATGCCACATATATACTCAACCTTGAAAGGTAGACTGTCTTCTCTACATAATTGATCTTTTTATGCTATGATTTGGTGCCTGTTGATATAATGGTCTCCCAGCTTAAATAATGATTGCTGCTTTTTAGAACACAAGCAAGTAATACACAACCTTTTCACTTCTTTTGCGGTAAGGCTTTGTGCTGCATGGTGAACTCTTTAAATCATTTGAAGGTGATAAAATTAGGAAATAACAATTATTGAAAAAAATAGGAGAAAAATTAATAGATATCCAGATTTATGCATCTAATAGCACATAAATTTATACAACTGAAGATTATGGTTTAACTTTCTTTGCTGCAAATTGTCCCTGCAATATGTTGCACATACTACTTTTCTTAAAAAATTGATGTCTACTGTTTTGGTTTGATAAATTAAACAATTAACATTTTCTTGTGCACTTTTTTCGGTAATTTCATGGATATGTAATGATCTGTTATCTTATCATGTATAATTGTCAACCTTTTTTCACAAGTATTCATGTAGCATTTATCATATGAAATGATATCACAGAACTCAGTTTTGCAATCTCTGCTGGAAGATACTCTTTTCAAATTCAATTCAAACTATAATATTACCGGTCCTACATGTTTCAGGGTGGTTGTTGGTAGCTTATTGGAATGTCAGGGTACATTGTACTCACACAGGTATCATGACCTTTTCAGACTGTTTGTTTCTTGCCGGAAGGCCTTGAAATATATAATTATGGCAGCTTGTGAGAAGAAGACAGAAGCTAATCAATCGTCATTTGCTCCAATACTCCCTGAAGATTCATTTTCTGCTTTGTGGCTTTTCAAGTCAGTATCTCTGGTGGTTGAGCTTCAACAGGCAGTGTCAAAAGATATTGCTTCTCAAGTTAAAGATTTGATATTTTCATTGATGGATCACACATCATATGTCTTCTTGACATTAAGCAAATATCAAATTAGTCATGCTGTTCACTTCTTTCTCAATGCCAAGAGGCCTTGTAAGGAGCAAACTTTTTCTGGCAATGTCAACGAGCAGTGTAACTTAATTGAATCTAATCCTTGTTTGGATTCCTCCAACTGTATTGAGGCCTGGAATGATGCATTCCTTGTTGTCAAGATGTTGAAGGAACAGGCACAAAGCCTTGTTAACTGTCTGAAAGATAACCTTTGTACTGAAAAAGAGTTTCTTGGTGTTGATGTTGTAAATTTGAATAAATTTTCCTCTATAGTTTCCTGCTTTAGTGGGTTTTTATGGGGTCTAGCTTCTGCAATTTATGATGAAGATGCAAGATTACATGACAATAAAGCAAAATCATTAGGGTGGAAACGTGAACATGTCTCAGAACTCAACCTTTGTATAAGTGTGTTTGAAGATTTCATCAATCTTTTCTTACGTATGTTCCTCGTTGAGGTTGATCAACAGCCCAGAAGTTACTGTGATGCACTAAATCTTAAAAAGTCAGAGTATGGCCCAGATTTTTTGGATGCAGAGGAGTGTTCACTGAATGGCTCTACCCAGGCTGAAATTTCATGTGGTAGACAGCAGCAAAAATCTGGAGCTGCAATGGCTTGCTCATTGTCATCTGACATTGATGATGACTCTCGAAAAGCTAGTGTTAGAAGGTTGCAGTTGAAAGATGCCAGCTTTGCTGCCAGTATTATGACTAAGGTGGATTCATTTGATCTTCAAGTTATAAATAAGCCTTTGTTACGATGCTTGCTGAAAGGTGATTATCCTGAAGTAGCATTCTCACTCAGGCAGCTATTAATTGCTTCTTCAGCTATATTGAGGTTAAAATTGCAGATAAATAAGATTTCCTCATTGTCAAGCTTGGTGCCCTGTCTTGTTGGCATTTCACAAGTCTTGTTATTGGAATTAGTGGGTATGGTTGACATACCAGACACATTTTCTTTTGTTTGGTTGGATGGTGTTCTAAAGTATCTGGAAGAGTTGGGAAATCATTTCCCTTCAGATAATCCTACCTTATATGGAAATGTGTATGCCAGGATGATAGAGTTACACTTAATGGCTATGGGAAAATGCATAACTTTGCAAGGAAAAAGAGCCACTCTAGCATCTCATGAGACAGAGTCAAGTACTAAGACACTCCATGGTCATATAGGATTCTCTGAAGCATCTCATCTTGGGCCACATTGCTTGGATGAATTTAAAGCAAGGTTGAGAATGTCATTTAAAATGTTCATAAAGAAACCATCAAGACTGCATCTCTTAACTGTGATACAGACTATAGAGAAAGCACTAGTTGGAGTCCGGGAAGGACGCACGTCAATCTATGACATAACTACTGGAAATGCAGCTGGTGGAAAGATTTCCTCAATAGTTGCAGCTGGAATTGATTGCTTTGATTTGGTTATTGAATTTGTTTCAGGTAACATTGCACATTCAATGAATGCAATTTTGGATAATTTTGGAAATTAATCATTGCATTACATTCTTTAACTTGTTTATATGTGGGTCCACTTTGTGTTTTTGGCATTTACTGCATGTTTCATTTATTTTCATTTTATTAGCTATTAGATGGAATGTACTTCAATTGGTCATGTTTCCACCAAAGTGATTAAAACTAACTGCCTTAAAATGCCATGGGTAATGTTATGTTGCATTTAAAATGGACCTTAGGAATCAGAAAACTGAATAATTCCTCACACATATGTTCCTTCAATAATATAACTGCTTTTTCATGAAAAAAAAAAATTTGGAAAAGGGATTTATAGATCTATGAAAATTTCAACTTGTTATTGCAAAGACGGTGTTTAAACAAAGAAGCAACGTCAGCCATGGATGGATAGCAGATATTTTGTGTGGAATTTCTTCAAAACAAAGTTTTCTTGTTGATGTTGTGTGGCTCACATCCAAGAATTCAGACTCCTACCTTACTAAATTATGAAGTATATGGAATGGAGAAGCTATTAATATCAGATGAGATTATCCCGTAGCATATTGCCTGTGTACCAGGGGAGCAGTTTGTACCATTTTTAATTCCTTTTAATAAAGTTCTATTTACCTATTAAAAAATTGACAGATGAGGAGATGCATAAATTGATCAAACCTGCTTAGAGCAATGTTATTGCAACTGTCACCTCAGGTTTCTATCTCAGTTTGATGCTTGTTTTGACCATTGACTTTCTTTTCAGGACGCAAACATTTGGATGTGGTGAAAGAACACATTCAGAGCATACTTGCGGGTTTGTTCAACATTATTCTGCACTTGCAGAATCCTTTAATATTCCAGAGATTTATGCATGATAAAGGCAACGCTAATCCAGATTCAGGATCTGTCATACTTATGTGCATTGAAGTACTCATAAGAATTTTTGGGAAGCATGCTCTTTTCCAAATGAAACCCTGGCATGTAGCTCAGTCTTTACGTATACCTGCTGCACTTTTTCAAGATTTCCATCAGATTAAACTTTCTGAAGCTTCCATTTCATCTCATTCTTCCTTGATATTGGATAATGAAATCTCTGATCAACTAGCAAGCAAGGATTTAAGTGTTGTAGATCGGCACTTCTCAATTGACCTATTTGCTGCATGTTGTAGATTATTGTATACCGTTCTTAAGCATCACAAGAGGTACAGTTTGTCTTTCTTTTCTTTTCTTTTTTTGTTGTGTGCCTTTTTTAGGGGGGTGGGGAAATGTCCACAAAAACATGGTTACAATGGTTCATATTGTAGGGTACTAAAACCTTTAGAACCATTAGTGCAAGTTGCATGCTTGCAATTTTTTTATGTGGAAGACAATATGACTATGTTGATGTTTAAGGCCACAGTTTCTGCACATCTCTTAGCACAAAACTCTGCTGTAGTTTGAACCATTAAAACTCTGTTCTCATCAAATAACATGTTTTATGGGTTGTCATTTTGAGCTGATTAATTCTTTTTTCACTTTAGAAGATGGACTGGGGAAAAAAGCATACTTAATTTAAAGGCTAGATCTAAGGTTATTAGTTTCTTTTTGGTTTAGTAAAACTACATCAATAGCTGATTAAATATGAGGTAATTATTTATTTTCTCAATTATGATTTATGCATAATGCTCTTCGGTTTGTGGTTATTACATTCATATTTCTCACTTGGCATGCATAAACTATGTTGCTTGTTTTCTTTGATATCCCCTCCCCTTGGTGGATGAAAGTGGGCATTATATGTTATTATACTGATTGTTTCATTAATTCTAGTGAGTGCGAGCGGTGTATTTCTCTACTTGAAGCCTCTGTTTCTGTTCTCCTTCATTGTTTGGAGACTCTGGATACTGATTCAATTGTCAGAAAAGGATATTTTTCGTGGGAATTAGAAGAGGGAGTAAAATGTGGTTGTTTTCTTCGAAGGATTTATGAAGAGGTATGTGATGTTTGTGTGAACAGACATTTTTATTTTTGATAGGTAATAAGTGATTTTATTTAACTAAAAAAGAATCATACATAGGGAACCAATAAACTATACATGATATACTCACAGGTTCCTTAAGTTAGATTAAAATATAAAGAATTAATGAATTCCTATAACATTGGAGGTCTGCTTGCATCCAATGACCGCCAATAAAATAATAACCCAAGAAAGAACAAACCAAGATTCAAAACTCTCTATAGATTTTTTGTTTGAACATACATTAATGCATCTAAATTAGCGTATCACAGTGCATCCTTACTCCATGGCCTTAATTTGTTTTTGTGAATTCTCTTCAGCCATGGTAAAAACTCCTGTTAGGGTGAGTTTTTCAAGGAATGGTGACTGAGGTGGCTCATTTGGCCATGCCATTTATTTTGGAATAAGTTCATCTTGCCAAAATTATTGGGAGACATTATGCACACAATTAGCACTGGAGCTAAAGTAAACAAGCTAGCATGTTTTTTGCCAATAAAGCTTGTCCTCAATTTTAACTGGCATCAGAACTATTTGATAGTATTAAGAATATAGCTGTCATGTTTTGGATGGATCTCAAAATTTTATTTTTAAGTTAATTGGGATCATTTTAGTGTCACAGAGGGATCAAAAAATTGAACAACAATTGATAGAATATGTTGTCCCTATCCCTTTTCAATTGATATGTTATATAATGGATCTCACCTTGCAAGAAGTTTAAACATTCTTCCTTGAATTTTGTCATTTTTGTTCAGGTAAAGGGTTCATTTGATCAATCAAACATATGAACCTACACGTTGTCATTAGTGTCCCATTTATTCCACTGTTAGTTTGAACTTAAGGACCTAATATCCTTGTAAAGGCTTTTCTTTGGTGAATGGGGGTCATTGAAGGTCAGAGGTTATATGGGGATAAAGTGATTGGTGCTCAGAAAACACCCACAGCCCAGCTTGCACATTTAGGAAACCTTTCTAGTCCAGAAAACTTGTTACCCAACTAAAACTTGGATGTATAAGTAACTGATCGCCACTACTGATAGAAACATGTTTGTGGCAAGACTTCTTTTCTATCATCATTTACTTTTTATTACCATTTTTTTTTTTTTTGATGGTTACTTTGTATTACCATTACTGCTTTGCTAAAAGTAACCATAATTTGTTCACTTTATATTTACCATTACTAACATTCAATAGTATTTAAGCTTTACTATGCATACAAGCTTAAGATACATGCCAATGGTTGTACTAGTGCACAGAGATCCCACTTCTGTAGGGTTTGGGAGGTCATGGTAGGCACTAGGCAGCCTAATCCCCAATTTATTTTGGGAGAGGCTGATTCTCGGACTTGAACCGGTGACTTGTCATTTTTGGTGGAAGGCACTTGCCATCACACCAAGACCCGACCTCTACATGCCAATGGTCTTTGGATCAAATGACATCTATTCCTCTGATGTACAAAGGGTGGAGAGTGAAGTCATGGGTTCTATGCGAATGTGTGGTCTTGTTTACTTTGAAAATAGAGAAAAGGGGGGGGGGGGGGGGGGGAGTCTTACTCATACATGACACATTTTCCTTCTTTTCTTTTCTTTTTTTTATTCTACTTGATTTACTTTTTCATATTTATGGTGCAGATAAGACAGCAAAAAGAGTCCTTTGGCCGCCATTGTTCTCAGTTTTTGGCAAACTACATATATGTTTATTCAGGCTATGGCCCCCTTCAAACTGGCATCAAAAGGTAATTTTTAGCACCTTTTTTTTAATCATTCCTATTATGAAGTTCTAAGAGAATTCCATGTCTTGCTCTTGTTTTCTGTTTGAACCATTACTCCTCCCAACTAACATGTTTTTGCATTTTAATATGTCCCAAAATGTTTTTCTATTTCAAAAGATGGTTCCAAAGGTACCTATAAAAAAACAAATATGGTTCCAAAGGTCCTACCTTCCTCTTTCCCATTATTTAGAGTGGCAAGAGGAGGACAGTGTAAATTGTTTGTTTCTTAAAAATAATAAATTGTTTGAGAGAGGTGTTGGCTGCCTAGGATGAGAGGAGGCCCGGCTACCTCGAATTAGCCAGAAATCCTGTTTTAGTTTGCATTTTCTAGGATCAGTATGGGGGGATTTCGTATTTTCTTTATTGAATCTAAGTTGTTTCAATTGGTGGTTGAGGAAGGAGGGAATTTTTTCTCCCTTAAGATTTTCGAATGGGGAAAATACTACATGCAATCGGTGTTTATGGGCAAGAGTGCAGCTCTTTGGATAATGTGGAGTCTGGAACACATCGTGATTGGGGCTAGTCCTAAGCAATTTTTCACGTTAAGGGAAGGTGATACTGCTTACACTTTGCAACGGGGGTGCAACTCTTTTGGGTGGTACTTAGCAGTGACAGAGCTTAAGGTAGGTGGGCTATGGTGAACTATCATTATTCTTGCCGGAAAATTAAAACGAGGATGGAGAACTTTTGGGATTGAATTAAGAAGGATATTGGAACCTTCTCAATATGCGTTGGGGGGATTGAAGTTTGTATCGTACAGGTCTTAGCAGATCCCAAATTCTCATTCTGTCAGGTCCTATGTGGAAGCTGTCAAAGCTCTAGTGCAGGCAAGACTGAAGCATGTTTAGCAGCCCCTCATCAACGATAAGGTCAAGGCTGGTAGCATGAAGGATATTGTGGAGTTTCCAAGTGACAATCCTCACACACAGGTAGTAATTCCTGATACTTAGGCCGGAAGTTTTCCCCAGGCAGCCATGGGTGGTGGTGTGGGTGGTATTAATGGTAAGAATAAAATTGAGGAGAAAATCTCAGAAGGAAATAATGTCAATATTCCTTTGAAGCCCAATTTGAATTCAAAAATGGTTGAATTTGGAAAGCTGCGTGATAGTAGGAAGGCACGTTGGCTAGGGAGAGGGTTGACTGTGTATGTGAATGAATATGGAAAGAGGCGGGTATCTTGGGATGGTGTTAAGGATGGGAAACAAGCTAGCAAATGGGTTATCACGAATAAGGTCCATAAGGGTCTAGGCTCATCAAAGTAGAATGCCCAAGTCCTGTTGGAAAATAATGAACCCATTTTGGGCTTGGGTTTGTCAAGCCCACAAAATTTTGAGGCTGGCGAGAGTTCACTAAGTGGACAAAAGGATCTGGAGTCTTCGTACCTGAATGGGTGCACTATGTCGAGTTTAGGTAAGAGTGAGCCCACTGCCACGAAGGAGATTGAGTGTTCAAGGGTCTCACCCAACACATCGGAGTAACATCCGATGTCGTCAAAGGGATCTTCTTCCTTAACGGTGACAGTAGTGGTAGGTAAGAGTGGTTAGCACTGCTCGATAAGCATAGCTTAGCCACCCATTTCGCCGATAGGTCTAGCGGTGGTGGCCCAATCCTCCTTTGTGCAGATATCACCAATCAGTGCTCCGAGTGGGTCCAGGTTGGTGCCGGAGGGGTCACCGGCCACGATGTTGGAACCAGTATTGACCCTTACTGAACCAAGAGTGTTGAAGTTGGTGTCTTTGTCTTCTCCAATGGCATCAGAGGAGGGGGAAGATGATTTTGTGGGTTCGGAAGGTCTAGTTACATCTGATTTTGAGGGAGCTCAATTACCTCGACCAACTATAAAGGAATTGGTCGGAGATTTGGATAAGTCATGGGGTAATTCCAAAGACTGGATATTACAATTGCGTGATATAGGCAATTAGTGCTACCATTGTCACTGTATCGTTCTCCAGATTGTATGTCAGTCTGTTCAAGTTTGGAGGGAGATTGTGTACTAGGTAATGCTTCTAGTACTAATGAAGGGTAGAGGGCTAGTTGGGCAGATGAGGGTGAGGGGCTAGTAGAGTCTTTGTCTGTGGTTCCCGAGTCAGAGAGTGAGATGTGGGAATTTGATGAAAGGTTGAGGTCTTGTGAGGGAGGTGATGAGCCATTAGTTGTGGTACCTTTGGCCACTAAAGGTCCGGTGGAGTCGGAGTCTAGTCATGTGAAGGAGATTGGGTGTAAGGAGAGTGTGGATAATAGTCAATTATCACAATGGGTAACCAATAGGATAAAGGCTTTCAAGAAATCTATGGGCACTTCGCTGGAAGGTTTTAAGGAGCAGATTACAGGTTTATTATTAGCTATAGAGGCCAAAAAGAAAGATAAACAGAAACGTGTGGTAGGCGATCAGATGAAGTTGGTCAAGTCAGGCCAGAAGGGTCAACAGGAGTTGAAGAATTTGTTGTCATCTTTGAATGTTGAGTATGATCCAAATAAAACAAGGAGTGCAAGTTCTGAGCGGGCTGTTGTGCCTTATCAATGAATGTGAAGATTATTTCTTGGAACGTTAGAAGGTTGAATGAGCAAGACAAAAGACTCAGGGTTAGAAATTTGATTAGGAAATGGGGGCCAAATGTGGTTTGTCTTCAAGAAACCAAATTGGGGCTGATTAATAGAGTGGTGATTCATAGCTTGTGGGGTAACCAACATGTTGACTAGTCTTACTTAGGTTCTTGTGGAGCTTCTGGTGGGGTGTTAGTGATGTGGTACACTCGGGTAGTGAATAAAATGGAGGAAGCAGTGGGGAGATTTTCGGTTTCTTGTAAGTTCACAAGTGTGTCGGATCATTTTGTTTGGGCGTTTACTGGTGTTTATGGTCCTTATTTACACCAAGACAGGAGGTTTTTATATGAGGAACTCTGTGGCTTGAATAGTTGGAGTGTCCCATGGTGTGTGGGTGGTGATTTTAATGTGGTTAGGTTCCTTTCTGAATGATTAGGGTCTAATTCCTTCACTTCTGCTATGAGGGAGTTTTCCAACTTCATTTCGGAACAAGGTCTCATTGATCTGCCATTGCAAGGGGGTACTTTTACTTGGTAAAATTCTAGAGAAGCTGCTTCGAAGGCTAGGTTGGACAGATTCTTGTTTTCTGCAGATTGGGAGGATAAGTTTTCAACAGTTTCTCAAATACGGATGTCTAGGTTGTGTTCGGATCATTTTCCAATTGTCCTTGAGGGCGGATCTTTTCAGAGAGATTTGAGAATATGTGGCTTAAGGATGAAGGTTTTGTGGATAGGGTTTGGTCTTGGTGGGACTCCTATCAGGTTCATGGTGCACCGAGTTTTATTCTAGCCAATAAATTAAAGCTCTTAAAAAATGATTTGAAAAGATGGAATGTGGAGGTGTTTGGTCATGTTGAAGTTCAGATAAAAAAATTGTGGAAGGACTTAAGTGTTCTAGAGAATATGGAGGAGAGTAGGGGATTATCAACAGAGGAAAGGGTAGAAATGGGAAGAATTCGTGAGGAGTTAGAAAAAGCTACTCTGTTGGACGAATATGTTGGAGGCAAAAATCTAGAGTTCTCTGTGTTAGGGAAGGAGACAGGAATACTAAATTTTTCCACCATATAGCTAACTTTCACAGGAGGGTTTATTCTATTGATAGGCTTATGGTGGATGAGGAGTTGTCTTCGGACCCAGCTGCCATTGCAGATTATATTTCTCAGTTTCATAGGCAGCTTTATTCTGAGGATGTGGCTCATAGACCTATCTTAGATGATGTGGATTTTTCTAGTATCTCGGTGGAAGATGCAAGTTAGCTAGATAGGCCTTTTGAGGAAGAAGAGGTGTTTGGGGTGATTAATGATTTTAATGGTGATAAGGCACCTAGCCCAGATGGCTTTTCCATGGCATTCTTCCAGTCTTGTTAGGGTGTTTTGAAAACAGAAATTATGGCCGTTTTCCAAAATTTCCATACTCAGGCGGTGTTGAGAAGAGTCTTAATGCTTCGTTCCTTGCCCTTATTCCCAAGAAAATGGGTGCTGTTGAGGTCAAGGATTTTCGGCCTATTAGCCTAGTTGGTGGGATTTATAAGATTATTTCTAAGGTATTGGCTAATCGGCTTCGTAGGGTGGTGCATGGGCTTATTTCGAATTCACAAAATGCTTTTGTGAAAGGCAGACATATTTTGGATTCTGTCTTGATTGCTTCTGAATGTATTGATAGTAGATTGAAGTCAGGAGTTCTAGGGGTGTTGTGTAAATTGGATGTGGAGAAGGCATATGATCATGTGAGTTGGGATTTTTTAATGTATATGCTTCAGCGTTGTGGTTTCTCAAAGAAATGGAGAAAATGGGTAAGGTATTGCATTTCAACTATAAATTTTTCTATTTTGATCAATGGTAGCTCATCTGATTTCTTTGGAAGTTCTAGGGGGCTTCGGCAAGGGAATCCTTTATCTCCTTTGTTGTTTGATATTGTGATGGAGGCATTAAGTCGTATGTTGGATGTGGCTGCCTCCACCGGGCAATTCTCAGGCTTTTCTGTGGGTAGTACGATTGGTCCATCAATGATGGTGTCTCACCTCTTATTTGCAGATGACACTTTGATTTTTTGTGATGCTGAACCTTCGCAAATTGCTAATTTGAGGACATTTCTTGCTAGATTTGAGGAGGTGTCAAGGCTTCATATTAATTTGGGGAAATCTGAGTTGGGATGTGGGGTACACAATTTGGAGGCTTTGGTAGGTCTGTTGGGATGTGGGTAGTCTTCTTTGCCCTTGAAATATTTAGGCCTTCCATTAGGTGCAAAATTTAAGGATTTATCTGTTTGGAACCCTATCCTAGAGAGAATGGAGAGGAGATTAGTAGATTGGAAGAGAATGTATTTATCTAAAGGGGGTAAGGTGACACTCATTAAAAGCTTACTCTCGTCTTTACCTACATACTTTCTTTCCCTTCTTCCTTTACCGGGTAAGGTGGCAAAGCGTATAGAGAAATTACAGAGAGATTTTATGTGGAATGGGATTGGTGGTGAACCTAAAATGCATTTAATTAATTGGGCCAAGGTTTGTAGGCCTTTGCAGGATGGGGGGTTGGGTATTAGAAGGCTGGGAAACTTTAATTCTGCCTTACTAGGAAAATGGTTGTGGAGATATGGCATGGAGACAGATGCTTTATGGAGGAGGGTTATAGAGGCAAAATATGGGAACATTTGGGGTGGTTGGTGTACGAAAAAGGTGACAAGTCCTTATGGGGTCAGCTTGTGGAGATATATTAGAAGTGGCTAGTTGAAATTCTCTAAATTCCTTGTTTATGATGTGGGGGATGGAACTAGAGTGAAATTTTGGAAGCATGTGTGGTGTGGGGATCGTACTCTCCAAGAGGCCTTTTTGGAGCTTTATTGCCTTAGTAGGTCTAAGGATTGCTCGGTGGCTGAAGTTATGGGTTGGTCTTTGGGGAGGTTTCACTGGAATGTGCAATTTCGTCGTCCACCACAAGATTGGGAAGAAGAAGCCTTTGACCGGTTTATGGGGTTGGTCTATTCTTCGACAATGCGGGGGTTTGGCCCAAATAAGATTTGTTGGAAGCTTGCAAGGAAGAGAGGTTTTAAGGTTAGAAGTTATTATAGTTCCTTCTACCCTCCTACTCTTGTTTCCTTTCCGTGGAGAATGATATGGCAATCTAAAGTTCCTCCAAGGGTGGCTTTCTTTTCTTGGTCTTCTTCCTTAGGTAAGATCTCAACAATAGACAACTTTTGTGAAAGACGAGTGATAGTGCTTGATTGGTGCTATATGTGTAAGAGGTGTGAAGAGTCAATGGATCATCTTCTATTTCATTGCTCCATAGCTTGGGAGTTGTGGTCTTTGATTTTCTGCTTGTTTGGTATTCAATGGGTTATGCCTAATACTGTTCTTAAGTTGTTTGAGGCTTGGCAAGGAAAGTTTGCACGACATCGTCACATTGATGTTTGGAAATTAGTGCCTCATTGCTTGATTTGGTGCATTTGGCGTGAAAGGAATGCTAGAAGCTTTGAGGGTTGTGAACGTTCTTTGCTGGAGATTAAGTCTTTTTTCTTACACACTCTCTTTGAATGGAGTGTGGTCTTTTCTCACTTTTCTTGTTCTTCTTTTTCTATTTTTCTTGATCGTTGTTCTTTTGTTTCCTGATTTGTGCCCCCATAGTACATCCCCAATGTACTCGGTTTGGCAATCTTTCTATTATTAATAATATTCTTATGTTATTTATAAAAAAAAAGAGAGGACAGTGTTGGAGAAATGATAGCTTAAATAAGCAAGCGTGACTAAATAAATTAGTCTCCATAATTTTCTTTTTTTTTTGAAAAGTACAAGCTTAGTGGGATTCGACCCTTAGCTCTCACGCTGTAGTAGCTGAACCATTTTATTGTGAATCTGCAGGGAAATAGATGAAGCTCTCAGACCAGGTATATACGCTTTGATAGATGCCTGCTCAGCCGATGATCTTCAGTATCTTCATACAGTATTTGGAGGTAAGCAATCTTTGTGTTGATGTTTAAAATGAGTACAAGAAGGAAACACTTCATTCTCACTTATTTTCTTATTGTTTCTGTAGAGGGTCCTTGTAGAAACACACTAGCAACTTTACGACACGACTACAAACTGAATTTCCAGTATGAAGGAAAAGTCTGATCTACTTCTCTTTTGCTCTGGCTAAATATGTTGGCTCAAATCTACACAAATTATTTTACATTATGAATACTGGGTTACAATTTTACCTTTGTCCTATGGAGAAGAAAAAAAATGTGAAAGAAGCATAGCTAACCCTAACTAGTCTGTTGAGGATTTATAGATGATCCCAAAATGTTGGGACTAAAGTTTGGTGGTGGTTGTTGTAGCTTCCTCATGGAAGTCCAAAATTACACAGGTTGTAGGTTTTTATGTTGTTGCAATTTTTTGGGGTTTTTAATGTCGTTTGAAGTGTACATATGAGAGAATTACTGAGTTACCTTGTTTCTGTTGTAACCTTTCAAGTATAAATGGCTTCGGTAGTGTTGTAAAGTGCATTCTTCTTTTATAAAAATATCAATTTTTTGTTAGTATTTTATTATGCTGTTTGAGTATCTTTGTGCATATGATGTCAATATGTAATCTGATCCGTAAATACAGTATTTAAAAAAAAAAAAATCTAGAGCAATGCATTGTGCTTCTTGACTGACAATAAAGTTTGGCACTATTTGCATGTCCATTATTTAAAGAGGCATTAATGGACATGATGAAAAGTTCATTAGGGACAAAGTTTCAGTAGAATTTGGACGCATTTACATAGCAGATATAAACCACTAGCTATTTCACACAAGAAAAAAGTTTAATATACCCAATGAGAATGATGCTGAGTAGAAAGACTTTGTAACATTGAACGATTGGCTTTTCTTTGTGGAAAAAGAAATTATTAGTGGTATTTAAACAGGGCTGCTATAGAACTATATGCTTTAGGCTAATGTTTCATCTAACTTTATAACAATAATATGAACTTTAGAATAATGTCGGCAGCTGGGATAAGAAACAGTGGTCTATAATGTACATCTATTGTGGATGCAACAATTATGAGTTTGTGGAGAGGACGCAAAAACAGCCAAAAAATGATCGTCTTTCTTGAGAAATGGCTGGTCCAGCCTCAAGGCTAACAATATCTTTCCACACCAATATATTCCATATCAATTAAGTCTGAGACAATTTTTACAATGTTTTTCTTAATTGCTAAGACGGTATGTTATTATTGATATAAACTCATATAAAAATAATGTTACTCTAATTACAATTTAACACGTCAATAATTATGAAATTTTTTGTAATAATAAGGTTACTCATTTTATATATGACTCACACGTCCAATAGTATTGGCATCACCCACCATTCTTACAAAACAAGATATCCCAATGCCAACTACCGTATGTTCAGCCATCCAAAAGGTGGACACATCAACACGTGTATGGTTGAGATTGAGCTAGGATATGATTTGCTTTTCAATTTCACCTTATGGCTATAAATTTAGGCCTTTTTCCATCCAAAAAAAAGAAGAGCCACTCTGAAGTTTTCTCATAAAACCTTAGCAACCCCAACAAACCAGTTAGGCTCATAATGGGATGCAATAGAGGCTGTTGCAGACCAACCCCAGCGTATGATGGTTTAGCCAAGATTCTGCCATTCTTGGTTGTGATCTTAATCCTCCTTGGCATACCAAAGCTATTTATTTATGAGCGACCTGTTGTCGTTGAACCACCCAAAGAGCCTATAAATTGGGCACGTATACTCTTACCATTGCTGTTACTAGCCATTGTACTTTGCTTATCATTAATGAGATCTCCTGATTCAGAGTGTTGTCCAATGCCACCAACACAACCACCACCACGACCATGCAAACAACCACCACGACCACCATGCAAACAACCACCACCACCACCATGCAAACGATACCACCACTGCTCTTGCAAAGGATATGTGCCATGTGGTGTAGCTCATTGATTATCAGAAAGCTACATTTTCCTGAGACAGGGATTGTAACTTGTAAGCACTTTGTGTTTTACTTTTTTTGATAAGCACTGTGTTTTAATAGATTTATTATGCCAATTTAATCAGCAAAAACGTGTTTTTTTTTCTTTCTAGTTTGGTTGTATCATGTTTATGTACCAGAGACTCAGAGAGTTCTAAAATGTTTGTATTAGATGTAAAATTGGCAATTATGCCTAACATTATGATTATGTGAAAAGTAAACAAAGTGCTGTCTGATACTTTCACTTTTTCTTGCTTGATGAATTTTGATCAGATATGCATGAAATTCCGTATCTGGATCGGATAGAATCAATTCTTTTCCAATACCTATGCCCCAAAGGAGGGTCCCATATATATATTTTAATGCGCGATATTCATTAAACAGGAAAAAAAAAAAAAATCTAAAATCTATTTGCATAAACAAACTTAGCAAGAGCACGAGTAACACTATTAACATCCCTTTTAACCCAACTAAATGCATTAAAATCAAGGCAACAACTAAGCTCTACAATATTGTTAAGCAAAGTAGAAATAGTCAAATAGACCACTCGACATTTGTCAAATCTAAATCCAAAACATCATAACAATTTTTGTCGTCCGCTCCACAAGGTAATAGGGGTATCATTTTGAGTTGAATTCAAGACATTTATTTAAATAGGGAAATACCATTTTGGTACAAGGATTAGAGCCTGTAGCCACTTATATTTAATTTTATTTGGATCCAGCTAACGGAAACCAATATTTTGTTTTTTTCTTTCTTTTCTTTCTTCTAATGATGATTAAGAATTTTGCAACACATTTGTGTAAAGAAAACGTAAAAATATTACTATAAATTTTACTATTTATATCTTACAAACTAATGTATTAGTAATAAAATAAAAAATCAAACATTTATTTATTATGTTTTTGAAATAACACTAATTAAATAATTATATTTATTATCACGTTAGTTTATATTTATTTTTAATAAAATTCGCAGTTGATATAGAATATTCCTTAATTGTTTAGAAGATTAAAATTGTTTCATTTGGATTTCCTGGATTGGATAAACCGACAATTATGGCCACCAAGGCACTAATAGCCTGACTTTTTTTCTTTATTTATTTATTTATTTATTATTTAAAGAAAACACTTAGTGCTGTCGTTACGAGCTAATGTCAATGATTGCGTAATGATTTAGTTTGATATTGGTGGGTTAATTTGTAAGTTACTCTCTAGTCTCTTCCTTAATCTTTTTGTTTTGATTGAAAAAATAATAATTTTTTTTATTAGAGAAAATCCTAAGTTTACAATTTTTTAAAAAAAATTCAATTTTAATAGTTACATTATAACAATGTGAGAATTTCACCTTGATTATCCTTGTGAAGGAAAACAACAATAACACTTAATTACAAAACTCTTGATAGAAGAGGGAGATTCAACCCTGCAGAAATATCATTTGAGATCAATATGATGTCATGTGTGTTTGGCATTTGCTTATTTAGTTTTTTGTTGATTAATTTTTAAGTGTGCTAAAGTATGTTTATATTTTGAAAAAAATTAGATTTTAAAAAGTTGCACGTAAAAGGTAAAAAACTAAAAACTAGCAAAAAAAATTGGACCCTAACTAATTCTTTAAGATAGATTTTAATTTGATATTCAATCTTGATACAGATGTATATATTCACCAAAGTTCACTATTAATCACTACAATATTAATTCTCAAAAAAAAAAAAAAAAATCTCTATAGTATTGCCAAAAGTTTTTTAGTTATTATTATTTTTTTTTTTAAGAGAGAGTTTTAATTTATGACGTCCACTCCTGATGATAGTTCTTTATCATTAGACTAAGATACCAATCAGTTTTTTATGTAAGGGGGCTTGAACTCCAAATCTCTTATACAACCATCAAAAACTTTATCAATTGAGCATATAAAAAAAATAAAAATAAAAATAAAAATAAAAATATCTCTGCAACATTAAAGGCCGACTCAACTTATATATCCAATCGAGAGAGTGTCATCTAGCGTTAATATAATAATAAGTCAGAAGCAGAGTTATTTGACTGTAATTCGGATTCCCAGTGGTTTCTGGGGATCCTTTTAACATTCTTGAGTCATATCAAAATTTACAGATCAATCTTTCTGTTACACTTTAATTAAGACCATAGCGCAGCTAGACTGACCTTATCCACTGATGAATACAAAAACAATTTCTCAATTCAACATTGGGTCGGCCTTAAAAAATAAAAAAATAAAAAATTTTGAGTACCCATGTCAAAAAAGCCAAACCATCATAAAGAAGGCGACAATTTTATAAAGCTGGAAGCATTTATAAAGCGGACGTTGATTTATATCCACTTTCAACCATAGGAACAAATCAAAACATGTGTTGTATCATCAAAGTGGTTGAGCAATTATATCACCTTTTGAATGGTATCGACATTCTTTATAGTATCCAGTGTTTGGGATTTAAATCTCACCTCTTCTTCTTTACTATTCGTGTGAATTTGTGATGTACTTTGAAATTGCATGTTTTTGAGGTCAGGATGTATGATGGTTCCTGATAAAAAAATACTGGTGAAGGGACAAGGTCCCTAAATTTTGCTAAGCTTGACAATTAACAATTAATTTGAGTGAGAAAAGCAGTGGTTTTAAAGCAGTAGGGATAAGATCAATGATAAACTTACAAAGAGAATGAAACATTGAGCCTAAACAATGTATCATTGACTGTTTAAAGTTGGCCCATCTGCCCCCACATCGTGGCAATTATTGTCCATGCTACATTTTTTTTTTCTTTTCTTTTTTTCATGTTTAAGCTCCATCTCTAATGGGTGTCACTATACTTTTCTTTTCTTTTTAAAATATTTGATGGGCTGAGTAGAGAATTCTTTGTGGTGCAATCCTAATTCACAATAAAATAAAATCCCTGATGTGGATGCATGCCCAATTGAAATTGGACAGTGATGTAATTCACTATTAAATCCACTTTGGTTGATTGAGAGATGACTATGACCTCTTATCACTTGAATATTCTCTTAACGAATTTAATTTATTTTTAGTATGCTATATATGTAGGGTTTGTGTAGCTGAACTTTATGTTTTAATTCTCTGTTTTTTATGTTATATTAATACAATTTCTTTGTATTATCCAAAAAAAAAAATTATATTTTTTATTGTTGACAAATTATTAGGATCATTTATGATAAGACAACATCTCATTTAGATTGATATAATATCACCTATTTTAACACATATTTTTTAGCTTTTTTATTCATTCACTTTGTTATATGGATATACATATAACAAAGATGTAATTTTTGCATAAATTGGAATTTCTAAATTAAAATATTTGCTAATGTTTAGTAGTTTATACTGCATAACATTGATAAAAAAAATAAAAATAAAAAACCTTTTTTAAGTGAAGAAAATAAAACTAAGCTTATATTTTCAATTTGATTTTCTTTTATTTTATATATGTTCTTGTTAATCTTTTGAATAGGTTAAGCTATTCTGATATCTTATCTAAATATGTTTTAAAAAACTCGATGTCTTATATTCATATTAATCGGGTATCAACCTATTATGTGATCAATTATGTTAGATAATTTATCATATATTATACAAAATAATAATTTTAGTAAATCTAGTTCAATGATTTTAATTTATTACTCCAGAGTCTAGAGGGCCCATTAGCCACTTGCTACCTACATGCTCTACCCCACAAACAAGTCAGACCATTTGACTAAGCAATCAATTTGAAAACCCATGCATTACATAATAACTTAGTAGACGTGCCAAATGTAAACATTTTTTTTTTTCATAAATTGTTGAAATAAGAAGTTTTTTATGACTTATATAAGTTTTCCACCTACTAATTAATTACAAACTTATATACCACCCTAACCATTTGTGACATTGTGTGTGAACAAAGTGTGTCACTAGACTTTCTTATATAATAATAGGTGAACTACCAAATCAAATATCCCACCTTTGGCTATAAATGCTATTGTGCCATTAATTCCTAAGGACCTCTTGAATTTGTCAAGCTTTATACAAAGCTTCTCATTAAGAAGGTGGTCTTCAATGGCCTATAGAAGAAGCACAACCTCCTCTATCTTTGATGCCTTCTCTCTAAACCCTCTTCCATACCCAGTTCTGCTAATTCTAGCAGTGATCTCAATCTTTCTTGGCACCTCATGGTACTTCTCTTATGAGGAAGCTGTGGAAAGTGCTGAAGAACAAATGGGTTGGCTGCTTTTGGCCACACCTATAGCGTTACTCATCCTAGTCCGGTGGTTATCATCCATGGAAAATCCAGATTTTCTCTTTTCCATGTCACCATGGGACCAGCGCCGCCGAACCCACCACCGGCCCTCGGAGGGAAGCTCACCATGGGGTGTTGCTGCTTTGATTGTGTTGCTGCTTGTTATGGTGCAATACCGGTCTGTCTTTACTGATGGCTGGTTAGTTTAATTAGATATACAGAACTATAAGATATATGAGAATATATGCTGTTATTGAAACAGATTAGTTTGTAGATAGTTTGGAAAAATGGAGAGTAAAGACAGGTTATATAGATATCATGATAATATACATGACTGTTATATATATATATATATATATATATATATATAGTAAAGGATGATGAATTGTAATTGGTTTGGGTTTTTGGTAGATATAAATATGTGGGTGATGTCTAACATGTTTTTTTTTTTTTTTCTTCTTTTTCATTGTAATATATAGCACAGTTCTGATGATGGTTTAGCTATGAACTTTGTTTTGTTTTGCTTTTGTTTCTTTTTTAAATTTATTTCATTGGCTCTCTAGTGAATTATAGTTTGAAGAAATTAAAGAGGTTGTGTTTATTGGATAAAGATGAGTTAAGATGCAATTTTCGTGACCACTGACCGTTGCATGTAGTGAGAGACGACACATTGTAACTGAGTGAGGGGTGGTTGGGTTTTTGTCTAATATAGATTGGAGAGATATAAGACTTCTTTTAAGGAAGGAATTATTTTTTTTCTTTTTCTTTATTATTTTTTTTCTATTACATTTTTTCACAACGAGTAGAGCAAGTGGATTAAGATTCATCGATTAAAAAAAAAAATTGAGTAATATCACTAAATCATAAAAGCCTTTTTTAAGAACAAATTCTTTTATTTTTTAAAAACTTTTTGAGGACAAAATTTATTATCTTGTTTTGGCTGTATTTAATGTACACAGTTTTTCTCTATAAACTAGCTAGTTTGAAATTTGGAGATAAACCCTTTTTTTGTATTTAATTACCCCAGTAATTGTGATTTGTGAATATATCACCTTAAACAAGATTATGAAACCAGCATAGAAATCCTACATTTTGCACTAAAAAAACAGAAAGGAAATGAATAATCACACCCTTGCCCAGACATATTTGTCCCATGTATGCCTCAAGTTACTTCCTTTTGGAAAATACACCTCAACTAAGCCTAAGATTTGTCCTGGAATCAATAGAGTGGAAGATTTTCTTTTCTTGAATCTCAAGCAATGACTATAAAACATTCTTAATTTATTCTTATTTCTTGTCTTCTACTGTCATCTTTAAGGGACCAATCAAATGCTTGAATATAATTTACTCGTAAGCTATACAAGAACTGTTTTCATTGATGCAACTTACTAGTTTGCTAAGCAATTTTTTGTTCTATTAATGAGCTCTTTTACGGCTTTGAGCTTGTAATTTTTCTCAAAGACAAGTTATCACTGATTTTCATTTACTTGTTCATTAATCTATTTGTATAATTTTGCCTGTAGATACTTTGAGTCTGATATATTATATACAATCAGTTTTATACCCAAAAAAAAAGGAGAGGAATTGTAATAGAGCCACATAAAACTTAGTCATCTTTTATAAATAGAACTCATATATATTTGGTAAGGTAATTGGATGACTTAAATGTCAAGCTAAGTTAATTGCTTATATATCATATATCATATCTCTATAATATTTGTCCCTAATAATAAATAAATAAATAAAACCCACAAATCACACAAATGTTTAGAGGCTGTTTGGTTTAGCTGTTTCCATAACTCAATTCTCAATTTTCATAACTTATAACTCAAAAATGTTGGGACCCATGACAAAAAGGTTGTTTGGCAAACGATAATTTTGTTTCCATCACTCAATTCTTTGATTTTTTGAGTTATGAGTTATGAAAACTGAGAACACATTTTGGCTGTTTTTAGTTTCCATAACTCATAACTCAATGACAATATTGTAATTAAATACACATAGGAGACCCACAAACAGTACCCAACTTTTGACCACTTTTGACTCTTTTTTTTTCTTTCTTCTCCTGGTTGGCTGTTCGGTTTTTTTTTTTTTTTTCTTCTTCTGCTTCTTTCTTTCACTTCGGTTTGTTCTGGGTTTCTTCTCTTCTTCTTTTTTTCTTCTTCTTCTTTCTTTCATTGGTTCGGTCTTCATGTCCTGGGTTTTTTTTTTTTTTTTTTTTTTTTTCACTAGGTTCGGTGAGTTTGGGTACTGAAAAAAAAAAAAAAAAAAAAAAAAAAAAAAAACCCTGCAATGAGTGACAGGTATGGGGCCTACAAATAGTGTGAAAAATATTGAGTGATGGAAATTGAGTGATGGTGCCAAATAGGTGTAGTATTTAAAGTGATGAGTGATAAGTGACGGAAATTGAATGATGAAAAAAAACAAACCAAACAAGGCCTTAGCTTTTGGGATTTGTGTGTGTGTGTGTGTGTGAGAGAGAAAGAGAGAGAGAGAGAAGAGCTTTTGGGATAGGGCTTTTGGAATAATTGAGGCAAATAGATTGTGAGTTAATGTTAATGAGGAAATATCAATCATGTTTGTAACTAACTTGAATTTTCAAGCTAATTTGGTCAAGAATCAATCTGTACATATTCTCTCTCTCTCTCTCTCTCTCTATATATATATATATAATCAAAAAGCAAATAAGCACATATCAATCATATTCGTAGCTATTTTAGATAATTTATTTGCTTATGTACAGTTGTTTAAAACTTCACATTTTCTGAATAAAATTATTTTTTGTTCATTTTCAACAAATAATCAAAAAAATATGATTGATTCTTTCCCCTGAAAATTGCAAAAATATATATTTACTTAAGAAAAGTAGTAAATTTAAGAAATTTTATATGAGCAAATAAGCTATGAAACTTAATAATAATTAAAATTTTAAAAAAAAAGGAAAAAAAAAGTCACAAAAATACTGTCACACTTTCCCGCAATTTGATGAAAGAAAAATTAATTAAAAAATGTTAGATAATCATATTTCATTATTTTGCACTAGTTGATCATTCTAAGCAACTTATTAACCTACACCAACTATCAAAAAAATAAGATAAAGATTATAAATTCAGTGGGACCTCTACATATATATTTCCATCAAGTTATTATTAATCTAAAGGTGGACATACCCCAAAATATAACACAAATTACAGATGGCACTAGATGCCTAAAAGCAACTAAAATTAAGCAATGTCCTCCGGAATGTCAATTTCAGATGTCCATTCCGCTTGTCTCACTGTGTCACGGCACAAGTGTTTATCAATACCTATCGAAACAATAATTTTCTAAACCTACCACCATCCTCGTGGACCAGTACTCAATCAAGCTTAGATAAATCAGGAGTGCTAGTCAGCATTGTCAATAACTAAAAAACATTTGATTTGGCCCTTTAATTTTCATGCTTGTGAAATTATATGAGCAAGCATTGGCCTAAAACTCTTCTTTCTCTTCTCCAATTTTGTGTTAGAAGGGCTTGAAATATACCGCTTAATTGAGCAACCTCAAACATGCCTCAGACATGGTTTCGAGTTCCCTAACAAGTAGTATGTTGTGGCTTATTATACCTCATCTGTAAACTATTCACTTAACTCATTAACGATTGTGATGTGTGGTCTTAGTCTAAGAGCAATTAAGGTGATATTATGGTCACACCCAAGTAGGAAAGTCACACTAATCGCCTCTCTTTAACCTTTTTTTAAGACCAAAAAAACAAAGATTATTCCTCTTATAGATAATGGACTTATGGACCCCTTATGGTTTAGGCTATTATTGCACCAAAAACCATCCTCGTACGTCTTTCACCAAGTCACAATATTCTCCCCTAGCTAGCCTAAACCAGATAGGTTGGCTGTTTCAATACACAAAACAACAAAACAAAAATATGTTATTGTGGGGGAGTAAAACCTGGGCCCATGAGGTGGGCTTAGATACGACTTTTCATCAACAATAAGTCTGAGGAGAAGAAATTATAGGGAACCCTTGCAACTAATAGGAGAATGCGTAAGTGTCCAGGAATATTGATCCGAGAGGGATACCCTCCTCGGGTCTGGCGTATGTCGGTGAAAGAGGCCTCGGCTTCCCCTTAGTCCAGCTTCCAGGAAATTCTAGAGGTGAAGACAGATTGTCAATGCACGTGGAAGGGATAAGGATGCAGAAATATCTTGAGCAAAAGCTGCTACCACCGCATTAAATGCACCACAGCAGCTTTCCTGGCCGCATTTATGTGGAGAAGACCCCTGAACAGTGTTTAAAATCATCTTTACCCCCAGGAAACCAAAAAGTTGTGGGAGAAGAAGTGGGAAACTCAAGTACCAGGCTAGATGGCAGACAAGTGGACGATAGGATCGAACAATGAAGGACTATATAATGGAGTAAGACCTCCAGAAGATGAGGACGGAAAGAAAAATAGAAGAAACCTCAAGAAAGAACTACTGTAGCATCTGGGAAAAATATAACCCAAAGAAAAGCATTCTATCTAAGTGCATACCCCTCGGACCTAACTCGAATCCATCAATTAATCCAAAACTTACTCCTCGGACGCGAGATCTTAACTTGTGTGTGTGTTTTAGCCTCCTCGGCCAAGCACTTAATCTTCAGTAACTGTTGTAAAGATCGCTATTAGCCCAATTCTTTGACCCACTCTCTTACAAATTTATTGTATTGGGCTTATTGGGCCCATCTCCTGTTTTCATCTAGGTGTGGGCTACAATTTGTGACCCTACAGTTATATTTTCAAATAGCTTTCATTCAAATTAGCAATCATTTCTCCTCGTTCCAAATCAATTAATTTTTCATTTTTAATGAGCAATCCATACCATACACATGCTTTCTTGTTCCACCTAACATAATGCAGGGAATGCATGGCTTGTGGTTGCTTTATATTCTCAACAAAAGTTTTGCAAGTCTTTCCATATGGGACCCACTTATTGAAAGACACAAATCCACCTCTTTGATATTACGATGTATACTTAATTTATAACAATTATTAAATATCTAAGAATTGGTATGTTATTATCGTAAGCTAGTGACAGAGTCAAGATTTTAACTTAGAGGGGCAAGATTTAAAAACTACATTGAAAAAAATATTAATCTAGAAAATATTAATTGATATTAATTACAAAAAAAAAAATGAAAATTATACGCTAATATAATTTTGTTTAACAATGTTTTGTTGTACCAAGATAGCACTGCTCCAGAAGAAGAACAATTCCATGATGTGTTTAAAAAGATATTACCTCAAATTGCCAGTGCTATTTGTATAGACCAGATAGCATTGCTCCAAAAACAACAAAAAGATTTCATTATTAAGATTTACATACATGTACACATAGGCATTATATATAGCTGATAATTACAGTATTTTTTTTTTTTTTTCTTCTTTTGATGGTATAATTAGCCTGACCTCCAAAGAGGTCCAAACCACTTTGATTGAAAAGATGATTGATAAGAAAGCAACACCAAAAGTAGCACCACTAAGCTTGCAATACCCAAAGGTGAGCCCCCATGGTCCGAGCGCGAGAGAGGAAAGTTGAACCTCCAACCAGAAGAATTTGAAGCCATGAGGAGTACCAAAAGGATAGGCAACAAGAAAAGGAACAACTGAAAGTTCATTGCTGTGGTTCTCAACTGGGTCTTATAGCCTGTGTAGTGAGAAAACCACAGTAACACAAAGACAATGCCAAAAATGGTGAGCAAATGAAGTGGTGGTGTAGAAATGGAGCCCAAGGTCTGGCCTGTCCACCCTTGTTTCCACTCTGGACCTCTCCTCCTAGTGTAGAACCACTCCATTGTCTTACTCTATACCTCTACCTCTCTCCAAGAATGGTTTATATAAGAAGTATAAGGCTTGCTTGTCTTTATTACTAGGTTTGCTTTGGCATATATGCTTTGAGTGTAGGCTCTCCCAGGCACAACTTTTCTTCTGTGCTGAATGCTCACTCATGTGATTGATACCAAATTATAATCTTGCTTTTGAAGGAGTGCTTGGAAATGCAATTACCATCTATAAAGTTCATGCAATTTAGATTATTTGGCATTGGGAGCCAAGTTCATGAAATCAGATTCGAGTTTTTTTTTTTTTTTTTTTTTTAATTTCACTATTCTAAGTACAACTATAATTTTATCAACTTTTAAAAAGAGTAAACAAAAAGCCATTAGTCTGTGTACAGTTTGGTATAATTATTTTAACACCTCACTTTTTCTAGGCACAAGTACAACAATACTTATGTCAACTTTCAACAAAAAGTTCATCCAAACACATACAAAACCATTAGCCTGTACAAATAAGTCAGAGAGAGAACATATCCACACTACCATTGTCCAAATTCTAGTATGATTGATGAGGTTCATGCAAACTGGAGATTTTGAAAGTTTATTTACCATATTTTCCCTTCTTTTTTTACTAATGCAGTCATTAGTGGGTGCGATTTTTGTACAATAAGTCAGAGATGAGCATTGTACACTAAATTGTCTATATGATACCCCCATCACACAAGCAAGACTTCAACATAAAAGTTCCGAATTCTTGAAAAAGATGCCACTCATTCATAAATTGTTTATGCTATTAAAACATGATTTGTATACCTCTTGTTATCCCCAGAAGAGAGGTAGCCCACAGAAAACACATAAAAGAGATTCTTCTAGCTTTAAGGGAAGAAAAACGGGATAATGATCAAAAACCCATCCAAGAACACCGGCACATGGCACATGGCACATAGTTTTATTATACTATGCTTCAAACTGAAACAGCTTTTCTTCACCATTTATTTGCTCTTTTCGCCAATTCCAGCAAATCAAGCAGCAACTTTCTTGGATGTCACCGAATTAACAATGGTAGCAAATTCAGGACCCTACATCAAGAAAAATCAAGTTGTAAATTATAATCATCACAATGCAACATCATTGAGAAAATTCTGATAAACTTTTGCCCATAAAATTTCAAGGAAATCATTAACAGCAGGAATATACCTTCAAGGATGCACCACCAACAAGAAAACCATCAATATCTTCTTGCTTTGCAAGCTCAGCACAATTGCCTCCATTTACGGACCCTGAAAATGAATTTTTGGTCATTTTGGTTTTATATAGATAGTAGGCAGCAGTCATATAAAAACCTATAACAATTAGAGATGAACTGTTCTATAATCAGTTCTAAGCATCATATAACAGTAGACTATAATAGCAGTCATATAGAAGACTATAACAACTAGAGATGAACCATTCTATAACCAATTCTAAGCATCATATAACAGTAGACTATAATACAGCAGGAAAGCAAACCTCTCTCTCTCTCTCTCTCTCTCTCTTCCCCCACAAAAAGATTATTACAAACAAAAGATGCCTAGTGTTATCCCTTCTTACCAACAGACGATTATAAACTAAAACTTCCAAATGCAGTAAAATGTAACCATGGCATTAGATATATATGATTCGGCAAAACAGTATTCATGATGCAAATGCAGTTGCAGTAAAGAAACTACCTCCATAAATAATTCGTGTCTTAGATGCAACTTCTGCTGAGACATTCTTTTTTAGCCAGTCACGAACAGCTACATGTACTTCCTGTGCTTGCAATGGTGTTGCCACTTTACCAGTCCCAATTGCCCAAACAGGCTCATAAGCAATAACTATATTGTCCCAACTAGATACTGCATCTGCACATAATGGTACAAATAGTATCATGGAATAGTGGACACATTTTCCTTTTGCAACAGGACTCCAATCATAATTCATTAAAAGAAGTAACATCAGCATGAAAGTCACCTGCAAAAGCCTTCAATTGCTGAAAACATACATCAAAGGTTTTCCCTGATTCTCTTTCTTCTAATTTCTCCCCAATGCAAGCTATTACTCCAAGACCCTCACTCAAGGCATAGGCAGCTTTCTTTCCTATAAACTGAAGTTCACAAATCATCAGTTAAAGTCATAACTTATAGCATCAATTAGCAAAGAACATTAATCATCTTCTCTCAGAAACCTCTCAAAACAATAATTGTTAAAACTTTCACCTGATCATCTTCACCAATAACATGTCTCCGCTCTGAATGACCAAGAATAACCCACTTGGCACCAATATCTTTCAATTGTTCCACACTACAAAATGAAAACAGTAAATCTGGTAATTATGTGAAAATTTTAAATTAAATACGTGGGCACAAGTACAATATTACAACCAAAAACAGATTTTCTTTTTATATTTATAAGTAACCAAAGACAGAACTTTTCGTGTCAATGAACACCCCAGGATCTACATAAAGGAAAAAGATGTTCAAATCAATGTCTTGTTTTCACTTTTCATACTGCACACAAATGGTTCTTTCAAATCATCTTTTAGTGGGGTTAGTCAGATATTATTTCTTCTATTTCTTTTTTATTCACATCAGTATGGGAGGGATACGTAGTTTTTTCATTGAATCGAAGCTTTTTCAGTTGGTGGTGGAGGAAGGAGGGAATTTTTTTGCGTTACGTATTTTTGAACGGGGCAAATATTTCATGAAATCAGTGTTTATGGGCAAAAGCGCAGCATTATGGTTGATGAAAAATATAGAAAATATGGTGATTGGGGTGAATCCCAAACAGTTTTTCACGCTTAGGGAAGGAGATACTGCATATACCTTGCAACGGGGATCAAACTCTTTTGGTCAGTTTTTTGCTAGTGACTGAACTCAAAAGTGTCGGGCTCCGGAGGTCTGTAATAATCCCTGAAGGGAAAGAAAAACATGGTTGGAAGGCTTTTGGTCTAGAATTGAGGAAGATGTTAGAACCCAACCAATATGCCTTTGGTGGCTCAGGCCAATTAAAGTTTACCCCTCAGGCACAGAAACGTAATTCAGTGTTTCATCCATCTCGGTCTTTTGTTGAGACAGTGAAGGGTCCAATGCAGGCAAAAGGTGGTATTCATTCTCTCCATAAAACCAAGGCTGTAGGACAGAATATTATAGATGAGGCGATGGGGGAGAAACAGCAGAATAGGATGAAGGAAACGACGGCAGTGCCTCTGTATCAATCTCGGAAGCAGGTGGTTGATGGTCCAGTGGGTCGGCCTGGTACAGCAGCCATGAGGGGAGGGGAGGGGAGAGAGAGGAGCATTAATTTGGGCATTAATGTAGGTGAGAATTTACCGGTACAGAATCAAATCAGATCTCCATTAATTTTCAGTTTGAATTCAAATAAAACTGAAAATGGCAAGGGGTGTGAGTTGAGGGATACACGTTGGACTGGGAAGGGATTAATAGTGGAGGTGGCTGAGAATGGGAAGAGACGGGTTTCCTGGGATAAGTATAAAGGAGGAAAAACATCTTTTAAATGGGTGTCACGGGCTGTCACAGAGAAGTTGAGTTCCGGGTTGGGCCCAATACAGCCCGTATCCCAATGTGAGTCTAATTTAGGCCCACTGAGTACAAGCCCATGCATTTTAGAGGCTGGAGAATGCTCCAACAATCTTTTAGGCCCACTCTCATCTACACTTAGCCCTGATGAGCCTGAAGAGAGTCCCACGGTCCTTACAACTAGGTTAGCGACGCCGGAGGTTTTATTGAGAAGCGATGATGATGAAAGGAGACTCTCGGTCACTCCGTTGCATGTAGTTTCGCCGGTAGGCGCGACACAGACCAAGGCAGAGGGAGCTTTGTCAATTCATCAGCGTTGGGTTTCGCCGGTGGAAGTGTTGGGGCACACTGAGACTCTTCTGAAGCTGGGTTTCAGGCTCAACTCCGACTGGAACAGTATTTTGGGTTATAATAAGTTGTCGGGTGGGTTGATTTTTGAAGGAAAGAGGTTGGTAAGTCTCGAATTTGTGCCGAGATTGATCGGACTTCTTTTTCCCGATCAGTTTCCGGAGTTTTTGTGAGCTAGGTCAATGGATTTTGGAGTATCGGGTCAGGAGGTTAATACTTTCTCTAGTAAGGAACTTTTAAGTATTCCTAGGGAGGTCATGCTTGTGAAGGATGCAGATGATTTTTCTGTGGGTTTTGGTGAAACTGAGGTGGTAGATTGTTTACCTCTGCGAATCATTGATCCGGGTGTGTCAACAAATTTGACAGAGTTGGAGGAGGCCACTGAGGTATTGAGTATTGGGAATAAGTTAGATATTTCTAGCTGGGTGAAGCACAGAATTCCTGGGTTCAGTAAATTGGTTGGGTTGTCAACAACTCGACATGAGAAGTTGTGCATTGCTCTCTTACAGAGGCTAGAAACTGAGATGGAAGCAGCCAATGTGTTACAGGAGAGAAACGGGTAGTAAAAAAGTGGCTAAGTCCAAAAATAAGGGACGTAGAGAGTTGCAAAACTTGATATGTTCGGTGAATTATGACAGGAGATAAAGGGTGGTCTTGTGTTGGTGTCAGAAGTTGGGGATAGTTTAGTGTTTATGAAGATAAAAATGATTTCGTGGAATGTTAGGTTTAAATGATCCTCAAAAACGACTTGTGGTGAAGAATTTGTTGCGGGAGTGGAAGTGCGATGTTGTTTGTTTACAAGAGACGAAAATTGCTAGCATGAATAGACAGTTGGTTTGTAGTTTGTGGAGCTGTCCATATGTGGATTGGGCTGTTTTGGAGGCTGATCGGACTGCTAGTGGTATCTTGCTTATGTAGGATAAAAGAGGTTTGGAGAAGGTGGAGGTTATGGTTGGCACTTTCTCAGTTTCGGTAAAGTGGCAAGGGGTGGGGGACGGTTTTATATGGGCATGTTCAGGGGTTTATGGCCCAAATGAAAATATTGAGAGGGGTCACATGTGGGATGAGTTGGTGGATATTCAGCACTATTGGAGGTTACCGTGGTGCTGCTTTGGGGATTTTAATATTGTTCGCTTTCCTAGTGAGCGTAGGGGTGAGGCACGTTTGACCTTGGCTATGGAAAAATTCTCTAAATTTATTGAGGATATTAACTTGGTTGATATGCCTTTAGACGGAGGTAGATATACATGGTCAAGTGGTACTGATCAACCAGTGATGTCCAAGATTGATAGAGCATTGGTCACTCCAGATTGGGAGGACCATTTCCCAGATGTTCTTCAGAGGATTTTACCACGTCCTATCTCAGATCACAGCCCAATTCTCTTGGAGGCAGGGGGGATGGCAAGGGGGAAAAGTCCGTTCAGATTTGAAAATATGTGGTTGAAGACGAAGGGATTTGTGGATAGAGTTCAGTTCTGGTGGGATCGGCATTCTTTTGTAGGTACACCTAGTTTCGTGCTTGCAAAAAAACTGAAGGCTCTGAAAGAGGACATTGTGCAATGGAATCGCCGAGAGTTTGGTAATGTAGAGCGTCAAAAGAAACAATTATTGGAGGAGTTAAAAAAATTAGACGCCAAGGAAGGGGACTTTGGTCTCACTGATGGGGAGAAAGGTCATAGGGTAGCTTTGAGATCCCAGGTGGAGCATCTTCTTTCCTTGGAAGAAATTTCCTGGAGACAAAAATCTAGGATGTTATGTATCAACGAAGGGGATAATAACACCAAGTTTTTTCACAAAATGGCTAACTCTCATCATAAGTTTAATCATCTAAGGACTTTGGAGGTGGATGGGGTGGTTTTTGAGGAGGAATCCGAGGTGATTAATCAGGTAGTACAATTTTATAAAACTTTGTACAAGGAGACTGAGGGGTGGAGGCCTTTTGTGGAGGGTTTGGAATTTGATCGTATTGGGGATGTGGAGAGGGTTTAGCTAGAAAGGAAGTTTGAGAGGGAGGAGATACTTCAAGTTGTACGTGATTTGGAAGGGGACAAAGCTTTAGTTCCGCTGTGCATTTTTTGGTGCATTTGAAAGGAACGAAATCAGCGGACTTTTGAGGATTTGGATAGTTCCGATGATCAGATGCTTGCTTCTTTTAGTGGAACTCTTTTTGATTGGTCTCAGGCTTGGGGACTCACAACTAGTGATTCTCTCCCTTCTTTCATTAGCTCTCTTTCTCTTTATAATTAATCTGTGGATTGGTTTTCTTTTTTGTTTTTTCTTTGTTTTCCTTGTATTTTATGGGTTTGCTCTATGTTCTTCATGCATAGAGTAGCCATTCGTATATATAACATTCTTACTTATCAAAAAAAAAAATTTTAACAAGAACCACTAGAAGTTTCGTTATTTTAGTTTCATCAAAGAGAGAGAGAGAGAAACTTTCTAGCAACCCCTATGTGTCTTATGTAAGTGATTAGGAAGGAGAAGAATAGCCAAACATTTGAGGGTGTAGAGAAACTTTTTTATCGAGATCAAACGTAGCTTTTTGCACATTTTGTTTGAATGGTGTAGTAGTGAGGATTTCTTGTAACACTTTCGTTCAGTTTATAGATCTCTTAACTTAGGCTTACGATTCTAATTCTTTAGGAAAATAAATCTTTTGAGCATTCTTGTTTCTTGATAAAAGCTTCATTATTACTAATCAAAGAAGGGAAGAACTTCCGAAAGAGAAAACTAGATACTAAGAAAATAAAAGGCACATTGTTTATGAAAGCCATGCAAAGTCACAACTTCTTCAAAAAAAAAATTTATTCTACACACCGACTGCCTAAGTAAAACAACTCCGCGGCCAATATAAGATAACTAAAAGAATCACTCAATCTGAAAAAAAGATTGATTCTTGAGAAAACAAAATACACACACACACATGTATGTATGTATGTATATATACACAGCAAAGGAGCCAGAAACCATGAACAAACGACACATTGTGCTGAACATGGAAGAGCAAGATCACCTGATTTCTCCTGTGAAAGCACCACCTTTTCCAACCCAAGAGTTCTGACCAGATATCTCAATCCGATCTGATAGCGTGTTCTTCACCTGATCGATGTAAACAAAGGGAGGTGCCACTACAACATCTGCACATCTCACAAGAAAATACTTGGATAAATTAATATATAAAAAAATAAACCTTTATCATACAAAAGAACCTATTGAACAACTAATGCTTTAGACTTGCCACCACAAAACCCATCTCCAACATTTTTTTGAATACTTAAAAAAGATACACCGTTTTTTATACAGAAGTCCAAGGGTATTGCAGCATTTTCTCAAGGATTAGATAGTTACAAAATCATCATTGACTCACTGTCTGAGTCACTGTCTGAGGCTCTTTTGCACACTCAGAAACTAAATTATCAGTTTACACGTGATTATCTTTTCTTCTAATTTTGGGAAGTAGTCATGGAAAAAGTCAGAAGTCAGTCTACTGCAGATTGTAACATATACTACATTAAATATCGAATATTATCTTACCAACATCAGTTTCCAGTTTCGCACTGTTCAAATCAGAAATGAGTTTGGTGATTGAGTCTTTCGTCCCATTCTAAAAAAGAAAAAAGAAAAAAAGATGAGCTTTTCAATATGAAGAAACTAAAACAACAAAAACAAAAAAAATAGAAAGAGCAAAATATCTACATTGCATATGCAATGTTTAACAGAATAGCAAGATAGAAAAGCATATAAATGAAGTTTGTACCAATGTACAGTACAAAAAAATGGATAAGAAAAATGTATTATAACCTAACAGATATGTGGAGTAGCTCCACATTAAATGCATTGGGTGGAAAGGAGCCTTAGGTTCACAGTTCACTTCTGAGTTCTGACGCTATCAATGTTACATACAAATGCACATAACTTGGAAATATGAATGGTAGCACCATCATGTGGAGTTGGAACCAGTCTTGCCATCTTTGGCATTCAACTTTTACATATATGAACATGCTTGCCCATGTAGGTGCACACACACATAGCCAAAAAAGAGAAAAAACAGGTTGCTGAACAACCAATGCGGAGTTGAGAACTACAAGAATACGTTGCAAGACAGTTATATAAACTGAAGCAGAGACAAGGTACCCACACAAGGCAAGGAAACCCTGCAGAAGAGTTCTCAGACAATTTTTTACTAAGGCACATATTCTTTTTTCGTTATTCCATTCCAATTTTGCTTGTAAGTAAACAGAGTATCCATTCTAGTTGTCCTATTTCTTTATCCAGTGCAATTCCAAGAGTATATAATACAAAGCCAATTGATAGAGTTATGCTCTGCAAACCTAATTAGAGAAAATCTACATATATGAACAAATGCGGTATATCCTTATTTCCTATGTCAAATCAACCCTCTAATCAAGAGCTCTAATCTGTCTACAAGGGAGAAACTTTTGCGGGTTTTGATGGTTAAGCCCAACTCCCAGCAATTGTTTGTTAGAGAGAGAAGATATTGAGTGCTTTACAGGGCAAAAGAGATTTGGACTAACTACTGGTACAACTAGGTTACATACAAGAGAGAGTTAGACAGATGGGATTGAGAAACTATGTTCTATAGACTGGACTTCGGAGCAAAACAGGTTCCAAACAGACTGCAACCTCTCTTTTTCAGCTTATAAAAAAACAAATTCCTCCTTTCCTTCATCAAACACCCATCAATACACATGTACTATCAGTGGCATATATATTTGATAAATTACTGATTGTCCTAGCTAATAGCTTAAGGTGTAACTAAATGGTGAATTAAATCATTTAATCATAATTCTAAAACTTTCCCTCAAGTGTGGGGCCAAACACATTAATAAATGGGACCCAACACGTGAGATTTTTAACTTTTTAAATAGGAGGTAAAATGGAGACAGGATTCAAACTCAAGAACCCATACCATGACAAATCCAACCTACCAAATTAAAACGACAATTCTCTTCAAAATTCAAGCTCTATCAACAAAGTACTCAAATTCTTAAAAAACAAACAAGTAATGCAAACAAAAAATACGGACTATGTAAAAAAAAAAAAAAAAAAAAAACCATAATTAAGATACAGACAAATTAAATCACAACATTCGAGACAAAAAAAATACTTACGCACTTCCAGTTTCCACCGACAAAGAACTGCAAGCACAAGAAAGCATAAGAACAATTAGTAAATGTACAAATAGGAGAATCATTTACACTAGAGAACCCATTTAAAATATTCATAATCAAATCATTATAAAGAAAAAAAATAAAGATAAAAACAATTAATAATGCACAACTTAATAGCTTTTTTATTTAAAAAAAATAAAATAAAATAAATTTACAACCTTGGAATTAACTAACAAGTAGCTATATCTCATAGTGGTTGGTTTCGTTTGTTGAAGGTAAATTTTTTAAGAAATGAAAGAACAATAGCTATCTAAACACTGAAACACAGATATCGATGAAACTACGACACTGAAGCTTATAGATCTAGAAGGTGTTATTATTGTTAAGGAAGACAGTGTACCTTGCCGGAGCCAGCCATGGCAACGACGCCACGTGGGGGTTTAGGAGAGGAAGTGAGGCGGAGATGAGAGTTAACATGTTGGAATAAGGACTGAGAGTTGGAGAGGGAGTGGTCGAGTTTTGGAGAAGTGCGGCGGAGACCGGAGAACTGGGCGGAGAGTTGGGATGCTAGAGATGTTGAAGCCACCGCCATCACTACTGTCTGTGAAAGTACTACTTGGGGAGTTTGAGAGAGAGAGAGAGAGAGAGAGTCAGGTAGCTTTGGATTTGGCTTTGTGTTTTGCGTTTTGCGTTTTTGTGTGTAAAATGGTGCGAGAGAGCTTTTTGAGAGTTGTGGTGTTGGTTGCTGGTTGGTGATACGTTGGGCTTTACGGTAAAAACCAGCTGGTAAAGTGGGCTGGGTGTTTCACGCTACTCTTGTGGGCGTCATATCCACGCGCTTAATTGCTTCTATTTTTTAAAATAAATTTGTATCAAAACTTTTCAAAAATGACAAACTTAATCCATAAACCCAATTTTGACCCTAAATCGTTATTCATTTTTCTCATGATGATTAGGATCCAAGTTGATCATTTTTTGAAAGTCTTGAATCTTGCTGGCATTAACTCAAACATTAAAGATGTTAATCGTATTTTACTTTTTTTTCTTTTTTTACATGTATACGCACTATCTCACAAGATTTTACAAATCACTAATAATAAATTACCACCACTAAATTATAAAATTGAAACAATTATGTGCCACCTTAAATGTCTTTAAATTTTTGGGACTAAATTAAAATAAGATGAATTCTTTCAATTTTGAGCAAATGAAAAGAAAATTTATTGATCTCACCATTCACTCTAAGTAAGTTATATCTCTTTTTTTAAGAAAGAAGTAAGTTATATCAGTTTTTCTTCCACGCATACTTTTTTTATGACTACAATTTTGGGATTTAAATTTTGTTTTTTATAAACTATTAATTATGTCAATCTAATCATCAAATTTTTTATTAAAAAAACTATTTTACATTAAGTTAACTTTCAACTTTTGACGGTAAGTAAAGTCAGCGCAATATTAAATAAAAATTTAAGTGATTAAATGGACACAAATAATTATTTAAACTAGATATAAAATTGAATTCCAACTATTGACACGTACTTTTTTGACCAAAAATAGTATTAGTTTAATTTTTTTATAAAAAATATTAGTGTTTGGACTATTTAATTTATCCAATAATAATATCTCAAATAAGTTCTAAAACATAAAAATGTTGAGAAATGCAACATTGTTTGTATTGGTCAAAAGGTTATCTAGAAAAATAAATAAATTTTTATTGAGATGATATGTCAAAATCAATTATATCATATTGGCTTTTAAGCAACATGAAATGAAATGGATTGGCTTTGACAAAAAAAAAAAAAAAGGCATGAAATATGAATAGGATATTTTCAAATCTCTACCAAACACAGCATTAAAAGCTCTTCCTTCATATATATATATATATATAAAAGCTCTTACCTTCCACGCGCTTCAAAGGCGCTGATGATATTCAAAGACACACACGATTGTAGTTGTCGCTGTCGTTCAACGAGAAGACATGTTGGCAAGGCATTATCTCTAACCTTATACACATAGATAAAACACAAAGTACGACATCGTTTAAGGTCGTCCTAGTTCAAGTTCTTTTCAACCTTTGCCGTATAGGATAATAATAATATTGAGGTCTTTCTTCCTTTTGCCACGTGGCTTACACTAAAAAAAAGAAGAGGGAAGAGATGGATGTGGATGTAGTGGTGGCAATCTACATGGAATCTGTGGTGAAAAGCTCTAGTTTGTGTTACTGACCGTACAGATATATCTAATCTAATATATATCCAAAAACAAAAACCCAATTTCACAATCCTAGGTTTGTGACAAATATGTGTTGCTACATGACCAAATTCAGTAAAATTTTAGTCAGAAACTGATTAATGAGCAAATTATTAGGATAATTTTGCTATAGAAGAGGTTGAAATCTTTGTTAAGTAGGTAGTATAGACAATAGAGTTATGTACCTTTTTTTTTCTTGAGAAAAGTAGAGTTATGTACCTAACTAAATTAGAAAGCCTTAAGAACAAAGGATCAAGGTGGTTGATTAGTAGGTAGTCCACCAAACTTTTAGTCTCCAATTAATCAATCTCACAATCTGTATTTGTTTAGAGTACCCTTACTTAATTATTACAAAGAAACCGTTACGAAATATTTTATTTTGACCTGTATGTTATGTCTGTAAAACGATACATACAACTATATTTTATAACATTTTTTTCAATTTATTGAAGTGACAAATTGATTCTTGTAATATCATCATGAGATTTACATGGATACATTACTCACTATTTTAATTATATATTAGTATATTACAATATACCACTTCAAGGGTTGTAAAAAATTGTGAATTATAACCCTATGGTATGCATGTATTAGACAAAGCTTTCTAGCCTGAGTAAGATGATTATTGCACATTCATAAAAAATAAAAATAAATAAAAAGAAGAAGATGATGATGATTATTGCACTAAATAGTAAACAAACAGGAAAAATTGATGTGTGCTTTTGTTATCAACACCTATGTAAGTCAACTGGAGAAGATGTTATCACATGATTGAAAATGATTTTTATGAATGATTTTCAAAAATGGCTGTGGATCATAGTTTTTGTTAAGCATCTGAAATCAGCATAATTCTTTTAGAATTTTCAACACAAATCCAAATTAAGAAACCGTTAGGACGGTTGAGACCTTGAGATCACATTGATGTCTCCTTTTGTCTTTTCTCTCAGTGCATTCATCAGTTGAACCTCAACTATGCTACAGACACATTTTTTTTCACACATTTTTATTATTATTATGTTACAACGTGTTAAGGCAATAGCGAGTAAGTAATGATTAACTTAACATTATTTTCACATACCCATCACTAACACAATTTGTTTGCACACAAATCACAACTTATTATCTCAAGAAGTTATAAAACTTTGTGTGAATAAATGTGTCCCTAGACTTTCTGTTTGAAATTGCCTCCTGTAATCCTAGATAGGTGCTGCTGTAAACTATTAAATTCCAGTCCTTTATAGCATTTGAGGAATGAGGACCACCCACTCTTCTATCATTCTTCAGGACTTGTAGATGCTCATCTTTTAATTGATTGATATCCCCACTTGTGGACTCTGCTGGGCTTTTTCATTGTGCCCATGAACATAATTAGTCCTCTGGTTGAATACCCCAATGTCTCTTTCAGCATTCAAGTCTTTTGGATATTCTTATAAGCAGTAGCCAACACTACCAGCCTTTATTAGACTTTTTTCTTTTTTCTTTTTAAATGAATGAGAGAGATTTTTTAAACCACAATAAAGCACTGTACAGTTACAATTTCAACTCAGAAAGAAACTCACAGTAAACAACACCGATACAAATGCATCTCACTGTCAAAAAAAAAACACTCATGAGGAAGAAGTAGCCTTTGTAAACCCTTATTGGAGGTTTTTTTTTTTTTTTTTTTCATTTGGTGACTGGTGATAGTTCGATATGCAAACGAGATGGTAACCTGGAGTATAATGAGTCCAAGAAAGGAAAAGCAGGTCATTTGGCTGAATGCATATAAAAAACTAATGGCATCAAAATCGTGTCTATGCCAAGACTGGCATATTCAGCTTAGTTTTCCGCTCAAAATTGCCAAGAAATTCACTGCACAAATAGTCTCTGTCAAGCAACAAGATCTTCATTTAAAAGAAAGAACCACAAATCCGATTTTAGCACTTCAAAATATTTTAGACATCCTACAGAAAAATTACACTAACCTTCATGGTCTCCTAAGCATTTCTTCAATCTACTTTTTATTCTCATTGAAATGTCTCTACTATACACAAAATGATTATAAACAAGCAAAGCTGCCAATGATTTCAGACGAACAAACAGGTTTAAACTTAAATCAGTGTCCAAACTCCAAAACTACTTATAGTGCGTTTCTTGCTCAGAAGAAGTGGATAATCGAGACTGAATACACCCACCACATATAACGCATTCATGCCAGGGGATGGATGGTGAAAAAACCAACTTCAGACTTGCTTTATAATGCAAATGGTGTTCAGACTGCATCATGTTGAAATTAATTCAGCTCAGAACTATATCAGATACAAAACGACTGGAAATCAGTTCCAGATCATAGAAGTATTTCTCCTCTTCTTTTTTTCCTTCTTTTTTAGGGACAAGGAAGTGAGGAAGTGTAAAGGTGATTGGTCTTTGGCTAGGAGTTTGGAATCAAACAAAATGATCAGAGACTAAACTACATAATATATTAGAGGAGATTGATAAGGAATAAGAAGAAATGGGATGATAAGAACCCACTGGTTCTTATGGAATTAAGATAGTTTGAGTAGCTCTTCGAGGGAACTAGGCCTCCTAGAGAGTCAGGATACAAAGATAGAGAGAGATTGAGAGAGTAAAGATCAAAGAGAGTACTTGCATAGTATTTTCCAAGATGATTCTTTACAAGTGATCCCAGCTTCTTATAGCAATAGCTAGTCCCCCTAAATCTGTTATACAATCAGTTATGAATAGCTGGATCTAACTAACTATAACTAACTACTATAGCCTCATCAGAAATTATCCTAACTTCCTTCCAAATCAGATAAGCTTTGACAGCACAGCACAGTGCACAGCAGCAGCTTGATTCACAGCAGAGCTGACCCTATCATGGGTTAAAACCTAGTTTTAACTGTTCTAGCTTAGTCTCTCCCAATTCTCAGTCACCAGCCTTTCCACCACCAATAATGCTATTACATGAGCTATCCTTCACACTACTTGATGAAGAACACCTACTTGAAGAACTCCCTTCAGTATCATTGTTTTCCTTCCTCCAAGACTTCTTAGACTTTCTTTTTCCCGATGTCAAACTCTGTTAAAAAATAGCATTTATATAAAATATGTTTTACTCTGGAAGTAATTATTTCTCCAATGCTCACAATTAAATTTGAAAGGCCACAACTAACCTGATCTTCAGTAGACCCAGGAGTCTTCAGCTCCAGTTCTGTTGTAACATCATTGGAGTCCTTTTTTTTTTCAATCTTGCTCTCCCCAGATGACTTGCTTCTAGAATCTTGCTTTCCCAAGATGGGGGATGGATTGCTTGGATGCACAAGTTGAGATACATTTTGGGTGGACTGTTGTTCAACCAACGTATTTGCAGTCACATATGGAACAAAAGTCGAGCACGGGTTAGGAATCACCCCGGGGTTCTGATTTCCGTAGAACGGATATGGCTGCATAGACGGATGCATTGGAATTGGTCCTGGAGGCATTGGCATTGCCATCGGATACGGATAAGATGGTGGTGCAATGACAACAGAGTGATCCATAGCAGCCCATGGGAACATTGCCCTAACTCTCTGTTGATATTGAACATTAAGGTTGTCTATATCGGATTTAAGAGATGCCTTCTCTTCTCTGAGATCATTTTTCTCCTGTGTCAACTGTATTTCAACAAATTATGTGATTGCGTACCTAACCAAATAAGCACCACAGAAATCATCATCCAGATCATCGACACAACACATAAAAAGATTACCTCACAAGATTCGTCACTTAGTGTAGCATGCTCAGCTTGGAGTTTGTTGATTTGAGACGTCAGGTCCTTTACCAATTGAATTGTATCAGCTAGAATGGTTGCTTTATCATTTTTGGGCCTATTAGGATCTGCATTTCAAAGTCACCATATGGAAGTTGATTTCATTCTTATAGGCAAGGTACATGACTGCCACATAGATAGACTCTAAATAAATTACAAGCAAAATCAATTACACACTTGACACATATTAAGTTCATGTAACATAAAGTAAACTCCCATAAACCTTAGCTAAAATTATACCATACTATACGGTAATTTTCAGATTCAAACTCGATTGCATAGATTAACAAGGTCCTATTTAAACAATTTCAGCAGTTTATTACTACAGTGAATTCCTCTATCATCATTTAAGCATGATAAATAACCCCCAATAAACTACCAAAGTGTATTCATTCACATTTCATATGCACTTATTCAAATCTAGCTTATCACAGTGAAAAGGATATGTGGACACTTGGATATAAAAAATTACAGCAAACTTTGGAGATTTGAGGCAAGTAGTAACACATGAAGGGAAACTGAAAGCCCATAACATGTGGTTATGCACTATTTTGAAAGTTTTCATATTTTTTTTAGCAACAAAAAAAAAGTTCATGATCTTTTTTTCAAGTGGAATGAATATCACCATTAACTAATACAAGATAATTAAAACATGCGGACCCTGATAAAACAGAACAAAAAATCTTAAATTGCAAATTATACACTTTAGCTTTGACGTTTTCAATTCAGTCCTTTAAGTTTCTTTTTCTTTTTCTTTTTTCTTTTTTTTTCATTTCAGTCCTTCAGTCTTTTAACTTACAATCATTTCCAATGTAGTCCTTCCGTCCAATTTGCACTGTTAAGTCCACCTAATTGTCGTTTTAGAAAGTGTAAATACTAACAATAACGGCAAGATTGGACTGAACTAAACAAAATAACTATATTGAAAACGTAATAAAATTAAAAGATTGAAATGAAAATAGGTCAAAGTTACATGGTGTAATTTTTTTTGGTTTATCAAAAGTGGATGTCTTTTATTTTTCCTTATGTGTATTTGGTTGGCTTACAACTAGTAGGGGAAGGGATTCAAATCCAAGTTCTCCCCATGTGAGGAACAGGACAGTGCCACTGGGCCACAAGCCTCTTGGCAAAAGAGAAGCTCTATGTCATTAATTTAAAGTTCAGATAATTTTCAAAGTGTCCCAAACAAAAGTTATAATACAAAACAGCTTAAAATGAAAATCTTTGCTACTAAAGTTCATATGAGACTTCAGAAAAAAAAAAAAATATATATATATATATATATATATTGAACTGCTATTCACATATCATTATTGGTAACTAGATGATAATTCAATAACAGCATATAACAACAATTAGGAGTAGTAAGATTATCATTATTACCTACAACATTTCCCAACTCGACAAAATGCTCGTTTAGTCGATCCCTCCTCAATTTCTCTCGGTCAGCCTTCTGAATTTTTCTTGCAGATAAGCAATCATTGAGTTCAAGTTCAGACCTTTGACTGAAAACACATCAAACATGAACATTGTTTAAGAACAAAAGAAACACAGTTCCACTAAACTAGAAACCCAGTGCCACTTTGATTGAATAGAAACTTTGATTTCATTGTTAGCAGAGAATAGAGATCAAAAATTTTATTGACACCCAGAATTGATGGTGTAGAATAAAATCCAAGAAAGATAAATACTTAAATTAATTAAGCAATCTTTGAGTTCAAGCTCAGACCTTTGACTGAAAACACATAAAACAAGAACATTGTTTAAGAATAAAAGAAACACAGTTCCACTAGACAGGAACAGTCACTTTGATTGAATAGAAACTTTGACTTTATTTTTGGCAGAAAAATGAAGCTCAAAAATTTATTGAAACCCAGAATTGATATTGTAGAATTAAATCCAAGAAAAATAAACACATGACTCAAACAATTTAATTAAATTCAGAACCTGGAATTGGGTTGTGGGCGAGTGGAGAGCACGCGCGGGTTTTGGGCAATATTCGTTGTTGGCGGGTTTTGGGCAATATTCGTTGTTGGAGTTGAGATTGGGGGTTGTTTGTTTTGAATGAATTCCATTGTACAGTGGCTTCTGAAGCTGTTTGGGTAACAGATTTTTCGGAGTGAAACGAAATCACAGTGAATTGGTTTGCTTGGCTTGGTCGGAGTGTGTGTTATGGCTAAAGAAGTCCACGAGCGAACTGAACAGCTTTAGTTATCAGCAAAGTCCAAACAAAGTGTGTGTGATAGTGCTCCGCTGCGTGCTTTCATGTGCTTCCCACGCTTTGGTCGCGTAGTACTCTGCCGTTTTCCCGGCAAATGTCTTTATCAATGTGAGTCCCACAACTATTAATTTTATCAATGGCCTAAATGTTTGTCAAATAAGTAAAGGACAAAACTTACGTACAATACCTTAGGTGCTGTTCTTTAGGTTCCCTTTTTAAGATTTAGCCATGTGGCTACTTAATTAAAAAATACACTTTCATCCCATGAGGAAAAATTCACATGGCAGAATCTTAAAAAGGGTACCTAAGGAACAGTACCTAAGTACTGTACCTAAGTCTTGCTCATAAGTAAAAATCTATGGGGCTATATATTTTTTCCTTAGATCTCAGGATGCACATACGTGTGGGACTCAGTTTCCTATTTATGAGATACATGGAACCTCATGAGATACCATAACTCATTCTTGAAGAAGCGAGATTAAAGAGGATTTTTAAATTTGGATTTATTTGAATCTCTTTTTTCTTTTTCTTTTTTCTTTTTTTTTTCTCTACCGTGTTTCCTTAAAATTTTCAACTAGAAACTAATTACTGTTCGCGCCGGATGGACCCACGAAGGGAAAAAGCGCTGGAGATAACAAGACTCAAACTAGGGAACACACCCAGTCGAGCCCAATACAAGCACCTTAAGACCGAGAACCCAACCAACTCGGCTAACCCCCTGGGTTGGATTTACTTGAATCTTGTCTCTTCAAAGAGTCCAGTATTAAATATAAGTCAATTCTTAAAAAGTCGAGATCTACTTAGATTTGTTTTGGTTAAGCGAAACGAAGATTTATTCATTTTGTTAAGTAAACACATGAGATGTTTTTCATATTTGAAAAGCTCACTGCAACTCATCTATCTATAATGTTTCCACTGTCATTGATAAACCTGATGAATAAGGTTTTGATTTTTGGTAATGGCCAACTAAAATTTGAGGTGTCAATGCATTTCCATAATAAGATGTACAATTTAAAACATGGTGAAAAGGAGTTCCTTTTCTATAGGCAAACCAATTTGTCAATGCTCTATTTATCTTCTTTCTCATATTATACGAAGTTTTTTTTTTTTCATTATATTGGTCTTCATATGCATCAAGCAAACACCAATAATTGACAATTATGGGTGCATTACTTCTCTTCAAAGGCACTTAAAACAATATGCTATTGAACACTATACATATGTGAGAAAAATCGGTATTTTATCATGGATGGGATGTAGCATTTTACATATCTAATTTCTTCAAGGGTGAAATACTTTTCACTTTCATTGTACTTATAGGCACTAGATGATCTTTCTTAAAACTTTACCTAGAAGACCGAAAGAATGAGGAGTTCCAGTGACTTGAATTTTAGGACCATCGTTGCCGGTTACTTGAAGAGTGAGAGACGAGAGTGGGAGAGAATGAGACTGTGAGAAAGGGATTTAAGAGTGAAAGAGACAAAGACAAGTGTGAGAGTGATTTGAGAAATTTGGTAAGGTAATGTTTCAAGTGGAAGTCAACTTATCAAGAGTACAGCTCCAAGTGTGTCAATTGTTTTTTTTTTAAAATATCACATCAACTATTGTGGCATGAAAAACAACTCTCGAAGATTTGAGTTTTTTAAAACACTATTTAAATATAAGTTTGAAATAACTTGCCAAACGATATTATTGAGCAAAAAAGCGCCCGATTTTGTGTTTAATTATCCATCTACTATTTTTATAATTTATTTTATTTGATCATGCAACCAATCGGCCAAAAGGTTAAAATATCGATTTAGTATTATGCGTAATTGTTAGATGTAACTATGGGGGAGTGGTTTTAGCCTTAAATGATATTGGGCCTTTCGAGGGGGTCGCCCTAGCTCTTGCTAATAAAATAAGGTCCTAAGCCCAATAAGTTGAGGTTGGACCTCGGAGGATAGTCCTATGTCCATTCGCCAAAGCTTGTTAGAGGCGACTCCACAGGTAAAGTTATCGGGGATCTCAACACCCTCGGAACATTCAGGGAAGAGCATGGAGTCATAAGGAAACACCCAAGGACCCAGATGACGGCTTCTTCATAAAGTAATAGTTTACCTCCGCATTAATTAAACCCACATGTTTGGCACAGTCACATTTATTGTTGAATGACTGGTTTGAATAATGCTTTAAGTCCAAAAAATCCATTTTCATCATAAAAAAAGAGGGATGAGGTGTCTGATAGGACAAGTATCTCACCAACTGTTTAATGACATCGTGTTCTAAGAAAGTGGCAAGAGGGTGGTATAAAGAGAAGCTGGACATACCTTATTATCAAGGGACTGGAATTTCAGAGATTAAAAAAAAAAAAAAAAAAAAAAAGAATAGGACTAGAGAGTGAATGTATGCTTGTTCTAGGGCATTATTTTCCTAAGCAAGCTTTTTCTTTGTGTTCTTAATCCATATTCGATCCATATTTTCAACGTATCATTCTTATTCAAATCTCCCATTGTAGATTATTTGTTACCCATCCTATACAAATTAATTGTGATGTCTTAGTCTTCTTTTGACCCCCACAATAACATTTCTCTAATTTCTAAAAACCAAAAAAAAAAAAAAAAAAATGTATATTCCTTTCATATGAATGTGAATTTTGTATTTGTGGGATCCACTCTCTTATGCAAGGGATGTTGCATACAAAAATCTTGCACAATAATTATTTCATAATATTCATGGGTCAAAAAATCCTTTTTCTCCCAACTATTATATATTTAAATTAAAAATAATATGAATAAAAAAAGAGAAAAAAAAAATTCAACCATAGCTAAAAACTAGATGTATACTATTGTAACATGAAAATCAACTCTTGAAGATTCAAGTTTTTAAAAAGACTATATTTTAAAATAAGTCCCAAACAATATTATTGAGTAAAAAGCACCCAATTTTGTGTTTAATTATCCATCTACTATTTTTATAATTTTTTTATTAATCATGTTATCAACCGACCAAAAGGTTAAAATATATATGTGGTATTATGTGTAAATGTTGGATGTAACATTTATGATATCTCTAGTTTTTAAAAAATAAAACAAAAACAAAAATGGTAACATTCCTCTCATATGAATGTGAATTTTGCTCTCTTATGTAAAGTGATATTGTATTATGCAAAATAATATATTCATAATTCATAATATTCATGGAATCATGGTTCAATCATTGTTTTTCCAATTATTAAATTAAAAAAAAAAAATCTAAAGAAAAAAAAAAAATCGTAACTAAAAAAAAATCCAAAATAATATCTCTACACCGGGCTGTACTTTATCAGCCCACACTTATCCCCTATATATATGCTAAACACCGAGGCGGTTCTCATTCGCTCTCAATTTTGTCAACACAGAAGCACAAACAGAGAATTTTTTAGAGAGTCAGAAAAGCGAAAAGCTCAAAAAGAGGGAAAAAAAATGTCGGGTATGGGAGACGGGTACGTGGGCACGGCCCAAGACGCCGTGAGGATCCGAAAGCTCGAGAAGCAGAGAGAAGCCGAGCGCCGCAAAATCCAAGAGCTCAAAGACAAGTCCGCCTCCTCCAAAGGCCAGCCCGGTCTCCTCCAGTTCGGCAAAAGTCGTGCCGAGGTCCGTCTCTTTTTCTTTTTAGGGTTTCTCAGTTTCCCCAATTTTCACTTTTCTAGGGTTTCTATTTGCTGTACCATACATATACAATTTTTACTTCAAATGCAATTATAAATTGAAAATTTTGACATGATTATATGATTATTTGAAGCTTGTGCTCGTAAATTTAGGGTTTAAATTCAGGACCTCGTGTTCGTAAATTCATATAATCATGGACACGACACGGGAAACTGTGAAACCACAATTGTTGAAAAATTAGGACACTAGGGATTCAACAATATGGCTAAATTTATTTCAAGTTTTCGATTTTTTTTATAAGTAGTAATTTTTGTTGAACGAAAGGATCGTGTACACGGGGAGTTACTCAATTAATAACATGGCTAGAAATGACATGTTCCCAAAGCCGATATTCACTCGAACAACATTCTGAAAACTTGGAACTTCAAGGGTGAAATAGTCCGTTCACGCCCCTAAACATAACGAGGATGCACTTGCAGAATGTGTCTTGTTGTGTCTGACCCGTCAGGGGTTTTGAAGTGTCTGTGCTTCCTATGATAAAATTATCGCTTAAGTTGTAGGTCTAATACTTCCTCTCAAACTCACTCCCCTAAAACCCAACATGTGGGATATTTAAGGTAGATTGTAGACAGGGTTTGAAACCAGACCACCTTTAAAGTAGGGTGGAAACAACATTTGAACTTAGACCACATGTTTTGATACTATGATAAGTTATCACTTATACCAAAACTTGAAGTTGTTAGAAAATGATGAATTTAATAATTTAATCATTATTCTAACAAAATTGTTCTTTTGATTTTTTTTTTTTTGTTTTGTTTATTGTAAGCTAATGTCTTTTTTTCTTTTGAATGGGTGTATCAGATTCTTGAAACTGCGTTTAAGAAGGAAACTGTGGGTTTGGTTACAAGAGAGGAGTATGTTGAGAAGGTATTGCGATATATATATATATATATATAAATGGTAATTACACATGCAGTTGATGGGTTTTGAACCCACGACCTCATTCTCCAACTTGCTTGTACAAGTGGAGGAGGTGCCATTGGTGCTAGAGCTCATTGGCGGTATTGTGACATTCAAATTAAGATCCTTTTGGGTTATTTGGGTAACTCTTTCATGTAGTTCTTAAAATTTGCTCATCCATTTTGAAATGAGTGGATTGAATTTTGCCACATCATCAATAATCTAAATAGATACCAAAATGATGATACGCAACATTTGTTTAAATGTTGATGATGTGGCAAAATTCAACCTACTAATTTCTAAATAGATGGATAGGATTTTAGGAAAATCATATTGGAGTTACTCTAACAACTCTATAGGATCCTAATCATTGTGATACACACATGAGTAGTTTTTGTTTATGTTGATGAATGCGATTGAGGAGATGTGTACTTTTATTGTAGAGAATTAATATTCGGACCAAAATTGAAGAGGAAGAGAAGGAGAAGCTTCAGAAGCAGCAGCAAGAGTGAGTTTGAATCTTTATGGCTTTTGTGTTAAATTTGTGGAAGTTTGTGTATTTTTTACTAGGGCCCTTTTGTGTTTGCGTGTTGTGTGATATTTAGTTTTTTGGTGGTGTTCCTTATTGTTACAGGGAGGAGGAGCTTCAATTAAAAAAGCGTAAACAGAGGAAGATAAAGGGGAATTCTCGGTTATCGTTTACTGATGATATCGAGAATGGTAGTGAAGAGGAGGAGGATGAGAATGGTAATATTCGCTGACTTTAAAACTGAAGTATTATTGTTCTTTGATATGAGAAATTGCTACCCATAATTATAAAATTTTACTTATTATCTTTATGCCACTACATTATGGTAATCAAGGGCTTTGTAGAATTTAGCTAGCTTCCAATAGTTTCCCCCCCATCCCTTTTGGTTCTGATGCTTAAATCTTGATCATCATTCTTGTGAAGTTGTGCTGCATTATATTCCCTGGGTTGGTTCTTAATTAAATATTTTTAAAAATTGCATAGTTTACTGAAGCAAAGTACTTATCTTCTATTTGACCATGTTGAAGTTTAGGTGCCAGTAGTCTTTCTTCAGCAAGTTCAGGTTCTCATTGAATTATATTCCATTTCATAGGATTCATGAGGAATTCACTTGTTGAATAAGGTTGATGGGGATGAGCCTACCTTATTTACAAAAATCATGAAAATTGCTAGTTATTTAGATGGTTTACTTGTTGCCTATTCACATTGTTTCATTTGTTGAAAAGAGGTCTAGTGAACCACTGATGCATAGTCAAATCTGAATCTGCATGTGATCACTCAGCTGTGAATTGTTCCTTGATGAAGCGAATGCATCAAATCTGTTGGAGTTTATATCCCGGGGAACACAAAATATCTAGAAATTCTGAATAAGCATGTAAAAAGTTTTATATTTTTAAACTCTTGATTGTTGTCATGAAAGTTGTTGACTTTCAATTTCAATTCAGATCCTCAATATTGAAGTTATGTCTAAGAGATGTTTGAATGTATTTTCCTTCTGAAAATTAGAACTTGGATGGATGCCAAGCGTTAGGAATTTTATTTCTGGTTCTCTTTATTTCCTATAATTTTACTTTGATTTTTTTTTGCAGAAACTTCACAATCAAAGAAATTTCGACATGGCAAATATGGTAAAGATCCAACAGTGGAGACTAGCTTTCTGCCTGACAGGTGTGGTATCTCTCTCTCCTCCTTCCCCCTGGCTCTCTCTCTCTCCCTCTGTGGTTTTGGTACTAACGTGTGATCTTAGAGGTGATGAGGATACGCTTTCAGTGAGAGGGAGGCAGAGGAACAAGCTGAACGTGAAAGGCTGCAGAGACGGTGGTTTCTTGAGCAGGAGCAGATTCGAAGTAATTATGTGTTCTGATACCTGATAAAATTAATGTGAATGCATGAAAACTAAGTTCCTACTGAATCAAGCTTTTTGTGTATTTCAGATGAGCCTCTTCAAATTACTTACAGCTACTGGGATGGAGCTGGGCATAGGCGGGTGCTTCAGGTGAGTAGTGGTTACCTGAACTGCATATTATTAAAACTGCTTGTAGTTCTCTCTTTCTCAAATTTTTTAGGTGATTGATGTTAGTGTACCCTAAAGAAAAAAAAGAAATGAGAGAGAGATCATAATGCTTCTTCCTGGCCCGTTTTCTAATCATTTAGGTACGGAAGGGGGATACCATAGGAGAGTTCCTTCGGGCTGTACAGCAGCAACTTGCACCTGAGTTTCGAGAAATTAGGACAACCTCAGTGGAGAATTTGCTTTATGTGAAAGAAGATCTTATCATTCCCCATGTAAGATACAATTGAAAACAAGAATTTAGTTATGGTTGTGATATTCTGCTGCTGAACATGTACTAACTAATTTGATTCCTCTTGTTTCCATGATTTTGTAATTGCAGCAGCATAGTTTCTATGAGCTAATTGTGAACAAGGCTAGGGGCAAAAGTGGACCGGTATCAACTTTTTCAAATTTACTCCTCTTTTAATTTGTTGTGTGTTCTTATTTTCCTTTTTTGGTTTTTTTAATTAAAAGTGGGGTTGGGGGGGGGGGGGTCTTGCTGGTTGTTTTACCCACGTTTCAACTAGTAACTGAATTAACCGAGGAGAAAAATAAGAGATGAGTATTTTGTATCCTGTTTGAGTATCTTGCAAATATAATTTTACTTGCTTATGCCTTATTTTGGGTTTTATAGTGGGTTTCAGCTTGCAACACTTGGTTTGTGTTAGATTCACACTTTCATGACAACCTAACAAGTGAAAAGTAATGGTGTTGTGTGCTTTTGGAAGTCTTACATTCTTGTTTTCTAAGATTTAAGGAAAATAAAGTTTTATGCAGCAGTATATGACTGATAAATGAGAAGATTTTGTAAGATGGTGGATTTTTAGTTGCCAGTCAGGTTTTGTTACATCAAAACTTAATTCATTTGCAGATGACCAAGAAATTGGGCTCTATAACTAAAAAAAGCGGCTGTGGGCTTTTTAAAACAATTCTCTCTCTCTCTCTCTCTCTCTCTCTCTCTCTCTCTCTCTCTCTCTCTCTTGTTGCAGGGTTTATAGTTTGTATTTGATTGGGGTGACTTATTTATCATTTTTTGGGGGGGGGTTCTGTGCAGCTTTTCCACTTTGATGTGCATGAGGACGTGCGAACAATTGCTGATGCAACAATAGAAAAGGATGAGGTACATTTCATTCCTGCCTTATCATTATCTATCTCTTATATTTTGTAAATTTAACATTTCCAGAATTGGATATTGAAACACATGCACAACCAAGCCTGAAGTATGGCTTCGATGATGTAAACATGGTGGTTAGGGCCATTTAGGAAATTCCCAATGCTCTGTGTGTGTGTGTGTGGGCCCTGACAGTATAGTATCGGGTGAGAGATCATGGGTTTTAATCTCTTGGGGTGAGTTAAATTATAAAGCAAAATAAGGAAAAAAAGAAGGGGGGGGGGGTGTGGGGGCATGTAAGGTTGGAGCATTTGTGTTGAATCTTCCCTATTATGTGTAATTAAAATTTCTTGCATCTCTTTGTGTCAATTCACTAATATTCTTGAACCTTCTGACAGTCTCATGCTGGGAAAGTTGTCGAGAGGCACTGGTACGAAAAGAACAAGCATATTTTCCCTGCTTCAAGATGGGAGGTGTGTTTTTCACTGAGTCATAAATTTTAGATTTGACCTATCACTGCATGTATGGCACCCTCAGCTGTCAATCTAGGTTGTCTATAACTACCCCAGCATCTCAGTTCTCATTCTAAAACAATTGTTTCAGAAATATCGGCTTGACTTCAATCTGTTCAGGAGCTTAGATAGTTAGTGTGATTACTTTTGTTTTGAGTGCTTATAGCTTATCTGAAGAGTGCTACTCGTCTGGGAGTGCAATGGACAAGCAGCATGATGCTCCTTGGATGTTTTCTAATCACTTCTTTTTTATCTTTGTTTTGGCAGATATATGACCCAACGAGAAAATGGGAGCGTTATACCATCCATGGGGATTGATTATTTGTCAAAGACATTACCAGATCAAGAACTTTATGATATGTTTCAAAAGCAGTAGAACCCTATTTTATCATCAGTTGTTTGGGCTCGATTTTTGAATTGTTATGACTTACCTACCAGTTAAGAATGGGAGTTTTAGTTCCTTTACTCTTTTAAGTAATTCGCATTCAGATCATGGAGAATGATTGAAATAGATTGTAGAGACCGTTATTACGGCTGGAGAATAAAAAATTTAAAATTTTTTTTTTATCTCTAACTACAGTGCACAGCTATAGATGGCTGTGCACTCTAGCAATGAAGGTAAAAATTTTACCTTTAGTCCCATTATTGCAACCCTCTTTTTCATGTGTAGTGCTAAAAATAGCTTTTTAGCATCACTGCTGCTAATGCTCTAAAGACCGAATCACACCAAATCAAGCAAACATTCCTAAGAACCACATTGAGTCAAAACGTGAGATCATAAAACAATATTGGATAGTTTTCAAGCATAAAACTTTATAAACTTGTAGGAATGGAAGTAAATATAAGTACTACCATAAAACTGCATAAAACATTCTTACATGTAATCGCATGACCCATCCCATCTTTTAAATTGCAGTGTTCAAAGACAGAGAAACATTGACTATTTTACTGAAGAAGGAAAACTGCAAACATGGAAGTGTATACCACGGAGTAATAAGGATAACCAGTTTTATTTTGAAAATTGAGAAAAGAAAAAAAAAAGACAGTTATCCAAAGTAGTGATAAAGATAGGAAAATAAGGATAATATTTGTTTTAATTTTTGTTTATATCCAATACCCTAAAACGTGGGGTTAAATTTTTGTTTTTTTTTTAAACGGTGCTTAATAATTGCTTAATGATAAGGGGGATATTTAGTTGCTAGGTAAGGATAATATTTGTTTTAATTTTTGTTTATATCCAATACCCTAAAATGTGGGGTTAATTTTTTTTTTTTTTTTTTTTTAAAACGGTGCTTAATAATTGCTTAATGATAAGGGGGATATTTAGTTGCTAGGTAGTAGTTTGGAGTTGTATGTGACTAAAGTGTGGGTGTACGGTTTTTTTTTTTTTCTTCAGTACAGGAAACTTGTGTTTGTTTTAATTTTTTTTTTTAATAAATGGATAAAGTAATTTGAAAACTATCAGAAGAGTGGTCCAGATCTCTTATTCAACCATTAGAAACTTTACCAGTTAAGCTAACTAAAACTCACTATTAAGCTTGAAATTGAATATGTGCTAAATGTTTAATTTGTTACTTTCTAAAATCTCATGATTTAATTTATTACTTTTGAAACTATATGATTAAATTTATAGATCCAATTAACGAGTGCCCTTAGGGTGTTTGTTAATGAACATTTTTAAAAAAATTAATACTATTTTTATGAGAGTTAGAAAAAACTGCCAAAAAAGTAAAATTGTTTTTCTCTTTTAGACAAAGTTTGGCTACATATGTTGAAAATCTAATTATTGATTTACATGTTCTTTATGCTCTTAACACACATGTTAAATTTTGTGCCAATTCGAGACTATTTAGTATATGATTCATCAACTTATTTTTTATGCATAATTTTATACTTCAAAAACTTGCAATTTAAACAATTGACTAGCAACAAAGTTACTAATCTTTGATTTTCTAGAAATTTTGCCAATATGGGAAATATAAGAAAAAAATGTAATCTAATGGTGGATTTGTCAAAGAACAAAGTTTAGTTACAAAATTGATTGTAGCATTAGGTTACAACCTTACTCAATAAAATAAATATTACTATATATTTTGAAAATCTAACCGTTGAATTGTATGTTCTTTACTCTCTTAATACACATATCAAATTTTGAGTCAATCGGATATTATTTACTATATGATCTCTAAGTTTATATTTTATACATAATTTTAAACTACAAAAACTTGCAATTTAAATAATTTATTGATGACATAATTATTGATTTTCAATTTTTTAGGAATTTTATAATTATGGAGAATATAAGAAGAATATGTCATGCAATGGTGGATTTATCAAAATTTACCTCCAATAAAAATATATTAAGTAAGATTGTAGCTATAACCAATTTTGTAGTTAAACTTTGTCATTTGTCAAAATTCACATTTAATAATAAAAAAATATTGAGTGAAGTTGTAGCCTTAGAATACAACCAAGTTTATAACCAAAATTTGTCCATTTATTTTCTCATAAAAGTTTTCCTAGAATAGTTCACTAACAAATGCCTTTTAAGATATTTATTTACAAAACCCTTAATTTATTACTATTTGAAACTTTAGAGTTTAAGTGTGCGTTTGGGTAAAGATTAAAAATAAAAATTATTTCACTATTCATGGGTTTCACCGCACTTTATAGTACTATTCATGAACCCCATTATACCATTTCAACCAACTTTTATCTTTATTTACAGTACTTTCATCAATAATTTTTTAGTTTCAGCAAAATAAGTGGTATCTAAATACACCATCATTTGTTAATTTTGAAATAGTAAGTTTAATTCGTTATCAAAGATGTGGTAAGGAGCTATCATTTTCCTACTTATATTTTTTCAAGGAGAGATGAAGAACGTCAATACTGAAGTTTTGATTGGATGGCCAGCAAAAGAAAAATCATACAATGTGACCGTTTGGATTCAGCGGAAAAAAATCATACAATGTGACCGTTTGGATTCAGCGTTTTCCGCTGAATCCTGCGGTGCGTTTTCCTCTTTTCTTTTTTTTTCATGCGTTTTAGGGAGGGGGAGACAAAATTTACTGTTTATGAGACAAATGTCACTGTTCACGCACTGTTCTAGTACTGTTTATGTACTATTCATGGGACCCACAGCTACTTTATTAAAAAAAATATTAAAAATGGGTCCCATGGTACTATTCACACATTTAAAAATGATTTTGCTACAGTATTTTCAGTTTTCAATTTTCAATTTTCAATTTTAGCAACAATAAGTTCAATCCAAACGGACCCAATAGATAGTCCAGCCCAAAATTTGGTGAAAATGTAAAGAGACGCTTATTCATAGGACGGTGACTTTTATGGGTTATAATAAGTTATTGAACAAGTATAACTGCCTGTGAAACGTGTGAGATTTGTGATTATTCACTACCTGTAAACAATTGAGAAGTGCTACGTCCACGATATTTTTACAATATTTTCACAACAAATCATAAGTGATTAGTTGTTATTGATTCAAGTTTGAACCTAACACTAAGATTACTTTTTGGCCCCAACAATAATAACCAGTAACAACCCGCTACTTAAAATTTGTTATGAAAATGTTGTGGACATATAAAAAATTTGAGCAAGTGACCATATTACCTTATTCTCCTCGCATAGGAAAACATGACCCAACTTGGATTTGGTTAAAATGTGTAGGTCCTACTTTTATTCTTTTACAAAGATAGCTAGCCAACCAACCACTTTGTCAAAATGGTCAAAATTCTTGTAGTTCAATTAGTACTTCATAATATTTATATTTATCGGTCTGACTGTCTAGTGAGTAGGGTGCACCATATTTCAGGCTGTGAGGATTAGAGAATTTCGCAATAATTAAGTTTATGATGCCTCACTATTGACTAAAAATATTCTGCTAGTAAGTTAACTATTTCCCAGGAATTGATCTTTTTCAACAGCTCTCGTGTGTTGGTGAGACAGAGCATTGTACACAATTGGCTTCCTTCAATTTGGGTGAGACAGAGCCTTCTAGTTCTATACAAATATATGGGCTGTAGCCTATATGGCCTTGAGATAAAGATACACCTGAGAAGAAAGCAACGTCTTCACAAGATAAAGAAATAACTTGGACATTTAGGCCTGGAGGTGATAAGTATTGCTAGGTGGCTTTCTTGGTTACTGTCATATATAATTTCTTTTCTATGGTGTCCCACTATTCAGTGTAAAGGAAGAACTTCAATAATTTTATTAGTAAACTGTTGTCGGAGGCGATCGTTAGCCAAATTTTTAACACTACAATTGTGATTGTATATAACTTTAGTTTTTGGGTACAATAGGAATTTTAAATTTTTCGAAGTGATCTAAGTTCAAACCCATTTTACTTGAAATGATGAGATTTTATTTTCTTAATTTCACAGTGTACAAAATGCGATGTTGTTTAAAATTTTAAATAACGTGTCACTAAATACACTTTTAGAATTATAATATTTAATCTAAACTATAAAATTGATGCATTGCAATTGAAGTGAATCTTTTTTTTTTAGAAAGGAACTAGATCCTAATTATTTTTTATTTTACTATCTCTATTTTAGGAAGTAAAAAATCATAATGTATTTTTTTTTTTTAAACAAACTAACTGTTAAACACATATAGGGTAGTGTTAGAATAATGCTAACTTGATTAAATTCAGCATTTTTTTTAATGGATAGAAATGATAAAATTGAACTTAAATCTATAATGTTCACTTCCTCCGTGATTATAGTTATTTATCACTAGTCCAAGATACCAATTAATTTTTAAATTTAAAAAAAAAAATAGTTTTAGCCATTAAAAAAAAGTTTTTTTTTTATAATAATTTTATTATAGGTGGGATTTGCATCCATATTCCTTATTCAATAAAGAGAAACTTCACTAATTGAACTAACATAAACCCACTAAATTTACCATTTGTTAATTGCATAAGTTTTGTCATATATACGTGGTAAATTATCAACTAGCACATAATACTGTTGTGAAAAAAACGCAATTAAGGTAATTTTTTTTAACTATTCTATCTTTTTACTTTTAACAATCACTGATTTACATCTTTAATATCCAATGTTCCAACTCCTTCAATAAAAGTGTTGCACACACAAACATTTGGGAGCTTCTTCAATAATTACACATATCAATTTGTATATGATAAACTATTTAAGGCAATAATTCCAGGTCAATCCAGGCAAAGAGTTCAAAGTTATATATAACTAGCTGCGAACGCACGCATTACGCGTGATAATTATTTTTATGGTGGTTTAATTAAATTTTTTTTTAACAATTTAAACTATTTTAATAATGAGTAATGTATTTCGTAATCATATTTTTATTTATTATAGGAACAATCATAAATGTAATATAGGAAAAATTGTATTATACTTTTCATGTGTTTTTGAATTTTTGACACAAAGCAAAGAAAATAATGATAAAAAACAACAAACAACCAAAGCTTTTAAACAGAAATTATAAAAAAAAATGCTAAAAATAAACAAGCAAAAAACAATGTCACATTATATAGAAAGAATTAATGCATGGACATGTTATAATGCTTATGCATGAGTGCCCTTCTTCACCCACACGGCACGTGAATTTGGGGTGATATCCTTTGAGGATTGCGTACTTGAGTCATTATTCTCAAACCTTAAGGTGAAGTTGGCCAAACATGAGGTGATGGTGTCAATCATCTTCATCACATCACTGATAACGGGTTCTCCTTCTTTTCCTTTTGGTTGCTTGGGTTTCCCATTGCCTTTTCCTTATCTTCTTGGCTTTTGAAGATCCGCATTCTTCAATGCTTCAAGCTTGTAGCAATTTGGTCTAGTGTGCCCTAGGATTTCACAATGATGGCAATAGTGTTGTGTTTGTGAACCTCTTTGTCTCTTAGGAAGAGACTTTCCTCTTGCCTTGGACTTAGCCATAATTGGCTTGGGAGACTTCGTCAAAACCATTTGATTCACCACAATTGGCTTCTTTTTAGATTTTACATTGTCAACAAGAGGAGTTTATGCTTCTTTAGCCTTGACAAACTTCATGTCCTTTGACATTTTAGAGTTTGAGCTACCTCTCTGGTATACCCTAAGCTACTTCTATCCGAAGAGGGGTTTTGATAGGCAAGCATTTCATCAAGTTTCTTGGAAGCAACACGCTCCACTTTGGCATTTGCTTGAACAACCTCAAGCTCAAGAAATTTTATCTTGGAATAGGCATTGTTTAGTTCTTCATTTAACCCTTCAACTTCACACTTGGTCTCTTTGTACGGCGCGAGGATGCTTTTATAGTCCTCTTCGGCTTTCTTCATCTTCCTAATGGTTGCCTTAGCCATTCTTGCATATTCTCCACTCCAAGAAGTGCATTGTAGGATTCTTGCAATCTTTTTGTTCCTTCATAAATGCACTCTTCTTCATCATCATCGGATTCATCTCCAACACCAATAGATTCCACTTTGGTATGCTCACCAAGCTCTTCCTTTAGAGTACTTAAATCTTCCGAAAAATCTACGGGTGCAAAGGCCATGAAAGCAAAGTAGTTTCCTTCCCCATCACAGGTTTCTTTAGAATCGGAGTTTGAGCTATCCAAATCACTAAGGGTTGTAGCAAGAGCTCTACCATTTCCCTTCAAATAGGTAGTGCATTCTTTCTTCAAATGACCATGTCCGTTGCACTTATAACAAGTGATTCCTTGAGAATGAGAAGAGTCTTTGGAATCCTTCCTTTTGAAGTCCTTCTTGTCTTTCTTGAAATTGGAGAATTTTCCTTTCTCAAAGGACTTCCCATCCTTTTTGAACTTCAAGAACTTACAAAAGTTTTTTGCAAGGAATGCCACCTCTTTTTCAACATCATCATCTTCCAAGGAATCTTGAGCTTCAATTCTCTCATTGATTGTCTTAAGAGCAAGGGATTTACTCTTCCTTTGAGATGGTAAAGTGAGCTCATATGTTTGAAGAGAGCCAATAAATTCTTGGACCTTTATCTCATTAAGATCCTTGCTCTCCTCAATGGTGGTCACCTTGGCTCAGAAGCTCTCTAGCAATGATCTAAGGATTTTCCTTACTACTTTGGAGTCTTCCGTCTTTTCACCCAAGTTCAATTTCCCGATTACCACTTCATTCAACTTTCCATAGAATGAGTCGAATGATTCATCTTCGCTTATCTTCAATTCTTCACACCCAGTGGTAAGCATTTGAAGTTTGGTATCCTTCACCTTCTTGGTGTCTTCGTAGGTAGTCTCCAAAATTTGCCATGCCTCATTGGTAATTGACACATAAGAAATCCTGTGAAATTCATCCGGTGAGACACCACAAAATATAGCATTAAGTGCTTCGCTATTTGCATTAGCCGCTGCGAGAGCTGCCTTATCCCAAGTGGATTTGGCAGCCTCCGGCCTTGTCCAACCAATTTCTACAACATCCCACACACTCTCATCAATGGAGCACAAAAATGCACGCATACGCACTTTCCAAAATGCGTAATTACTTTCATCGAAGAAGGGAGGTGCATTGAGAGCTTAAGACCTATCCATCTTGGGGTCAAGGATCACACTAGGGATATAGAAATCCGACAATGTGTACCCGCTCTGATACCAATTGAAAACTCACTTAGTGTATAAAACACTTGAGAATGTTTAGACCCCAAAAACAAATTTTCCAATACAAGCTTATATTCAAACAATATATGTGCGGAATATGAAATATAAGCAATACCCAATTTGACAAACTACTCTAAGCGATTAATTAATCACAACCAACAGAAATTAAAAGCTAAGAGTAAGGGAAAGAGAGATGCAAACACAAAATAATATCAGCATGTGTTATCGAAGAGGAAACCAAAGAATTCGGCGAAAAACCTCTTCGCCGCTCTCCAAGCAGTAAATGATCCACTAGAAAATCAGTTGGGATACATGAATAGCAATAGACTCTCCAAGTCTAATCTACCCAATGGACATAAGCCCTCCAAACTTCTTGCTCCAACAAGGTAACGCCGAACCGTGTCTTCTCTAGCAAAGAAGAAATAGGTGCTAGACCCCAAACAACAAAATGTACAATTTGAAGCATAGAAGTAGATTGAATTTCATGTTTGTCCAAAGGAAGTCTGTGCATCTTAGCACTTATACAAGATGTACAAGAAGAACAACATACATCAATTTTATTGAATGTAAAATCAGGATTCACATATTGAATAGCAGAATGAAGGAGTTTGGCAGTTTGATGTCCAAGTCTGTTATGCCAGAGAGAAATTTGAGTAGAACTAGCAGAAACTATGAAGACTGATGAACCTGTGAGGTAGAAAAGGTAGTGGAATTGGATAAGTGCAAAGAAGATGGTGCAGGAATAGGGTAGACACCATCCTTGTAAAGGATCTTCCCTGTAGGTAAATCTTAAATAGAGAATCTAAAAGTATCAAAGTAGCAAAATGCATTGTTTTGCAAACAAAGTTTATGGACAGATAATAAATTGGATGCAAGATCAAGAACTCTAAGTATACCATCAAGCTTAAAGTTGTGAGAAAATGTACATAACTCACCATTACCAATGTGAGTGACAGGGAGTTCTTAACCATTACCAACAGTCACAGTTTCAGAACCAATTGTAGGTTGTTGTTGTAGGGAGAGGTTGGCCAGGTTAGGTGTGACATGATTTGAGCAACCTGTATCTGTGAGCCATCCATAAGCCATGTGAACCTGAGACGAATTGGCCACCATAGCAGCAAGTTTGGATAGAGCATGGTTGCCTTGAAAGGCAAAGTCCATTCTGTGATAACAATTAAGAGCCACATGACCATTCTTTCCACAAATTTGACACTGTAGTCTTTGAGATAGACCTTGAGACACTAGAGGTTGTGATGGATTAGGCTGAGATTGGTTGTACGAAGAAGAGAAAGTGCTATTGTTGAAATTACCATTAGGATTATAGCCACCACTAGGACTAGAACTGCTACCTCTTCCTCCATTACCATGACCTCTCTTATTATTGTTTCTGCCTCTACCTCTACCAAAACCTTGAGGTTGGTAATTAGCAACCATAGCCATAGTTGTTGCATCAAACACACCAGATCTCTTCTTTATAGCTCTCTCCTCAGCATTGAGAAGAGTATTAAGTTCTTCAACTGTAAGGGCATCATTACAAGTCCTAATAGCTAAACTGAATGAGTCATATTATGATGGCAAACCATCATGTGCAATATGAAGGAGATCTTCATCATCAAGAACAACTGATACTGCAGCCAATTTGTCACGAATTTGTTTGATCTTCTGGAAGTATACATCAATTGAATCTATGCCTTTCTTCATAGCATTCAATTCATTTCTCAGGCTCATCAAACTTGACCTTGAAATTGAGGCAAACCGTTCCTCCAAAACTTTCCATAAACCTCGACTAGATTTCTGCCCCTTACCTCTCGTAACAAAGAAACGTCTTTACATGTACATACCGAAGTTTTTCTTTGTGAATTGCAATGTCTAAATATGGCAAGGAGCTGGGAATTACTTGAGAAGATCGCAATCTCTCGGAGAAAAGGTATCACAACTAATTTTCTCCTTTGGTATTTAATTTAAAGAATATTTCTTTTATTTTATTTCTTAATTAATTTGAATGAAACACGGTCTATTAATAAAAAAAATTTAAAGTAAAAATAAATAATGACTTGCAAATGATAAATTTATCTAGATATAAATTTTTGATTGTAAGATCTTAGAGGTTTAATAAATTTTAATATATAAATATATGCGTCTGTATAGATATGTGTGGGCACCTATGTATCTAATATTAATTTTTATTTGCTGCATGTGAATGTAGATAGTAGATACTTAATCCTCAAATTTAAACCAAATATTACCTCTAGGGAAAAAAAAAAAAAAAAAAAAAAAAAGTCTTATCTCAATTTTCTTTTGGTATGGTTAACTAGTATTTGATGACACAAAAATATAAAATATATAGAGAAATATTTCTCTAAAACTTTGGACCAAGTGTACGTAAATGTAAAATGTTGGTTATGAAATTTTATCTTATTCAAAATTATGGTCCAAAAAGTACTTTTAACAATAGTTTTTTAATTATTTATTTAATAATTCAATCAATACAAGTCTACAATAAAAAGGAACCGAGAATTGTATACAATAGATAAATAAATGCAATCTGAATGGGTTACCCATGACCGGCCATTAGGCCAATTTTTTTATCTCCAAAAACTACCACTTCAGTCCTTAAAAAAAAGAAAAAAAAAATGGCAATATAGTGAGGCTAGAACCTTTAACCTACCTATTTGGAGAGTGAAATGTTAACCACTAAGGTATCAGCTTTCCTTATGTAAGCTAGGGAATTATATATATCCCACACCCAACCATCATAATTATTCCCTTCCCCAAATAATAATAATCGGGCAAGATTTAGATACAGTATTTAGGTGCTATTCTTTAGATTCCCATCTTAAGATTCTGTCTTGTGGATTTTTCCTCATAGAATGGAACTGTATTTTTTAGTTAAGTAGTCACATGGCTCAATCTTAAATGGAGAACCTAAGGAACAGTACCTAAGGTATTGTACCTAAATTTTGTCCATAATAATAATAATATAGTTGGCTATAGGGATGGCAATGGAGAGGGGTGGGATCAAAGGATGTGATCTTCACTCCCACCCTGTATGGTTTTGTCTTGCTTCATTCTTGCCTCGCCCTGCCCCGCATGATGGGAAAAGCTTCCTTACCCTATCCCCACCCCTTGGGGCCTATGCAAGACCCCACCCCGGTTCGTAAAATTTTACTTTGTGCTAATTTGTACCATAATTAGTACAACTCTTTTTAATAAAACATGTATCATTAATATAAATATATTTGAAATTACAACTAAATCTATTCCATCAAATCAAGCTAATTTTTAATAAGAGCTTAATAATATTATCCAAGTGTTTAACAAGACAGTATCACAACAAAAACAAATATCTTAATATCCAGGCATTTAAATTTGTGCCTAAGTTGATTTGTTTGTTTAAAGTAGGGATTATGGTATGAAAAATATACAATTATATCCCTTACCAACCCGAGGCAGGACAAGGCAGGGCTAAATATCTAAGCCCATCCTCACCCCGCTCTATGGCGGCAGCTAAAATCTTGCCCCATCCCCACTCCACCTAGGGAGTGGGATTGGGAAGGGTAAGTCAAGGCGGGGCAGGGCAAAATTGTTATCCCCAGTTGGCCATATACATAAACAAATAATAATATATTAGTTAATGAACAATAAATACATATTTATTTTGAAAATACCTTATTCCATATTAAAATATTTTGTACTTGAAGAGTTAATAAATATATTACTAATTTAGGTTTGTTTATGCTTCATTATTTTTTATTTACCTTACAAAAGTGGTGAAAATATATTTGAAAGTTGTTTAAATTCCTTTAGATTTTATTTTTCCTCAATTTTATTAATATTTATAAATTTAATTCATTTGTTTTATCTCAATTAATTATTAAATAACTTATGACATCATCACATTTTAAACTAGTTGAGCTTCGGTCCAACATCAAAACCTTGAAACTATCTTCTTCTTCTTTTTTAGTTCTTTGAACTGTTCAATTTTCAAAATATTGGTATTTGGTGACACAAAAATAGAAATATTCAATATGAATGATAAAATATGTAGAAATATTTCTCTAAACTTTTGGACCAAGTGCACGTAAATGTTGGTTATATAATTTTATCTTTTTCAATATCATTTGGTCCAGAAGAGTGTTTGTGTATGTGTATGTATATGTGTGTGTGTATATATATATATATATATATATATATATATATATATAATTCAATCACTACAAAATAAATTTCTCAAAAAAAAAAAAAATCACTATAACAATGAAAAATGTGGAATTTGTACCTTAGACATTGTTAGAAACACTAAAAGATGTTAGTTAAGTTACAAACTTTAATTTGAATCTATTATGTATATTAATATATCCACTCATTTGTGAATGTCAATTTCTTATAATAACTGTGAAGAATTAAGTGATTAATAGAAGCTTATTAAAAAAAAAAAAAAAAAGTGATTGATAGAAGGAATTTATTTGGACCAATAGACTATTATCTAGTTTAAATGAGAGGGAAGGGGGATTCTATTTTGTTTTTAGGGGTTTTCGATATTATTATAGATATATAAAAGGGGGAAATTTCATGGGAAAATGTAGCTCTATATTACTTTCAAAAAGAAAAGAGGTTTATTGAACAAGTTTTGTCACTCTGAAGTTAAAATTGCTAGATGTTCAAACTTGAATCTCACATTTAAACTAGCCCTACGCCAACCAATGATAATTCTAGAAACTTACACTTGTAATCTATATATATATATAAAACCGAAACCTCTACTAGCACCATAATTTTCCACGTCAGCACAACACAATATTTAAAAAATTAAAAACTAAATTAAAAACACTATTTTCAAAACCTAATACTTATCTCTTTTTTTCTTTTTTTTTTTCTTTTTTTAAATTTGAAACCTAATACTTATCTCTCTGTTCAGTCTTCACGCTGCCCCCCATTCGTTTCTCTTTGGCTTAAACGCAGAGCATCCCTGTTCTCACTCTCTTCAGTCTTCACGCTGCCCCTCACTCGCTCTCTCTGTATACTTCTGTCAGGTTTTCCCGATAAGCCTCTTTGCCTTTGCCTCTCTCAAGTATCAAAACCCTAAAAGTCTGAAACCAATCGTTCTCTCTGCCTTTCTAAGCCGTTCTCTCTATATCCCTGATAGTCCACCATAGCCATCTCTCCCACCCATGACTGAGCCGTTACCCATCATAGCCACCGCAAAATCTCCAATGTCACAGGCCCAGTTACGCAGATGAGATGCTCTTAATATCATGTATCTAATCTTTCCCCCTCTCTTTCTCTTTCTAAATATTTGTTTTTTAATGTTCATTGGCTTTGCTTCTTTTTGTTGATTCCTAGATTGAATTACTGTTGTTGTGTAAGTAATATTTTGATTTTCTATTTAGTTCTTTTGCTAATATTGTTGTTGGGTATTGTTAGGTTTTTTTTTTTTTTGGATTTAATTTTGTGAATTCTTATTTGGGTTCATGTGGCTACCACTTAGAAACTTGATTTTAGTGTGTAGTTTCTTTGTAGGCATTGATTTATGAGCCTTTTAATTCTAGATATAAATTTGAAATTCATTAGGAATTTTAAATTCTGATTCTTTAAGATTGTGCATTTGAAATTTTAGTGGAAATTGAGCTATGGGTTTGAATTTTTCATGATTTATATGTTAGATATTGGGATTGATATTGATGGTGAGATAGGTTTATATAGTAGAAAGGAGATTAATTGAATCACAATGCTATCTGAGATTATCAATTTGAAAGTTTAAGGGATATTAAGAAGTGGGTTTGATTTTTTATTGATTTATTTCATGGTAAGTTTGTGCATTGAGATTAGAGTTTGTGATAGGACCCTTAAATCTTATTAAAAAACCCACAGGATATAAATGGAAATAGGTACACCACTGTAACTTATGGTTATTTATTTATTTTTTTTTTTGAGAAGCAAGTTATGGTAATTCTAATCTTGATTTTTAATCTACGAATTTTATTTGTTAGTTATGGTAAGGTTTGTACAGTTCACACACTAAAACCTAATGAATGTCAACTTTGGTGTTTGTTTGCATCTTGATTCTTTACAAAAAGACCATTAATTTTTAGTTTGTTTATTTCTTTTTACTTCCTACTGCTTAGAATGGTCCTCAGCCACATGGTAAGGTTGTTTTTGCTCACTTGGTAGGAACTTAAAACTATTTGCTGCTTTACTTATACTGACCAAACTCTATTGTGTTAGTTGGCCTATTTTGAAAGTTCCTTCAGTCAATGTGTAATATATTATGCTATCTGTCTATTGAGCCAAGCTTGGTTTTGATGCAGGTAATGCAGCTAGAGCTGAATTTGAATATGAGGGTATAATTCAGTCAGCAATTTATTTATTTATTTTTAGAAACCATTTTGTAAGCAAGTTTGTGTATAGCTGAGTGATGAAGGCAAATCTAAAATAGGGACATTTTTTGGATCTTCATGGTTCATTGAAGAAAATAAATCTTTACGGCCAAGTAATACATGATGAAACTCCATATTGAACTGCATGCTTCACTTTCTTTAACTCATCTTCATTAGCACCTGAAACAAAAACATGAAAACTAAATGAATACCTTGCAGTAGGTCTATCAAATCACATACACACTAATTTGCAAACTTTCTACATTTATTGTTAAGGTTTGTGGTAGAAATTTATTTGTTCTGTTAAGTCTCAGAATAGGTAAAGGAAAATGCAATCTTCTGATCTTAATGTTTTTAGATTTCTATTTGTATTCAAATTAAAGATGTGCATATCAACATTTTATCAGGGACGTGCCTGGGAACTGAAAGACGGATGATTTTGTTGATGATAATTCAAGAATCTCATTCGGCCAGTTGATACTTATATTAGATGAACTCCATAAGGTATGCCACGTCTCATCTTGCTTCATTTGTTCTGTTCATTCTACTACACATACCTAAGCTAGCATATAGATCATCTTTTAATTTGAATTAAATCTTTCTAAATCAAAGTAATGTTTCATGCCTTTGTAGTCAGCCAAAGAAAGCTGCAATGGTGATTGTGTGAATTTAAATGAGAGCAACATATAATGTATATTGGATATTCAAGTGATCAATGAGGTCAGAGGGTCTACCACTTTTTGATATGCTTAGATATACTCTTATCATTATTAAGCCATTCTTATCATGAACAAGGTCACTGACCTGATCAAACTACTTTGCAACAAGTTTAGCCCCCTATCAAATTTTGGATTGGAATCGTGCTTTTCTATATTACTTGCAATTAATTTTTTAACTCAAATTTGTAGTTGGATTGTCATATCTTTTGCCTCACAGAATGTTAAATGTTGCAGGTGGTTTCTTTTACCCAAATTTGTGTTGTTGACTTTTATTATTGCCCATAATCCATCCTATGATCCTTGCTTGACACTTGAGGTTAGAAGAAAAGGAGAGATCCCCCCTTTTAAATTTTTTTTTTTAATTCCGTAGCTATTTTCAACCAGACAAGACTTGGTTTTTGGGCATTAATTGCAAGGCCATGAAACTTCTTAAATTGAAGGATTTACATTGGCAACTGCTTATTCTTAACTTAAATTTGTTAAGATTCTCATCCCTTTTTTAGTCAATATGTATTCTCCTTATATTTTCCCCCATTTTGCTCTTGCTTTAACATTCTGTACTATTATGGGTTAAAAAAAAAATTATAATATGCTTTGAGCCAAATTATAAAAATTATCCCGTGCATTGCACGGGTTAGCGACTAGTTAGTTTTTATTTTTATTTTTTGTTTTTGTGTGAATACACTCGTAATAGTTAGTACGAGAAACTTAGATAATTCAAAATTTGGGCAGAGATTGAAAAATAATAGTAATTCGAAAAGAAAATGGTTTGACTAATACTTTTATATTATTAATAAATTAGCAAATTGGCGAATGCTTCCAAAATAATTGAGAAAAATATTGCCACATAAAAATTAAAAATAAAGAATTTGAATTAATTGTAATTGCATTTTAAATAATTTAGTAAAATTAATTTGATACCAGTCGAGAGCCTGTATATTAGATAAAAGTCAAATATTAGTATCTTCCTTAAGCATGGAGCAAATTTCTCCAAATGGATCTGCGATTCTATATCAATGGGTTGATAATTACACTACAAGAAATTTGTTTATTTTCAACAGTTGAAACTGTCAAAAAAAGTATTAAAAACCGTCGAAAAAAGTATTTTTAACGGTTGGAATGACCGTAGAGAACCGTCATTAAAAACCGTGTCGAGAACATTTTTCTACAACCCAAGCAAACGATGAAAAAAGTATTACACATTTATCAACGGTTAATAGCCGTTAAAATATATACACATAAATGTAGATTAAAGTATGCTTATTACTTTTATCCACAGGCACCCAACCGTTGAAATAAGTATTTTCTTTTAAAAAAATAATAATAATTGAATGCACTCTTTCACATTAATCAAAATTTAATAACCTGAAACAAACTATAAAAATCAATACAACTCAACTACTCTGCCTGCTGCCCTTTACACTCTAAAATTTACATTGTTCATCTACCTTTCAAAATAGAAGATTCTTATAACCTTTAACCTTCAAGACCAATTCATTGGAAATTTTAAAAACACAGTGACTCGCATCTGCCATCCAGACATCTGGATCTATCGCTGGGTCCTCTTCAATATGCATGAGATCCCATTAATCACCAAGTTCTTTTCATGCCTGCAAAAAGTGCCGTCCATCAATCATTGTTATAAGTGCCAAACCTGAACAAAAAGACAAATAAGAGTAGTTCATTTAGGAAGAAAATGCACCTACCTTGTAGTGTGTCAATAAGCTATTCCACAGTGGCTGTTTGCTCAGGACTTTAGGATTCCCCAGAATGACAATACCATATCGAGCACGATTTAGAGCAACATTGAGCCTATGGGGATCATTAAGGAATACAATTCCCTGTAGAGAAGGGAACTAGCAGTCAAACATCAATACATAAATATATCATGTACGAAAATATCTAGATACAAACGATATCTTTCTGGACAACATTCAGAATCCACCAATCACCTAAAAACACATACTTTAGGTATCCATTACATAACCTATAGGCCACAAAATTAGGGGTTTTATATGAACTGCCAATATTGTTTATTTTTTAAATTGGTAAATCACACGCAACAAAATGGGTTTTGAACCCTGACCTTACCCTCAGTCTTGTTCTTCTAGTAGAAGAATATGACAATTGAACTAGATCTCACTTGCACTTGATAAGTTTTGATAATGTTTAGAAATATTTTACTGCCACTGCAGCTCAACCCAGCCCCCCTTTGGACTCTCAAACACTAAGTGCGAACGGAGAATATATGAATAGAAAATAATGAATACATGACAGAAATCAACTATACCTAGTAATCCAAAAAGGAGGACAAGGTAAAATATCTCTTCTGCTTTGACAGTTATTGCCATTTCATTTTATTAAACTAGTCCATGAAGGTAAATTATTACGAGTCAAAATGTGTCAAATCCTTAAAGCATGAACAAGCATATTAAATCTTGTCAGCAAATACAAGAATTGACAGTAAAACTTCATTTGAAAAATAGAAATAAACAACAATGATGACAATGGTGACAGGGACACCAATAATTAGAAACAAATGTCCATCCACTGCCTCTCATTAAAACAAGAGTTAACCAAGACCAATACTGAGTCTTCAGGTCAGAAATAACAATGAATAAATATCATAAATGTCACATTAACTAACCTGATGTTCATTACTCCTCACACATGACAGAATAATGTAGTCTTTTTCTCTTCCTTGAAATGAATCTACACTTGCAACCTGTAATAAACACAAGTTTTTAGAAACAGCAGGAAAAAGTTATTGCGCCCTAGGACTGATGAGTTGAATATAAACATTACCTCAATCTCCTTGTAAAGTTGCTGTCTAAGAGCACCATTTCTAGACATATAGTTCACAATATATTCTCTCTGTCCTTCATATGGTGTTATCACCCCAATCTGTGATATAAGGGATATAATTAATAACTGAGAACAGAACTGCACCAATTCATAGGTAAAGAAGATCCATAGTAACCTGGCTAGGCACTACACCACTCCTTAAGAAAGTAGTTACAATCTTTTCTACATTAGCAGCCTCAGTCCCATTCAGATAGGATGTTCCGCTAGCACTTATCTCCTCTTGTCCCATCTACAAAACAAGCATATTTTATCAGACAGCTCACTGGGGGTGCCAGAGGGGGAGGGAGCTGAGATTTGAAAACACACCCAAAACAAAAAGGAGCTCAACCAGTTTTAACATCAAAATCAATTTATGATGATTCTAAGAATCAAACCAATGATTTCACACCCAAGCCAGATACAAATCATATAATGCACCAGTTATTTGCTAATTCTATTTATGTTCACAGTGACCAAAATCTAACCACAGACAATTGATAGGCAGTTTTTTAATAGGCAATTGTAATACCCGGACATAAAAGAACATTGGGCGATTGGGCACAGGCCAAGGAAAGTCAATTCCCGAAGATTGCCTCTCATTTATAGTTACTCCATTCTGTAGTGTGCCTTCATAGAAGCTGTTAGAAGGAAATTCTGACAGAGATGGGTGCATATGATATTGAACCTAGGTTTCAAACAGAATGTAGGAAATCAGTCTTAAAAAATTGTATATTGGGCAATGACAATAAGTACAATAAAAAGTCAGCTGTACATGTATAAAATGCTGTGAATGGATGGTGTGCTATTCCCACCTTAGTTGCATCTGAAACCAAATGGACTCTGATTATGGTTCCTTGTTCAGAAGCAGTTGCTATATACATCCCATTGGAAGAAAGGACAATTGCAGCCAGAGGTGCACAAACAATAAAATTTTGTTGAATATCATCCAATGTCCACAATAACCCCAACAACTTCCTGAATTTGAAACCATTCTGTGGCCAAACATTTCTCAAGTACAAATGAGTAGGAATTAAGACCAGTGAGTCTTTTGTTTCCACTCTTAAGATTTTTCCCTGGCATAAAAAATTACTTGCTTACTTTCCCCCTGAAGAAAAACTTAAGACATTCACATTTTCTTTGTTTTTCTTTAGTTTTTTGCTAGGACATTCACATAATAAAGTGGTCTCATATGCATAAATCCACTTGATACAGACAGAGTGAATTAATTGGTTAATTGTGTAAAAGATTAAAATAATTCAGACCCACTTGAGCATAATCTACAATGAAAATAAAAAAAGCAATCCAAACCCACCAACCCTAATGTAAAGCAAATTATCCAAATCCACTTCTAGACAAGCGAAGAGACCCACAAAAGCATAACAATGGACTTTGATACCACATTAAGCATGAAGCTCAGCTAAAGAACTTACCAAGCACTTGTAATTTGAACTCGCACACGTTCTAGCTTTCAATCCCACAAATAGTGAAATTTGAACTCTCCTTGACCATTCATTGAGCTGAACTCCCAATGCACTTGCAATCACATTGAAAGCACGCAATACACAAAACTACAAATTAAATTTTGACATGGCATTTCAAATTCAAGAACAAAAACCACAAAAGTTCAAAATCTTTCAAGCGAATAACAGAGTATGGACAAAATTCGAGCCTAAGAAAAAACAAACTCCTATGAGTGGTCAAGTCCAATCTATTTGGCAATAACGGGATAGACAAATTTCCATAGGGTCAAGAAAGAAGTGAATCAGTCCCTATTACTCCCAACCAGCCATGTTTTGTCTATTATTGACAAACATAAAACTCACATTACGCTTCCATTTCCTATGCTCTCCTGCATACTACACATTAAATCATCCTAACTACTAGTGCCATCTAACTCTGCAACCAATCCCATTAAATATAAAATCCTATATTTCTCAAATCAAAAACATGTAGCACGCATGAAAACAACTCAGAAGCGAAAATCTCAGAGGCACTTTCTGAAATTTATCACATTAAACCACTGTGGTGGGGTTTATGAGTTAGAAAAATTATCACTGTTTCTGAGAATTAAAGAATCTATACAGAGTGAAAGACTGAGGTCATTTCAAACCATATATGACAATTGTTTCATTAATGAAATGGAATGAGAATAGTCATAATTCAATTAATAAATGGAAATTTCAACTAAAAACTAATCAAATTCTGATTAAAATATGAAATATTATTCATTTTGAGAGCCAATGCCTAAAACGCAAGAAAAACCAATGGTAATTTCTAGCTAAAGCTTCATCGTTTGCCGAAATTCAAAGCAAAGACAATCGAATAAAAACTTAAATTCAAAATTAAACGAAACATTCATATCAAGGAAAAAATTAAAATGCTCAAAATCCACCTGAATCAAATTCCATGAAAAAAAAAAACCCTAAGCACTGGAATTTGAGATCTAATTGATCAAATACAATAATAAGGGAAATCAATTGAGCGAAGTCAAGAGAAATAGAATAAATAGCTGATCGGAGGGAGAATAATAGAAAAATTGAGTCAAGAATTTGTTTGGTTGCCTAGAAAATAATAGGAAAATCAACCGCCAAGACCTATGAGAGAGTGAAAGTGAGAGAGTGAGAGAGCGAGAGCGAGAGCGAGATATAGAGCAAGATAGAGGGAGCAATTGAATTCTGTTTGGTTGCCTAGAAAATAACAAAAAAATTGACAGCCAAGACCTATGAGAGAGAGAGTGCGATAGAGAGAGTGAGAGTGAGATATAGAGCGAAAGAGAGGGAGTGATTGTAGGGTAAATATATTTAATCGTAAAATAGCTATAAAAGCTCCATGTTTTTATTTTCAACATTTATAACCTGTTCATAAAAAATAGTTAATTTCTTTTTTTTCAACATTCATCCAACTGTTGATATAAATTAGCACTGTTTAATCAGTAGGATTGATTTTTCCCTGCTTATTTACCACTTATTTCAACAGTTATGCCAACTGTGAAAATATATATGTGAATTTCTCACCACTTATTCCAACAGTTATGTCAACTATAGAAATACATATATGAATTTTTCAACAGTTGAGTGCAAATGTAGAAACTAAAGACTTTTATCAACATTTTTTAGTGACTATGGATAAAAATATGTTGAAAAAGCTCATGTTTATTGTAGTGTTATTATGTTATTTGTAGACTTTCAAGTCTTTAAATATAGCTATTTGATGTTATTATTGTAGTTGATTTTGTTGTGGTTGTTGTAGTTCAAGAAGAAATGATATTATTTTGTTTGTTGTTGGCTTTGCAGACAATGTGACCAACATTAATAAGCCTAATATTGAAAAATTAGGGAAGGAAATGATTGAATATTGTGGAGGTTTACCGTTGGCTATCACTGTACTTGGTGGCCTTCTAGCGGCAAAGCAGACGCAGGATAAGTGGGAAGATGTGCTTAAACATATTAAATCGTACATTTTAAAAGAAGATGGCATAGGAGTCAATAAGGTGTTAGGATTAAGTTATAATGATTTAACTTGCCACTTAAAAACATGTTTTCTATATTTAGGCCATTTTCTAGAGGATTTTGAGATACCAACAAATGAATTAATTCAAATGTGGATGGGAGAAGGTTTTATTTGGCTTGGAGAAGATAGTGAGGATACAATGGAGCATGAGGGAGAGCGATATTTGAGGGAGTTAATGTAGAGGTCCATGGTTCAGGTCGGGGAAATTAGCAAACTTGGAAGGATCGAAACTTGCCAAATCCACGATCTTATGCAAAAATTTTGCATTTCAAAAGCCCAACAAGAAAATTTCCTCCAAATCACCAAGAAAAATATTCACTCCATGGAAGGAATCCTAGGGCATATTGGTAAAATTAGAAGACTTGCTATCACTTTGGAATCAAATGATAATTACCTCAATGAATATCCTTACCTCAGGTCTCTTCTCTACTTTGCGCCTCCTCAAGAATTTTATTTTAAGAAATCCAAGTTGCTTAGAGTCTTAAATCTGAAAAATTACAAAGGAAAAAACTTATCTGAAGACATTGGACGTTTTATCCATTTGAGATTTTTATCTTTGGAAAATAGCAATGTAAATAACGTGCCATCATTCCTTGGCAATTTGAGGTGCTTGCAGACACTTGATTTACGGGTTGGTTATATCAACGTGAGAGTGCCAAATGTTTTTAAGGAGATGGAACAGTTGAGGCATCTTTACCTACCATACGATTATTGGGTAAGTGATAAGTTAGAATTGGGTAATCTATGTTATTTGCAAACATTGCTGAATGTTGGGCCTAAAACCATTAAAATGCCCACTAGTTTCTGATTCAACTATCTTCGGATTCTTGGCATCCTATATCAAGTCGATGGTGAAGGGCCCCATCTAGTACAAATACTAGTATCAAGTTGTCCACGTATATATGAGCTATATGTAAACTACCGTATTAAGAAACTTCTAGAAACTCACCAATTCTCTTCAAATCTTGTCAAGTTGGACTTAAGAAGAACTTGTCTTGAAGAAGACCCAATGCCAATCTTAGAGAAGTTGCCCAATTTAAAAATCCACCGCCTCATTGAGTCCACTTTCTCAAGGAAGGATATGGTTTGTTCTGAAGGAGGATTTCCTTTGCTTTAGTTTCTTCTCCTTGAGAGATTGTACTCCTTAGAGGAGTGAAGGGTGGAGGAAGGAGCCATGCCCAGTCTCAACCATTTAAAAATTGAATACTGTTGGGAATTGGAGGCTATTCCAGATGGATTGAGGTTCGTCACAACCCTTCAGGAATTGGAGATCAAAGGCATGCCAAAGCTATGTTGCACGAACACGGACACGAAGATACGACAATTTTTGAAAAATAAAGACACGACACGGCGGGGACACGGCAGTTAAATAATTAATTAAATTTTATATTTAGGCATATTTTTTAATATTTTTAGACATAAAATACGTTTATATCTAGAATTTAAATTATGTAAAAACTATAAATAAATAAATTAACACCTAAAATAGTATAATAATACACATAAAATATTTAGAGTACAAATCAAAAGTTTAAATAGGTTACATTCAAATTCTAAAACTAAAAATAATAGTCAAAATAATAATATAAATTATTTTCTTTTGGACCAATGGCATATCAAAGACATCATGACTGACAGACATAGTGCTCAATAGTTAAAGTGGCTTTCACGTGGGGTTGGCAGAAGACCCACAAAACAAAAAGGAAATATAAAAAAGTATTAGAAAAGTTAAAATGAACGAAAAAGAAAAAGAAAACGTAAAAGAAGCAGAAGAAGAAGAAGAAGGCATCTGGGTGAGAGAGCAAAGAAAAAGAAAAAGAAGCATAAGAAGAAGAAGGAGAGAGGAGCAGCTCGCCGATCGGCTCGATCTAGCTCCGGCGAGCAACGGACGGCAGCGGCAACGGCAGCGGGCAGAGGTGAGAGGTCAGACATCTGTGATTTTTCTTTTCTTTTTTTCACTGCTGGTGTGTCGGAGCCGTGTCAAAGCCGTGTCGGAGAAGCGGAAAAAAAAAAAAAAAAAAAAAAAAAAAGACACAATCGTCGGACACCAGAATCAGGCGAGTCGTACCCGTACCGGTGTCCGACACCAACACGACGCCAAAAATGGCGTGTCCATGCAAAACCTAGTGCCAAAGTCATTCAAAGATAGGCTTGATGAAGGAGGACTGGATTTTGATGAAGGAGGACTAGATTTTGACGAAGTCCAACATGTGCCTTCGTATTTGAAGGCTATGGCCAATGATTGGTAATGATAATCATTATTAGCTAAGAACAATAAAATCCTGCACTTGCATTATTGAAATATCTTATGGCGCTTTCTTTTCTTTAGACATGAACTCGTCATTTAGAAATAAATTTAGTTAACCAACATATGTATGCTATGGAAATGAGAAGAAAAGGTAGGACTTATAAATAGATAAAAACTTAGAAAGGCCCCAAAATAAGGGGGGGAAAAGAAAGAAGAAATTGTTAATAAAATCCCATTGCCTAAACTATTAATGATAGTGGCAAATATTAAGAGTCCACAACAAGATGAAGCGGAAACAATTTGTTTGTAATATAATGGGCAAATAGTAGTGGGTTCAAATCCTAGTATATAAGTATGTAACTTAGGGAAAAAGAATAAATAAGACCTTCATTCTAATCCAAAGAAGAATTAGTGAATTAGCCTATTAGGGAAAATTTTGCTAAATATTACTTGGGAAAATTGAAATAATTGGACAATGAGAGATTTGAAAGAAAAGCAGCGCTATAAAATATTTCAAAAATGCAAATGCAAGAATTCGTTGTTATACCTTTTTAGCTAATGATGATTATCATTCCCAACAGTCTTGAAATACAAGGGAAGGCACATGTTTGACTTTGTCAAAATCCGGTTTTCCTTCATCAAGCTTATCTTTAAATGACTTTGGCATGCATTTGATCTCCAATTCCTGGAGGGTTGTGATGAATCTCAGTCCACCTGGAATCATCCTCAATCTCAAACATTTACTAATTTGCAAATGGCTAAGATTGGGCATGGCTCCTTCCTCCACGCACCACTCCACTAAGTTTATTAATTCATAAACTACAAGAGATTAAAGTAATGGAAATCCTCTTTTAGAACAAACCATATTCGTCCCTGCAAAAGCGTCATTAAAAAGACAGAGAATTTTTAATTTGGGCAACTTCTCTAATGTTGGCATTGGGTCTTCTTCAAGTAGAGACCCAATTAAGGTCAACTTGGCAAGATTTGGAGAGAATTGGTAAGCTTCTGGAAGCTTCTCTATTGAGGAATGCAGATTTAGCTTAGATAAATCAGGACAACTTGATAGTATCTGTATTGCATCTTCGGCCCATTCATTATTATTACTCCGCACCTGCACGCCAAGAACCTGAAGATTGTTGAATTTGGAACCTGTGTCCATTTGGATGGTTTTGAACTCAACATTCACCAATGTCAACAAACAACAAGGATTAGCCAATTCCAACTTCTCATTTACCTTGTACTCTCTGGGTAAATAAAGATGCCTCAAATGTTCCATCTTCTTAAACACATTTGGCACTCTCACAGGGAAATTGTATTCCCAAGATCACACATAGCATCTGCAACCACCTCAAATTTCCTAGGGATGAGGGCAAGTTATGTATATTGCTATTTTTCACAAAGAAGAATTTCAAGTGGATGAGACATCCAATGTCTTCAGGTAAGTCTCCAGAATGAGTGCGAGAATTCTCTAGACTTAAGACTCTAAGTGATTTGAAGTTTTTGAACATAGATCTCAATAAATTAACACTATTCAAAACATGAGGTTGAAAGCATAAAAGAGACCTGAGGTAAGGATATTTCTTGGATATCATCAAGGGAAGCAATGGATCAAGATTATGTTGCTCCCAAATTATAGAAAGTCTTCTAATTTTCCCAAGATACATTTCCCTTACTTCCATGGAATGAATATTCATGATTTGAAGAAAATTTTCCCCCCGAGCTTTTGATATGCAAAAGTCACGCATAAGATCATAGATTCGACAAGTTTTAATCCTTCCAAGTAAGCCCATTTTTACCACCTGTACCATTCACCTCTGTACTAGCTCCATTAAATATCGTTGTCCCACATCCTCCATTATACCCTCTCTTCCACTTTTTGATATAAAACCTTCTCCCATCCACATCCGAATCAATTCCTTTGCTGGTATCTCAAAATCTTTTGGAAAATGACCTAAATATAGAAAGCATAATTTCAAGTAGAAAGGCAAATCATAATAACTTAAAGCTAAGCAATTGATGAGTTGTAGGTCTTCAAAGAGGTACCCTTGAACATGTTTAAGCACATACTCCCATTCGTCTTCTGTTTGCTTGGACGCTAAAAGGCCTCCTAATGTAATGATAGCAAAGGGTAAACCCCTACAATATTCAACTACTTCCTTCCCTAAATTGATCATCCTACACTTTGTTGCAGAGTTTGCAAAACAAACAAACAAAACTATATCATTCCTTCTTGAAAAATGACTACAAAGACAACAACAATTAAAACATCAACTATATTTTTAGACTTCAATGCTTAAAAATGACCTAAAAATTAACAGAACCATTGATGGTACATCCATTTGGAGAAATGATATATTGACAAAAGAAAAGTAAAAGGTATTGTAATTTGTAATTTTTAAAGTAAGGTGCCCTTGCTCCATGCATATGTAAAATATTAAGATATAGTTTTGAGCAGGGATAAAGCTTGCTCTGTCTTATGATTCATATTGAAATTTTATATATATTTGTATCTTCAAATAATTGTAAATCATATCAAATCAAATTGAAATAATAAGTAATAACGTTTAGTTCTAAATTTTGGATTAAGTTTCTACATTCACATGCTCCAATCTGTACATATGTTCATGCGCGCAGGCCACACATATTGATATTTGTCTTTTCCTATTTAACAGATAAAAATTCATATAAAAAATTTATCATATACATGATGTTATTGATTTTTTCTTCTAATATCTTTTTATTAATTAATCAGTGTTTAATATGGAGTTGAGGACATAATAATAGTCATTTTTCACACTAAATATTCATCTACTCTTCTTCAATTAATTAAAAAAAAAATCAAATCAATTAAAAAAATGACTAATAATAACAATAGACTGGAGTAGGATTAGATATTAGTTGTACCTTGTCTCCAAGATAGTGCTATCTTCTCAAACAAAAGCCAACTCCTTTCAAGATTTAAAGGCTGCAGTTCATACATGAAACCTCTGGGATCTATTTGCCAAATCACTTCTTTATAACGGGTGGTCAACAATATTTTGCTTTTAGCATCCCTCCAACGAAAGGCTTCACATATAATGTTCCAAGTCTCAACCCCCCAAATATCATCTAAAATCACCAAACACTTTCGCTCCCTTTGAACTTGGCAAAGTTTATAAGCGAGCTCTGCATCTATCAATCGTCGAATTTCATCGTTTTGCTCTCTTGATAGAGACTGAAGGCGCAATAGAATTTGTTCCCAAACGTGTCTTCTTTGAAAGTTCTGTGAGATATATACCCAAGCGCAGCACTCAAAGTGCTTCTTGACATTGGGGTGGTTATAAACCATCTTGGTGAGAGTGGTCTTTCCTAGACCACCCATACCAAATATGGAAGCAACTCTATTGCCTTCCCCTTCTTTCAGCAAAAACTCTAACAATTTATATACACCATCTTCAAACCCAACAACGTCATGTTCAAGATGATAAAATGTTTGCCTGCGCTCTCGTTCCCTCTCATTCGAAGAATAAGTTTTCCTATCATCCAAAGAACTCGGCCCACCTACTTGTATTATTGGGTCTCTTATCCCATACCCATAGTCTAGCAAAGTCTTTCTCAACATAGAAATTTGTTTTGTGATATTTGAAATTACTGACCCAGCCTTGTGGACTGAAATTCCTTCATCCAAGATGCAACCACACCTCTTGAGGATTTTTTGTATGAGTCGTCCCCTCTCGGAAGAAGCTTTGAAGTTATTAATGATATCATCGGCATCATAAACAAGATTTCTTATTTCAGCAACCCACTGTCTCTTACAGCTACAGGCTCTGATTCATCTTGCCACAAATCTACATCTTTTAATAAGCCTTGCATCAGATTGAGCTCAGTTTTTAGCAGCTCAACTTGGTTACTCACCCCGGACGAGAATTTTCCTTCTTGTACGAGCAAGTCACCAATCCCTGTCACGACACCCGAAACAACAACAGCCTCAGCCATTTCACTTCAACAACAACAGCCCCAGACTTAGGCCAGGAAGCAGATCCTTTAAGAGAAAACCTGAAAATCCTACGAAGGATGCAGACAGCTTAGAAGATCCTTTGCTGTACCATATACAATTTTTACTTTAAATGCAATTATAAATTGAAATTTTGACATGATTATATGTATCATTGGCATTTAATTTTTTCGAATATATGATTATTTAAATCTTGTTCTCATAAATTCAGGAGCTCGTGCTCGTAAATTTATATGATCATGGACATGACACGGGACACTGTGAAACCACAATTGTTGAAAAATTAGGACACTAAGGATTCAACAATATGGCTAAATTTATTTCAAGTTTTCAAAAAAAAAAAAAATTTATAAGTAGTAATTTTTGTTGAACGAAAGGATCGAGTACACGAGGAGTATACTAAATGAATAACATGCCTAGAAATGATATGTTCCTGAAGCCAATATCCACTCAAACATCATTCTGAAAACTTGGAGCTTTAAGTGTGAAATAGTCCGTCCCCTAGGGCTGTAACCAGTTCGGTTCGGTCAGTTTTTTTTATCCGGCCAACCGAAACCGAAATTTTCGGTTTGTAAAAGTCTCAACCGAAACCGACCGAAATAGTTGAAAAACCGTCGGTTTCAGTTTGTTTCGGTTTTGGTCGGTTTTTCGGTCAGTTTCGGTTTTGGGGCCTGGAGTTTGGGCCAATTGGGCTTTTGGTTTTTTTTCCAAAAATTTTCTGTTTGGACTTTTTTTAAAAAAAAAAAAATGCAGTATTCAGTATGTTATTACTACAAAACAGAGATTCAGCCAACCACATGGGTTATCATTTTTTCAAATCCCTAACTTTATTTGCATATATGATTACTTTTGTTGAAACTGACCTTTCTGGGGTTGGTATGGCCAGGCGTTGTCCTGAGCTGTGTTCAGTTCCTTAGTTTCTTTTCTTGTATTTCCCATTAACCAAAAAATAAAAAATAAACTTGAAAAAATAAACATCTTGATCTTGATTCACTATTTTCAAAGCCCTAACTTTATTGATTCAGATTCAGTATTAAACAAAATACAAAACACAAAACAGAGAGAGGGTATCGAGATTTTCAAAAGAGACTCACCGTGAGTCTTGACTCTTGAGATGAGAAGCCGATGATGAAGCAGATTTGGAGCTCCTCTATGGCTTCGCGGAGACGGTCCTCGGCTTCCCGGAGGCAGCGCTCGGCGTCGACGTTGTCTTGGAGTGGCGGCGATGGTGGAGACCCTGCTGCTGATGCCATTTTCGTCGCACAGCCAAGTCAAAGCGAGAAGAGAGGGTGGCGTGGGGAGGGCGGCCAGTGGAGGCGGAGGAGGCAGATTGGCGTGAGAGGGAGTGTGGAGTGGAGGCCGTGGCTGTCTGAATGTGAGAGGGGAAAGTGTGGGATGTAGGGTAGGGTTTCCAACTTTTGTTTTTTATAGTCTGATTAGTTTTAGTCTGATTAGATATTTATGATATTTACTTAGTTTTTTTTTATTTTTTATAAGATAGTTAATTAATCTAATGGCCAATGGTTTTTTTTTTTTTTTTTTGAGGGGGAATGGCCAATGGGTTTTAAAATGCTATGTCAGTATGTTTAAAAACAGCTAGGACCGGATTATTAAGAAATGAATTGCACTAAACATTTTGTGATATTTAAGCATATATAATAAATAAGATCAGCTCATGATTAATTTTGAACTCGGTGCACCACATTAGTCCCCTAGCCTGGATGACCCTCAACTTTGGGCACCTAGTTTACAAGAAGAATTTCACAGCTCATATTCACCTAACACTCTATTCAATTAGAACTATTTAAATTATTAATAAGAGCAATCAAATTCCCTCTTAATGATTGCTCCATTATGTATGTTGTAGAATGTCAAGAACTCCAATTATGGCATAAAATCTAAAAGGAGTAAAAGTTCATCTAACATAATTTGTCAACATAATTGTTTATTTCTCAATTTCACATAACTAGTGCTTTAGTAGCTGTGAAGATATGGAAAGAGCAGTGATTCCATCCATGTTATTTGATTTTCCCAGCTCAATAAGATACACTGCTACTGTTTAACAAAAGGATAAACCAAACTAGCTTCACTATATATGCATTTAAATTGCCGTGAGATAAACATAGCTTAATGAAATATGAGAATCCCAAATTAAATGAAGAATTAGAATGAGACATTGGTTTCTTATATTCAACAGGATACATGAACAAAGGGTGCAATAATAGCAAAGCAATAATAAAACAAACAAACAATTCTTTGTAGCACTATACAAAGGCATTAGAGAATATGTTTAATAAGTCTGTGCAATCAAATCCTTCAAATTGTATAAATGATACCAACCCATAGAAGTTGCAACGTAGTGAAAAGAATTTGTTGATTTTTATGGGTTGAAGCAGAGTAGAAAATTTTGCACCATGGATGATTTCACCTGCCCAAAAAAAAAAAAAAATCAACTAAAATGATTAAGCTCAAAAGACAAATTAAAATGAGATATGCTATAACCTATAGACAAGAACTCAATAAGTAAGATTTAGAACTATATTTAGAAAACCAATATATTCATGCTGTTGAAATAAAAAGAAAAAGTAGGACCCAAAAAACGAAAGTGGTTAAGACCCCAAACTGTCACAAACTGCAAAGCAGTGAAAATATATTGTTGATTTTTCATTAGTTGAAGTAGAGTAGAAACTTTTGCTCCATGGTTAATTTCACTTGCCCAAAAATAAAAAAGCAAAGGAGAATAGAGGGAGACAACCAACTAAAATGATTAAAGCCCAAAACATCATAAATGAATTAAAATGAATATGCAGTGTACATAAACTCATTAAAGCAAAATTTAGAACTATGTTTGTGCCGTTAACCAATAAATTTAAGCTGTAGAAATTAGAAGGAAAAAAGTAGAAGGACCAAAAAATAATTAGAAAGACCCCAAAAAAGGGGAGAAGAAGGAAGAACAAATTGTCAAATAAAACTCATTGCTTAATTTATTGATAACAGAGGCAAAAATTAAGAGTCCACCACAAGATGAAGCAGAAAGAATTTACCTGTAATACAATGAGCAGATAGGAGCTTCATTCTAATCATAAAACCTAATAAAAAAGTGAAAAGAATAGATAAGAGCTTCATTCTAATCAAAAGATGAATTACCCTTACATTGAATAGGGAAATATTTTGCTGTAAATATTATTAGGGAAAACTGAATTAATTGGAGGGAGAGATTTGTAAGAAAAGAAAGGTCCATAAGATATTTCAATAATGCAAGTGCAGGAATTTATTGTTCTTAGCTAATGATGATTATCATTACCATTCAATGTCACAGACATTAAATACAAGGGAAGGCACATGTTGGACTTTGTAAAAATCGGGTCCTCCTTTGTCAAGCCTATCTTTGAATGACTTCCGCATGTAACTGATCTCCAATTCCCGGAGGGTTGTGACGAACCTCAATCCATCTAGAATAGTCTTCAAGTTGTTGTAGTCACTAATTATCAAATGGCAAAGACTGGGAATGGCTCCTTCCTCCACCCTTTACTCCTCTAGTTTGTATAAGCCGGGAAGGAGAAGATACTGAAGCAAAGGAAATCCTCCTTCTGAACAAACCATATCCTTCCCTATGAAAGAGTTATAAAAGAGGCGGAGGATTTTTAAATTGGGCAACTTCTCTAAGGTTGCCATTGGGTCTTCTTCAAGAAAAGCAAACCATAAGGTCAACTTGGCAAGATTTGGAGAGAATTGGTGAGTTTCTAGAATTTTCTTAACACGGTAGTTTACAAATAGCTTATATATACCTGGACAGCTTGATACTAGTATTTGTACTAGATGGGACCCTTCATTGTAGACTTGACATTCAATGCTAAGAATCCGAAGATAGTTGAATTGGAAACTTGTGGGCATTTTGATGGTTTCGGGCCCAACATTCATCAATGTTTGCAAATAACAAAGATTACCCAATTCTAACTTCTCACTTACCCTATACTTATAGTATAGGTAAAGATGCCTCAACTATTCCATCTCCTTAAAAACATCTGGCACTCTCATTACTTTTGGAGCCAACTCAAGCCGTAAATCAAGTGTTTGCAAGCACCTCAAATTGCCAAGGGATGATGGCACCTTATCTATATTGCTATTTTCCAAAGATAAAAATCTCAAATGGATAAAACGTCCAATGTCTTTAGATAAGTTTTTTCCTTTGTAATTTTTTAGTCCAATGTCTTTAGATAAGATTTTTCCTTTGTAATTTTTCAAATTTAAGACTCTAAGCAACTTGGATTTCTTGAAATAAAATTCTTTAGGATGCACAAAGTAGAGAAGAGACCTGAGGTAAGAATATTCATTGAGGTAACTATCATTTGATTCCAAAGTGATATCATTGGGTCTTCTTCAAGAAAAGCAAACCATAAGGTCAACTTGGCAAGATTTGGAGAGAATTGGCGAGTTTCTAGAATTTTCTTAATACGGTAGTCTACAAATAGCTTATATATACCTGGACAGCTTGATACTAGTATTTGTACTAGATGGGACCCTTCATCATAGACTTGACATTCAATGCCAAGAATCCGAAGATAGTTGAATCGGAAACTTGTGGGCATTTTGATGGTTTTGGGCTCAACATTCAACAATGTTTGCAAATAACAAAGATTACCCAATTCTAACTTTTCACTTATCCTATACTTATAGTATAGGTAAAGATGCCTTAACTTCTCATAGACTTGACATTCGATGCCAAGAATCTGAAGATAGTTGAATCGGAAACTTGTGGCCATTTTGATGGTTTTGGGCCCAACATTCAGCAATGTTTGCAAATAACAAAGATTACCCAATTCTAACTTCTCATTTACCCTATACTTATAGTATAGGTAAAGATGCCTCAACTGTTCCATCTCCTTAAAAACATTTGGCACCTCAAATTGCCAAGGGATGATGGCACCTTATCTATATTGCTATTTTCCAAAGATAAAATCTCAAATGGATAAAACATCCAATGTCTTTAGATAAGTTTTTTCCTTTGTAATTTTTTAGTCCAATGTCTTTAGATAAGTTTTTTCCTTTGTAATTTTTTAGATTTAGGACTCTAAGCAACTTGGATTTCTTGAAATAAAATTCTTTAGGATGCACAAAGTAGAGAAGAGACCCGAGGTAAGGATATTCATTGAGGTAACTATCATTTGATTCCAAAGTGATAGCAAGTCTTCTAATTTTACCAATATGCCTTAGGCTTCCTTCCATGGAGTGAATATTTTTCTTGGTGATTTGGAGGAAATTTTCTTGTTGGGCTTTAGAAATGCAAAAGTCTCGCATAAGATCATGGATTCTTCAAGTTTTGATTCTTCCAAGTTTGCTAATTTCCCCCACCTAAACCATGCACCTCTGCATTAGCTCCCTCAAATATTGTTCTCCCTTATACTCCATTGTATCTGCACTATCTTCTTCATGCAAAATTTGCAATATAAAACCTTCTCCCATCCACATTTGAATCAATTCCTTTGTCAGTATCTCAAAATCTTCCAGGAAATGGCCTAATATAAAAAGCATGGTTTCAAGTGGCAAGGTAAATCACTATAACTTAAACATAAGACCTTATTGACTAAGTCTTCTTTAAAAATGTATGATTTAATATGTTTAAGCACATCCTCCCACTCATCCTGTGTCTGCTTTGCCGCTAAAACGCCTCCAAGTATAGTGATAGCCAACGGTAAACCTCCACAATATTCAATCATTTCCTTCCCTAATTTTTCAATATTAGGCTTATTAGCATTGGTCACACAGTCTGCAAAGCCAACAACATACAAAATAATATAATTTCTTTTTGAACTACAACAACCACAACAAAATCAACCACAATAATAACATCAAATAGCTATATTTAAAGACTTGAAAGTCTACAAATGATATAATATTTATTAATCCACTGATATAGAATCATAGATCCATTTGGAGAAATTTGCTCCATGCTTATGGAAGATACTAATATTTGACTTTTACCCAATGTACAGGCTCTCGACTGGTATCAAATTAATTTTACTAAATTATTGAAAATGCAATTACAATTAATTCAAATTCTTTATTTTTAATTTTATGTGGTAATATTTTTCTCAATTATTTTGGAAGCATTCACTAATTTGTTAATATTTTAATAATATAAAAGTATTAGTCAAACCATTTTCTTTTCGAATTACTATTATTTTTCATTCTTTTGCCAAATTTTGAATTATTCAAGTTTCTCGTACTAACTAATACGAGTGTATTCCCTTAAAAATAAAAAATAAAAATAAAAACTAATACAAATGTAAGTTTCTAGAATTATCATTGGTTGGCATAGGGCTAGTTCAAATGTGAGATTCAAGTTTGACCATCTAGCAATTTTAACTTTGGAGTGGCAAAACTTGTTCAATAAACCTCTTTTCTTTTTGAAAGTAATATAGAGCTACATTTTCCCATGAAACTTTCCCCTTTTATATATCTATAATAATATTTAAAACCCCTAAAAACAAAATAGAATCTCCCTTCCCTCTCATTTTAAAATAGATAATAGTCTATTAATCCAAATAAATTCCTTCTATCAATCACTTTTTAAAAAAAAAAAAAAAAATTATAAGCTTCTATCAATCACTTAATTCTTCACAGTTATTATATATAAGAAATTGGCATTCACAATTGAGTGGATATATTAATATACATAATAGATTCAAATTAAAGTTTGTAACGTAATGATGCAGCGTGAGCGTGTAGAAGCAGAATCTATAACACACAAATACTGCAACTCTTCCACTAAACCTAAGTTCTACAAGAACACTAGGCTAATAGGCAAAATAATTGAGAAAACCTCTCTAGCAAACTTTTATTCAAAAACACACATCACATAAATAACCTCTCTATAAAGAGTATTTATAGGAATAGAATTTCTCCTACTCCTTTTAGGAAAAGAAATAATAAATCTACTTCTACTAGAGAAAGGAAAAACAATTTAACTAGGAAAAGAAAAAACAATTAAAATCCCAATTCAACTAAGAAAATGATTTTAATTCAAAGTACTAGAGTAAATAAATCCTAATTCAAATAGGAAAAGGAAAACAATAAAAACTCTTTGTTCTTCATAACGTGATTTGCTTCATGTAACTAACATCTTTTAGTGTTTCTAACGGTGTCTAAGGTACAAATTCCACATTTCTCATTGTTATAGTGATTTCTTTTAGGAAAAGAAATAATAAATCTACTTCTACTAGAGAAAGGAAAAACAATTTAACTAGGAAAAGAAAAAACAATTAAAATCCCAATTCAACTAAGAAAATGATTTTAATTCAAAGTACTAGAGTAAATAAATCCTAATTCAAATAGGAAAAGGAAAACAATAAAAACTCTTTGTTCTTCATAACGTGATTTGCTTCATGTAACTAACATCTTTTAGTGTTTCTAACGGTGTCTAAGGTACAAATTCCACATTTCTCATTGTTATAGTGATTTTTTTTTTTTGGGGATTAAAAATTGTTGTAGTGATTGAATTATACACACACACACACACACAAAGACACTCTTCTAGACCAAATGATATTAAAAAAGTTAAAATTATATAACCAACATTTACATGCACTTTTTTTTTTTTTTTTGAGGAACTACATTTACATGCACTTGGTCCAAAAGTTTAGAGAAATATTTCTTTATATTTTATCATTCATATTGAATATTTCAATTTTTCTATCATCAAATACCAATATTTTAAAAATTGAACAGTTCAAAGAACCAATAAAAAAAAAGAATAAGTTCAAGGTTTTAGGGTTGGACCGAAGCTCAACCAAAGTTTAAATTGTGATGGTGTCATGAGTTATTTAATAATTAACTGAGATAAAACAAATGAATTAAATTTATAAATATTAACAAAATTGAGTGAAAATAAAATCTAAAGGAATTTAAACAACTTTCAAATATATTTTCGCCACTTTTGTAAGGTAAATAAAAAATAATGAAGTATAAACAAACATAAATTAGTAATATGTTTATTAATTCTTCAAGTACAAAACATTTTTATATGAAATAAGGCATTTTCAAAAAAAATATATATTAATTGTTCATTAACTAATATTTTATTATTTATTTGCTTGGGTATATGGCCAACTAGGAATAACAATTTTGTCCCGTCCCACCTTGACTTACCCTTCCCAACCCCACCACCTAGGTGGAGCGGGGATTAGACAAGATTTTAGCCTCTGTCACAGGGTGGGGTGAGGATGAGTTTAGACATTTTAGCCCCACCTTGTCCCACCTCGTGTTGGTAAAGGATATAATTGTAAATTTTTCATACTCTAAATCCCTACTTTAAACAAACAATTCAATACTAGCGCAAATTTAAATACATGGATATTAGGATATTTGTTTTTGTTGTGATACTGTCTTGTTAAACACTTGGATAATATTATTCAACTCTTGTTAAAAATTAGTTTGATTTGATGGAATAAATTTAGTTGTAATTTCAAATATATTTATATTAATGATACATATTTTATTTAAAAGGAGCTGTAATAATTTTCAGACAAATTAACACAAAGTAGAATATTATAGAGCGGGGTGGGGCCTCGCATGGGCCCCAAGGGGTGGGATAGGGTAAGACAGTTTTTCCCATCATGCGAGGCGGGACAAGAATGGAGCAAGACAAAATCATACAAGATGAGAGTAGAGATCACATCCTTTGATCCCACCCCTCCCCATTGCCATCCCTATGGCAAGCTATGATTATTATTATTATTATTATTTTGGTTCAACAAGTGTGTTAAATAAGAAAGGGAAGGGAATAATTATGAGGGTTGGGTCTGGGATATATATTATACTCTAAAAAGCTTACATAAGGAAAGCTGATACCTTAGTGGTTAACATTTCACTCTCCAAATAGGTAGGTTAAAGGTTCCAGCCTCACAATATTGCCAATTTTGTTTTTTTTTAAAGACTGAAATGGCAATTTTTGAAGATAAAAAAATTGGCCTAACGTGGTCATGGGTAACCCGTTTAGATTGCATTTATTTATGTATTGTAACTCAATTTGCACCTCCGGATACAATTCTTAGTTCCTTTTTGTTGTAGACTTGTAGTAATTGAATTATTAAATAAATAATGAAAAAAAACTATTGTTAAAAGTACTTTTTGGATCATAATTTTGAATAAGATAAAATTTCATAACCAACATTTACGTACACTTGGTCCAAAGTTTTAGAGAAATATCTCTCTATATATTTTATGTTTTTGCGTCGTCAAATACTAGTTAACCATACCAAAAGAAAATTGAGATAAGACTTTTTTTCGGTAGAAGTAATATTTGGTTTAAATTTGAGGATTAAGTATCTGCTATCTACGCAGTAAATAAAAATTAATATTAGATACATAGGTGCCCACACATATCTATACACACGCATATATTTATATATTAAAATATATTAAACCTCTAATATCTTACAATTAAAAATTTATATCCACATAAATTTATTATTTGCAAGTTACTATTTATTTTTACTTTTAAATTTTTTATTATTAATAGATCATGTTTCATTCAAATTAATTAAGAAATAAAATAAAAGTAATATTCTTCAAATTAATTACCAAAGGAGAAAATTAGTTGTGATACCTTTTCTTCGAGAGATTGCTATCTTCTCAAGCAATTCCCAACTCCTTGCCATATTTCCACATTGCAATTCACAAAGAAAAACTTCGGTATCTACATGTAAAGACACTTCTTTGTTACGAGAGGTAAGCAGAATTTTACTGCTAGTATTCTTCATGGGAAAGGCTTCACGTAGAATGTTCTAAGTCTCAATATCCCAAATATAATCTAAAATTACCAAACATTTTTTCTCGTGTAGAACTTTATGAAGTTTCTCAACGATCTCTGCATCCTTCAACTTTTGAATTCCTTCCCTTTCCTTTTCATTAACCTTGTTTAGAATTTCTTCCCAAACACGTCTTCTTTGACATTGTTTTGAGATATATGACCAAGTGCGGCAATCAAAATGTTGCTTGATTTTGTGGTGGTTATGAACCATCTTGGCAAGAGTGGTCTTCCCCCAGACCACCCATGCCACATATGGAAGCAACTCTATTGCCTTCCTCATCTCTCAGCAAAAACTCTACCAATTTATTTAGATCATCGTCAAACCCAACAACGTCATGTTCAAGATGAGAAAATGTTTGCCTGCGCTCTCGTTCCCTCTCATTCGAAGAACTGGACCCACCTCCTTGTATTATATATTCTTTTATGCCGTAGTCTCGAAAATTCGTTTTCAAATTAGTAATTTTCATCTTGATATTTTCAATCTCTGACCCAACGTTGTATGCTGTAGTTCCTTCACTCAAGATGCAAGCCCACCTTTTGACGACCTTTTGCATGCCTCCTCCCTTTCTGGATCCAACTTTGAGGGCATATGTCGTAATGACATCTTCGGCATCATAAGCAAGCTCTCTTGCATCAGCAACCCACTGTCTTACAGCCTCTGATTCATCCTGCCTCGCATCTGCATCCTTTAATAAGCCTTGCATCTGTTTGAGCTCAGTTTGTAGCAGCTCAACTTGGGTACTCACCCCACACAAGAAGTTCGCTTCTTGTGTGAGCAAGTTGCCAAGCCTTTCTGCCACACCGGATACAAGAGACTCAGCCATTTCTCTTCTATGAAATAAGGACAAGTGAGAGATGATCTGAAAGCAGCAGATGGCTGTGAAAGATAAGATGGAGGAACCGAGGAAATTGTGGAGCTTGTAAATTGAATATTGAAGAAAAAACAGCAGATGGCTGTGATGGGGACGGAAGGAATAAAGGAAATTTCCTTGTGCTTGTCGGAACGAAAAGAAATAGAGAAGAAGACAGTGGTTGGGATGTGAGAAACAAGATCAAAAAGAAAGAGAGAAGAAGACAGTGGTTTGGGATGAGAGAAACAAGATCAAGAAGGAAAAGAGAAGAAGAAATACCTGTTGAAAAACCATGATTGCCCAGTAGCATCTCATGGAGAAAGAGCATAAAGGAAGGGAGTGGCTGAAGATAAGAGTAGAATAAAACGTGGTATTTATAGCATAGTGCATAAAGGAAGGGGGCGGCTGAAGATAAGAGTAGAATAAAACGTGGTATTTATAGCATAGTGCATAGGTGGTATTTATAGCATGCTACTAGGGCTTTAAAAAAGTAACTTAAGATCAGTTGGCCAAAACACGCTTAGTATTAGTGGTATGCTACTGATTCAATTGTGTCTCTTAAGTTACATAAGTAATATATATATATACAGTTCGTTTCGGTCAGTTTTGGAGATCCAGCACCGCTACCAAATTTTTTGAAATTTGAAAACCAAAATTAGAGAAAACCGACATATATATATATATATATTTATATATATATCCGACATATATATATATATATATATATAAAAGCCTTCACCCCCTTTTTGCGTAGTTCATTTGACTTGGAGTTAATAATCCGGTTGCAATTATTTCCTAAGGAAAATCGACTAAGATGTATGAATGCACTTTGTCTTAATTGGTACATATCATATATTTACCATTATTCATAAAAGAAAACACATAATACTTAAAAATGGGGTTCAAAGAAAGACATATGTTACGTATCATATGTAACTTGATTTTTTTTTTTTTTAATGAAATTCAGAGAGCCACATATATTGAAATTGGTATTTTACATTGACGTTTAACTCCATCTACTTCATCAATTTTATGAAGATGATGAATCCTAAATAAAAATAAAAATAAAAAGAATCCTATTAAAGTGTTCCAAACTATTACTATTTTGTATAAATGTAAATTAAAACACCAAAACCCGAAATTTCAGTCCATCAATTATTCATACACCCCTACTAACAATTACATTTTGTGCTCTCATTTTTAATATATGGGGTGATTTGACCTTAATTTCTCTTTATGAGGTGAACAGGAACACAAAGCCATCAACAACTAATCAATTCATTTTTTTTTCTTTGCATAAACAACTAATCCATTCACAGATTTTTTTTTTTTTTATACGCTTATAGATGTATTTTCATGGTTAATTCTCTAGTGTTCATCAAATTGCAATAGCATGGAATAGAATAAAACCCATTGTTGAGGACCAAAATGTGACAAGAAAGCTCATTCCATGAAAAGCAAAAAAAAAAAAAAAAATACCATGGACCTTAACAAAAGAAGGTCCAACTTGTGAAGTTAAGAATGATCATGAAAGCCCAAAGGCCCAAAAAGAAGGAAAAAAAATTTATAAAAAAGGAAAGAAAAAGAAAAGAAGAGGACCCAAACTTAGGCCAAGAAGCAAATCAGTTGAGAGAAAACCTGAAAATCCTGAGAAAGATGCAGACAGCTTAGAAGATCCTTTGTTGTACCATATACAATTTTTACTTCAAATGCAGTTAAAAATTGAAATTTTTGACATGATTATATGTATCACTGGAATTTAATTTTTTCGAATATATGATTATTTGAAGCTTATGCTCATAAATTCAGGACCTTGTGCTCGTAAATTTATATAATCATGGACACGATATGGGACACTATGAAACCACAATTGTTGAAAAATTAGGACACTAAGGATTCAACAATATGGCCAAATTTATTTCAAGTTTTCAAAAAAAAAAAAAAATATAAGTAGTAATTTTTGTTGAATGAAAGGATCGAGTACACAGGGAGTATACTTAATGAATAACATGGCTAGAAATGATATGTTCCTGAAGCCAATATCCACTCTGGAAGGACCAGATTTGATATCCCAGCCCAAGGTGTGAATGGACTTAGATCCAAAAAGCCCAAAAAAATGAATTTGTAGATGATGGGTCAGAAAACTAGGCTTTAGTTAGCCAAACAACAAATTAGGTAGGTTTGATGAAAAAAGAGTGAAGTTACACAAGTATGAATTGAAGAAAAAACGTCATTAGTGAAGTCCACGGACATTGGTTCTTATATAAAGTTCTCAGATGATATTACAAGTCTGATTTTATGCTGCTACAGTGTTCCTTTCCTGATTTTTCCGATCCCCCCTTTCTCACCCACTCTTTCTCCTTTTATACTGTCTTTCCTTTTCATCTCCACCTTCCACGTGCATGCTAGACGGTCAGTTTGGATACTTGTCCCATCAGCACTCCCCATATGTCCTTATGTAATAGCTGTAAGGCTAAAATCCACTGTTCAAACATCACATCCACATTAATGTGACCAGAGAGTTAGCTGCAATGCATTTAATGCAGAAGTAGCAGTTTTCACCTAAGATATTTTGGGACTCCTCCTTATCTGATATCTCTGCAATGCTTGTCCACTCCAACTGAATTTCCGAGGTCGCCACCCTTGCTGATAAACCATCTCCTAGGACCTTGGCTTAGTCTGGCTGAGGACATTTTCATCCTCGGCACACTCTCTGGAGCTATCATGACTAAATCCCACCTTTTTATTTTTTAACACAGTCCCTTCAAACGAAGGCTTCTCCTCCTTAGGCAAATCCTTGTCCTCGGCTTGGGCCACAGGCCCAATATACGGGTAGATAATGAACCCCTGGGCCCAAGGGCCCTACACACTCGAACAAAATTTTGAAAACTTGGAGCTTCAAGTGTGAAATAGTCCGTTCACACCCCTAAAAAATTTGAAATAAATAATAACTATCAAAATCTTTAAAAACACATTTAAAATCAGAAGTCTTTTTTTCCCTCCAACATAATGAGGATGCACTTGCAGAATGTGTCTTGTTGTGTCTGACTCGTTAGGGGTTTCGAAGTTTCTATGCTTCCTTTGATAAATTATCACTTAAGTCGTTGGTCTAATACTTCCTCTCAAACTCCCCTAAAACCCAACATGTGGGATCTTTAAGGAAGATTGTAGACAAGGTTTGAAACCAAACCACCTTTAAGGTAGGGACATTTGAACTTAGACCACATGTTTTGATACTATGAAAAATTATCACTTATACCAAAACTTTAAGTTGTTAGAAAATGATGAATTTAATCCTTTAATCATTATTCTAACAAAATTGTTCTTTTGATTTTTTTTTTTTTTTTTTTGGTTATTGTAAGCTAATGTCTTTTTTTCTTTTTAATGGGTGTATCAGATTCTTGAAACTGCATTTAAGAAGGAACCGTGGGTTTGGTTACAAAAGAGGAGTATGTTGAGAAGGTATTGTGATATATATATAATTACACATGCATTTGATGGGTTTTGAACCCACAACCTCATTCTCTAACTTGCTTGTATAAGAGCATCCACATTGGTGGAGCTATAATTTTAGCTATTTGGCTCCACTAAAAGCTACTTTATTTATTTTACCTTCTCACCTTACAAAACACTCAAAATCGGTGGTTTTATTTTAGCTTTCAACACAATAAAATAACATAAACAACACATTAAAATAATATGCCCACTATAATAAAATAATATATCTACTTCAATAAACAACAATCACAACCACATTTATATAAAAATAAATAAATATTAAAAAAAAAATCACAACCACCGATCAGCCACCACTTCACACAGCCCACCACCATAACCACCAAAATCAGCCCACAACTACCCAAGAAAATCAACCTACAACCACAAAAATAAAACCCACAGCATGACCCAAAACTAATGACCCACCACACCCACGACATGACCATAGCGCCGATGACCCACCACACAAACCTCACAGCAAGACCCATGAACGCCACGACACAAACCCACACCCACGACATGACCCAAAGCCGATGACTCACCATACCCACTGCATGACCACAATGCCGATGACCCACCACACCCACACCCATGGCATGACCCACCACAACCACACCCACACGGCAAAAGAAGAGACCCTCACATAGCAGAGAAAAAATTGAGGAGAAAGAGAGAGAAAATTTGAGAAGAAAAAGAAAAGAATTTGAGTGAAAATTTTGAGAATAAAGAGAGAGTTTTGAGAAAAGAAAAGAGCAAGAAAATGAAAGAGTGGAGAAAACGAGAGAGACAAATGAACAAAGATGAAAGAAAAGGAAGAGAAAAAATAAAGAAAAGAAGAAAGAAAAGAAATCAATAAAATAATTAAAGTAGTGTGAATGCAGAATAAAAAAAAATGTTTTTTTTTTTTTTTTTTTTTTTTTACCTTTGAGTTACAGTGCACAACCATCTTTAGCTGTGCACTGTAGCAAAGAAGCCAAAATTTTTGGCTATAGCTCCATCAATGGAGCCTCATTTTTGCATTTAGTGGTGCTAAAAATAGCAATATAGTTTTTTAGCACCACCAATGCTAGTGCTATAAGTGGAGGAGGTGTCATTTGTGCTAAAGCTCATTGGCAGTATTGTGATACACGAATTAAGATCCTTTAGGGTTATTAGGGTAACTCCTCCATGTAGTTCTTAAAATTTGCCCATCCATTTTGAAATTAGTGGATTGAATTTTGCCACATCATCAATAATCTAAATAAATGCCAAAATGATGATAGTCAACATTTGTTTAAATGTTGATGATGTGGCAAAATTTAATCTACTAATTTCTAAATAGATGGATAGGATTTTAGGAAAATCATATTAGAGTTACTCTAACTCTATAGGATCCTAATCACTGTGATACACACACAAGAGTAGTTTTTGTTTATGTTGACGAATGCAAATGAGGAGATGTGTACTTTTACTGTAGATAATTAATATTCGGACCAAAATTGAAGAGGAAGAGAAGGAGAAGCTTCAGAAGCAGCAACAAGAGTGAGTTTGAATCTCTATGGCTTTTGTGTTAAATTTGTGAAAGTTTGTGTATTTTTTACTAGAGCCATTTTGTGTTTGTGTGTTGTGAGATATTCTAGGGGTTCCTTATTGTTAAAGGGAGGAGGAGCTTCAATTAAAAAAACTTAAATAGAGGAATATAAAAGGGAATTCTCAGTTATCGTTTACTGATGATATCAAGAATGGTAGTGAAGAGAAGGAGGGTGAGAATGGTAACATTCTTTGACTTTAAAACTGAAGTATTATTGTTCTTTGATTACGAAAAATTGCTACCCATAATGCTGTATTTGCAATGTTATTGTAAATTTTTATCTTTTTTATTTTAAGGTCTGATTCTGGCAACTCTTCTTCCTCCCTTAAAAATGTGTGGAATATATTTATATATATATATATATATAGACAACATTTAGCTATAGTACCTTATATGCTACTCCTTAGGTTCTCTTCTTAAGATTTTGCTATGTGATTACTTAACTAAAAAATACACTTCCATCCCATGAGGAAAAATTCACATGGCAAAATTTTAAGAGAGAAACCTAAGGAACAATATCTAAATACCATACCTAAGTCTTACCCTATGGGTGTGTTTGTTTGGAGGTGAAATAAGGTGGATTGAAAACTTTGGAGAGAAAATGGGTTTGTGTCATTGTGTGTTGTTTGGTTGGGAGGAGGGGAAATAAAACTTTTGTGTGGGGCCCAGACATTTTCCACTTAGGCCCACAAAAACCTTTCTCTCCAAAATGGAGAGAAAATAGGGGAGAAAACGTTGAGACTTGCTGTGTGACAAAAATACCCTCACATTTTTTGCCTTGTCCTCATTATATTCCACATTCTATCGTATTAATCTATTGTTTCTTATTGATTTTGTTTCGTATGACATTCAAAAAAAAAAATTTTTTTGGGTCATCATTTGTTTATCTGCCTTGTCCTCATTATTGACCAGTTTACGTAACAATGGTCATGTGGATAATTTTTTTTTTTTTTTTTTTTGAAAATGTCTTCCCAGTTAACGCATAATCAATTTTTGTTGCCCATAAATTTTAAATTATATATAATAATAAAGAAAAATAATATAAATTTATATGTATTTGTGTTAATTTTTATATTATTTAATGAGTGTAAATATATCTATTTCTTATATATTATATAACAAGAACATAACAGTCAATTTATATAAACTCCATTTTTCATCCTCCCACTTTTCTACCCCTCCAACCAAACACACATGAAGGAAAACCAAATTTTTTCTATCCTCTCACTAATTTTTCATCATCTCATTTTTCCACTCCTCTAACCAAACGGGCCTTATATGTATATGTGGGCCCTGATCTTTAATTAGAAGCTACATGAAGTTACCAGCAGTATAGTAGCGGGTGAAAGGTCATGGGTTCTAATCTCTTAGGGTGAGTTAAATTATAAAGCAAAATCAGGAAAAGGGGGGGGAGGGGGGGAATGTAAGGTTGGAGCATCTATGTTGAATCTTTCCCTGTTATGTGTAATTAAAACTTCTTGCATCTCTTTGTGTCAATTCACTAATATTCTTGAACCTTCTGACAGTCTCATGCTGGGAAAGTTGTCGAGAGGCACTGGAAAGAACAAGATGGGAGGTATGTTTTTCTCTGAGTCATAAATTTTAGATTTGACCTATCACTGCATGTATGGCACCCTCAGCTATCAATCTAGGTTGTCTATAACTACCGTACCCCAGCATCTCAGTTCTCATTCTAGAACAATTGTTTCAAAAATATCCACTTGACTTCAATCTGTTCAGGAGCTTAGATAGTTGGTGTGATTACTTTTGTTTGGAGTGCTTAGCTTATCTAAAGAGTGCTACTCGCCTGGGAGTGCAATGGACAAGTGGCATTATGCTCCTTAGATGTTTTCTAATCACTTCTTTTTTATTTTTGTTTTGGCAGCTATATGACCCAACGAGAAAATGGGAGCGTTATACCATCCATGGGGATTGATTACTCGTCAAAGACATTCCCGGATCAAGAACTTTATGATATGTTTCGAAAACAGTAGAACCCTATTTTGTCATCAGTTGTTTGGGCTCGATTTTTGAATTGTTATGACTTACCTGCCAATTAAGAATGGGAGTTTTATTTCCTTTACTCTTTTAAGCAATTCATATACAGATCATGGAAAATGCTTGAAATAGTTTGTAGAGACTGTTATTAGTTATAATCTTCTTCCACTCTTTTGTTTCGTGCTTATACAGATGTGGTAACCTGACAGCTGCCTGCCTTCTTTTCTCATTGTTAAGTTGATCTCGTGGTAATATTTGGATGCAGTGGCAGAGCTATGTTTAAGGATGGGGAGCATGGCCTTCCAAAATTTTGAAAATATATGTAATTATTTTAATGTTTTTAAATAAGAGTTGGCTCCCAAATATTTGAATTAGTTCAATGATGCTCTTAAAAAAAAAAAATTGGTTTAATAGATATAGAGACTTTATTTTTTGCAATTCTATTTTTTATTATAAAATGTGCTCTTAAATTTGTTAAATATTTGATAAAGTGTGGCATCAAATATGTTTGAATATATTTTTTTTAACATATTATATTGCGATTAACAAGTCATTGACTCATTAAAAAATTAATGCCACTAAAACTACACATGAAATGTGTCTTTAGTTGCCACATAGTAAGTTAGAGCAAAATAGTTTCAAATATGTTTGGAGTCTAACTTATTCATCCAAGTTTTGGATCATTCATGTTTTTGAAAATTTCATTAGTTCAATTGAAAGATTTTTTACTTACTTTAGTATAAAATTTGATAATTTGTATTTAAAATGAAATTTTTAAAGAATTTCACTATGAAAATGGAAAAAATGAATTTAATTTTATGAAAGATCGCCATTAAACATAATTTTGATTAAAAATACTAAGCTTTTTTTTTTTTTTTTTTTTATATATATATACAACTTATCAAATAAAAAAGTGCGTATATATAATAAAAAAACGTGTGTGTATATATATGTATGTGGGGGTTGTCTTGATAAACATATTAGTGCCGTAGCTTGACCTCCCAAACAAAACTTTTTGACTCTGCCCCTGTTTGAATGGCAGTTTAAAATGTGCCTAAATTGTAGCAGTCAGAATCATAAGTTAGTATGGCTGGTCAAATTTATCAAATATCTTTGGCGATTGCCAAATTCTGCAAGTTTTCCCATACGGGAAAGAAGGAATTTATGTCATAGAGACATATAGTCAGTACTGGTAAGATCATAATAATTTTGTTTGTGGAAGGATGTTATTCAAAATATTCATAATTGAAGGTTTTGAAACGGTTTTCTTAAGGGATTCAATCACTTTACAGTTCAAGTGAAGCACCTGCCCTAGAAATTGTTGTGGAAGACTTATTTTTGGCTTTATTAAGAAATAAATTGTACTAAACATTTTGTGATATTTAAGCATATATAATAAATAAGATTAGGTCATGATTAATTTTGAACTTGGTGCACCACATTACATTTTATTCCATTGTGGTCAATATTGACCGTAGAAATAAAAGGATTTTTTTTTTTTTGGAAAAAAAAAAATAAAAGGATTATACTCACTCTTTATGATCAATGAAGTGGGTAACTCTAAAATAAATGGATTCAGTTAATGTGTGCTCTTAGGACACACATTAACCATCTATTTTGGGAAAGTTTGTATGGGAAATTGAAAAAAAATTGTCAAAATAGTAAATTATTTTTTCGTTTTTCCATAAAAATTTTCTTAAAATTATTTATTAATATATGCCCTAAAGGCATACATTAATAAATCCCAAAATAATTTGCTCCTGGATGCCCAAGACAGAGACCTATTTTCCATTCAAACCAAACTTCCACATTCGAATAAAAGGGGTGATTTGTCATCGAAAATTTATCTATATCCTAATAAGTACATTTTGTGCTCTCGTTTTTAATATATGGGGTGATTTGACCTTAATTTCTCTTTATGAGGTGAACAGGAACACAAAGCTATCAACTACAAATCAATTCTTTTTTTTCTCTTTGCATAAACAACTATTCCATTCACATAGAATATATAATTTTTTTACACTTACAGATGTAGTAGTAATTTTTTATTCTTATTCAGCACAAATAAATAAATAAATGTTTATTCTTTTCATTGTTTATTCTCTAGTGTTCATCAAATTGCAATCGTATGGAATAGAATAGACCCATAAAATTGCATACTAGTAAAATCATTTTATCTTATTTCTATATTATAAAGTATAAAACAAGGACAGTTGAGGTGTTTGTTTAACAAAACGACTTCTCAAATGTTAAAATAGCAAGAAGAAGTTTGAAGCCCAACAACAAGAAGTTTGAAGTCCAGCAAATTCTTTGAAAAACATCCACATTTGATTGAAATTACTTAATTGCTCCTACCTTCATTCGTGAGCTAAATACAAATGGGCTCTTTTTAGTCTTTTTGTAGTCATGTTTATAGTGCTGGCGGCCAAAATAGGTATTTAACCATAAAAATGAAACTATTTAGTTAGTAGGCGCTGATTAGAAACTATATACATTTTTAGCAAATCGAGTCTTAAAGACTCGATTTTGGGCTCTAAATCGAGTCTTTAATGCTCGATTTTTATGGGTTGTTTGCCTCTTGCGTGGCACTTTTTCCAGGTGGCGTCTACATGGAAATCGAGTCTCTAAGACTCGATTTCTAACCCAAAAATAAAACATCAAAGCCAAAATGCAGAAACAGCGGAAGAAAACGCATAAAGAAAGAAAAAAAAAAAGAAAGAGAAGAAGAAGAAGAAGAAGAAGAAGAAGAAGAGCTGGAGATCAGAGAAGGTATTCACCAGAGAAGAAGGAAAGACCAGAGACAGTCGTGGGTTGCGCGCCGCGACCTGGGTCGCGGTGCGACCTGGGTTCGCCGCGACCTGGGTCGCGCCGGGTCGCGCCCGCGACCCAGGTCGCGGCGCGACCTGGTCGCCGCGCGCGACCTGGGTCGCGGCGCGGCCTGGTCGCCGCGCGCGACCTGGGTCGCGGGCGCGACCCGGCGCGACCCAGGTCGCGGCGAACCCAGGTCGCACCGCGACCCAGGTCGCGCCGCGACCCAGTTCACTGCGCGGCGAACCCAGGTCACTGCGCGACTGCCTTCTGGTTTTTTTTTTTTTTTTTTTCTTTCCTTCTTCTCTGATGAACACCTTCTTGTCTGGGTTTTTTTTTTTTTTTTTTTTTTCTTTCTTCTCCGATGAAAACGTTGGTGCTGCCTTGTGGTTTTTTTTGTTTTCTTTTTAAATGTAAATCGAGTCTTAGAGACTCGATTTCCATGTAGACGCCAGCTGGAAAAAGTGCCACGTAAGAGGCAAACAACCCATAAAAATCGAGCATTAAAGACTCGATTTAGGAGCCCAAAATCGAGTCTTTAAGACTCGATTTGCTAAAAATGTATATAGTTTCTAATCAGCGCCTACTAACTAAATAGTTTCATTTTTATGGTTAAATACCTATTTTGGCCTAGTGCTGGCTGTTAGACATGTATATGTATATTTACGTTTTTATCCTTTAAAATTTTAAATAAGAAGAGTGAAAAAGCGTGGGTAGTTTTGTCATTTTGGCTCTACCTTTCTTGTATTCCAAAAAAATGACTAACTCGATGTTGAATATATAAATTTTATATTTAAATTAAATATTAAAAATTTAAAAATTAACTTAGTATCACATTATTTAAATCACAATGGTAGAATCTTGTGGAAATAGAACCATCAAATTGCATGTGCATAAAAGTACATAAGTAAAATAGATAATATTCAATTTCATTTTTCTTATTTATTCAAAAAAAAATTACTTTTACCGTTAAGAGCTTATAATCAAATGACACTTCTTAGTATTTCCAACAGAGACGTCACAGATTCAAATTCTCTCTACTCCATTGTAACCATTAAAATACATTTAAATTTAAAAAAAAACCATTATAAATATATCCTCTTCATGATTTAAATTAAATATTACAAATTTAAAGATTAGTTTATTTAAATAATTACCACAAAATCCTATCAGAGTGATGAACAGAACCCACCCCAACCCCATCTTGAAGTACTTTTTTTTGGGGGGGGGGGGGGGGGGGGCGGGAAAAATATAGTGACCACTCTTGTTCCCTAAACTGTTCACTTGGTTTAGGAATCAAAGACATCTCAAAAATAACACATTTGGTCTCTAAAGTATCATACATGGTTTATGGATTAAATGACTTACACTCTGTTTGTTTCATTGGAAAACTTTTTGTAAATATATTTTTTCTCATTTTCCAGTGTTTGGTAACACCAAAAAAAAAAAAAAAAAAACTGGTCAACGGAAAACAATCTTTAGTCAACGTAAAATCCTAATAAAAATAAAGCTTATTTTTTATAGATTGTTTTCAAAAAAAAAATTTGGAAAACAATCTCTCTCTCAGTTGTTGCATCTCCTATAAATATTATATTCGTTTATAACCGCGGGAATCATAATTTTTTGGCGCCTTCTCTCTCTCATGGTAAGCTCTCTCCCTTTCTCTCTCTTCTCTTTGCTTTTTATCTAATCTTATATTCTTTGTTTTGAATTCCAAGCTTGATTTTTTTTTTCCTCTAAGAAATTTTCGGTTTAATGAATTCTAGGCAAAAGTTACTTCTTTTTGCACATAAAAGTGTAAAAAATATATAAAATAAGGATGAGGCCCACTACTTTTTATGTGCTTTGTATGCAAAGGTGGCTTAATGTATTTGAGGGCCTAAGGCGAAAACTGAAATTGAGGCATTTTATATATTAAAATATGATTTTTTTTAAATTAAATATTATTTAAACTTTATTGTCTTGTTTTAGATGCAAAAATTACAACTAATTAACATGAACTACATAGATTTTTTTTTTTTTTACAAAGTCTATACACAAAAAAATTGACAAAACTTTTTACACGTGTTGATGTGGCATAATGACAGTAGTAAGTAAAAAAGTAATGATAGTGATGTACTTAGATAAAAACTAGTAAAAGTTTGCCAACTCAACTTGTGAAAAATGTTGTGAATTTTTTTTGTGTATTGCTTTTTAAAAAAAAATTATTTGAGAAGTGTTATATTCACAATATATTCACAACAAATCCTATGTGTTAAGTTATTACTGGTTATAATTTGAATTCATCATTGAAATTAATTTTTTGTCATTAATAATAGCCTGTAACAACCTATCACTTAGGATTTATTGTGAAAAATATTGTTGATGTAGCATTTCTTTCTCTCTCTTTTTCTTGTTTTTCATTTGATAAAAAATATTATTTTATTTATTGACTAATATTTGACTTAATTAATACTATTATAATGAAAAAAAAAAAAAACACTATTGGTTAAAATTTGGGGGCTTTTTTCTACTTGGGGCCTTAAGCGACCCCAACATTTGCTTCTAGTATAGAGCCAGCTCTATATGTATGTACAGTTTATATATGTGTATGTGTACGTTACTGTTTATATATATGAACAAGATGAGTGGTAAAGATCATGAAAATTTGACAACTAATTTTGATTGTGTCTATTGTCAAAATTTTAGTACAAAACCAAATTAATTATTGGTTTTTTATTTATATTGATTATATTAGTTGGTTTACATAATACATATATTTTAAATTATACAAGAATTTTTTTTTAAAAAAATTGCATACCAAACACCAGAAAACATTCTCAATATCATTTTCAAGGTCGTTACCAAACACTGAAAAATGAAATAGTTTTCCCAAAAATTCTTTCTGAAAAAATGAACTATTTTTTCAGAAAATGTTAATGTTAAAACAAACAGAGCGTTATTTTTCAAAGGTTCTTGTATAATAGGTGCCTTAAGGCTTTTATTAATAAATCATTTTAGAAAAACTTTAAGAGAAAAGTTAACCAATGTCCTAAGAGTATTAGTTTAAAGAATATTTTTAAAAACTTTTTATAAAAAAGAAAAAAGCATCTAAATTTTTAAACAACTTTTTATATTTTCTATAAGAATGGTATTAAAACTTTTCAAAAATGTCCCATTAACAAATGTCCTAAGGACATTCATTAATAAATCCGAATTTTAATACCACTTTCATGGAAAATATAAAAACGGTTAAAAAGTCGATCATCTTTTTTTTCTTCTTTTCCTATCCCAAAAAAAAAAAAAAAAAGTTTCTAAAAATATGTTATAAATCAAGATGTGTTTTGACCAAAATAGGTTAACTTTTCCCATTTTAATTTACCATACATAAGTTACTAGTTATTGCCCAGTTGTTGTTGCTTCAGATAAAAAAAAGTTACCACCTGGCTTGTCTGTGAAGGTCAATAAATAGGCAGTGTGTAATGTTTGCAAGAGTTTGACCCAAGAAAAAAACTTGTTCTTGGTCTCTAAAAACTCTTTTAACTCTCTCTATCTCTCTCTTGGTCCCTCATTTTCCACACGAAACAAAATTAAAATCAAAGAATAAAAACGCACACCAATACCAACTCTTACCCAAAATCTCCCAATGTTGGCGATGAAGAACTTTAGGGTTTTCTTCCTCGCTCTCCTCCTCCTCCTCGCCTCTCCAGGTGCAATTTCCAGATCTAGATCCCCACCCATTTCTCGATTATGACTCAATTTCATTTCTGTTTTGTATATTTTCGATTTTGATTATGATTATGAGAAGTTGATCATTTAGGGTTTTGACTTTTTTGATTGGGTTTTTCATGCATGCGTGGATGATAAAGCGGTTGATGATTGATTGATTGGATATATGAGATCTGGATAGGTTGAATTTTCTCATTCCGTTTTGAGTTTTTGCGGTTTCGTTTCGTTCCAGATTTGTTAGATTTTGGGTTTGTGTTGAATTTTTCTGTTTTAAACGCTTGCATGGTGTTTGAATTTTTGAACTTTTTGATGGATTGATTGAGTTTTTGTCGTGCCTTTATTGCTTTCGAAAGCGAAATTTGACTTTGTTGTGATAATTGCTTTTGTAAAATGAAAAAAAGTGTACTTTTTTGTTTGGTCGCTTTTGGAGGCAAATTTTGCGTTGGATTTTGATCAGAGAATTCAGAAAATAAAAAGAGGGTGCTTTTAATTTCTGATTAAGTTAACTACTTGAAGATTATTTAAGTAGTCACTTGAATGCATTGTGGGTTTTTGATCTGCATGCTTGTGGTGAAATGGGTAATGGGTTGTTGAAACTTGAATGCATGAGTTTAATTTTCATGACATGATGTAAGTTTATTTGTGAATTGTTGATAAATGATAGTTCTTTTACTTAATAGTTGCTAGGTGTCAATTGGATTCGGACGCGGAGGGTAGGGAGGCAGCTGAAGAAGTGGTGGCTGATCTTGGGATTGTTGGTGAGGATGTCCAAGATTTTGGTGATGGGAGTTTTAGCCCTGCTCCGGGAGTTGATACAGTCTGTGTTTTCCCGAAGAACAGTGCCCGATGTAATGGTCTTATCTATATTGTGTATAAAAGTGTCTTTTTATGTTGTGAAAGCTGCCCATGTTTAATTTGATATCTCTCTTTCTTGTAGTGATTACAGCTGGAGAAGAGACTGAATTATTGGTCGGCATGAAAAATGATGGTAATTTCTAATTAGAATCCCTATTTGGTAGTGTTATTTGCTTACTTTTTGCTTGAAATGGTATGTCAATTGTCATGTTATGTTTTGGCTATCTTTGCGGTGGTTCTGTATTCTGTCCTCTATGCTTCATATTGTACAATTTCTGTCTTTCTGAAAGATAAGTGCACATTAATGTTGTTTGCATGTGTCACTTCATGCAACTTTCTTCTCATTCTTCCATTTAACATTTGGAACTTAGCTCATTTGCTTCTTTTGATGATAAAACAGGGGAGGCAACTGTGAATATCATTGCAATTAAGGCCAGCGTTCATCTTCCTTTTGATCATCGTCTGCAAGTTCAAAATCTTTCTACACAGGTAATTCTAGGTGTACTCAAATTTTATTGCATGGTTTATTATGCATGATCTCCAAGTTTGTTGCATATCGTTTATAATGCAAGTACTGTGTTGAATTCATCAAAAAAATAAAAAGTAAGGACCATGTTGCCTATCTTACTATAAATTAGATTATGTTGTCTTTTGTAAGTTGATTTTTTTATAAAAAATAAAATTGTGCATTGAATTAGTATATTGACATTTGCAGCTGTATGCTTGCCCTAGATTCATGTGGGTGACTTCTGTACAAGTTTAGGCAATGTTACCTCATGTTCAATGTATTTTATCATAATGATTTTGCGTGTCAAAATACTTTTATGTTAATTGACAAATGCCTGGAAAATGTGTTAGTTTGTGTTGCCTATGAGATCTATCTTAAAAAGCACTTTCTCCTCCCATGATAATGGGATGGAGGATTGAGGTCTTGGGTTTCAAGACCCACTTAGTGTGTAACTTACCAATAATGAAATAAAAATGTAGTGTTACTTTGTGTTCTATCTGGCATACTTGTTTGAGTTTTCATGTGTTACAGTAACCTATTTTTTGGTATATACATGCTACTTCACATTGGCTGGCCTGTTTTTGTTGTCCTTTGTTGGTCACATTTCTCCTAAAAATCGTCATGTTTTCTATCCTATGTTAATAAAAAAGCTGTTTTTCTAATTCTCAATCTTTTTGTGCCTTACTGCTGTTGTGGTGCCCTTCCACTGGATGAGTTTATTTATCAGGTTGCACTGAGGGGGAAGCTGTATTTCTTTCTATGTATTGTCTTTGTATTAAAGCAGTCTTCTAGCTTTCTCGTGTCATTAATTTCTGTTTGCTATGTCCTTATTTACATGTACATTTGTGTTTTAATTCTAGGGCTTTAACAACGCAACAGTGCCAGCCTCAGCCCAGGCTACTTTCCCATACATATTTGCTGTCAGCAAGTTCTTGCAGGTAATGAACCATGGAAGTTATGTATTTTCCTAATAATTATTGTTGAGAATCAGTCTAATCTTTACTCTATTTCTCATTCCAAAATACATACAATTTATAAGGGGAAAAAAAAACTTTTTCTTGAGCTTAGGCATTTCCTTTTTCTTTTGCAGCCGGGCACCTTTGACCTTGTAGGCACCATCATTTATGAAATTGACCAGAATCCATACCAGAACACCTTCTACAATGGTACCATCGAAGTCGTTGAGGCTGGTGCTTTTCTTAGCATTGAATCCGTTTTTCTTGTTACCCTTGCAATTGCCCTTCTTGTCCTCCTTGGCATATGGATACGTGGTCAAATTCAGAATCTTTCCAAGGTATGCACTCTCAGTCCTGCATTTTGTATTATTTGACTATTGTAATGTTAAATGTAAAATCTCATTAACTTACACCCACAGCAGTGTCCAATATGACAATGTTAACTTTGTCCTGATACAAACCTTCATTTTATGTGCACTTACAATGTTAGTCTTTGAAACATACTAATTTTGTAGCATTGAGGGATTGGAAGGTTCTATTTAACCTGAGTCTTTTGCTGCCTTTACCTTTAATTCTTCTTCTTCTCTCTGTGAGAGATCAATGTGCTTATTGGATGCTTGTTTATTTATCTCCTCATCACGTTTTATATTTATATTGTGTATGCTTCCAACTTCTATTAATTCTTATCTGTTTGTACTGGGTTAGAAAACTAAGAGGGCTCCCAAGGTGGAAGTTGGAACTAAGACTACAGATGCTTCACTGGATGAGTGGCTTCAGGTGAGTAGTTTATGCTTCACCATGGCATTGAATGTTAATAGAAACTGTTGTCCTGTTGATTGTACAAAGTATTAGTGGCTGGCTTTGGTTTCTTACCTTCTGTTTGCCTGGTGGCTGCACCCTGCCACAGTGGGGTGGGGATTGGTGTTTAAAAGGTGGTTTAAATTACATTTACATGGGGCAAATTAAATGAAAAAAAGGTAGTCAACGCCTTTGTCGATTTTGGTCTCTTGGATTTTTCGTACAGAACTTAAAAATCTTAAGGGCTAGCACAGTCATCTGTGGACCATACCTTATGAAGTGGAGGTCACTAATGTCTCCTCTTCTTGGGGCAAATAAAAAAAAATCCATATGGAACTTAAAGGTCTATTATTGCTAGTGGGAGTTCTCTTTTACTGGCTATTAACACTGAAATTGTGATGGCTTGCTGATGTACTATTTTTTCTACCCTTTCCAATGCTCAGGGAACTGCATATACTCTGTCATCAGCCAACAAATCAAAGAAGAAAAAGTAGATAGGCAATGCTCATCCAGCTCAGCTGCACAAGCCACTACACTGAAGCACAGACTCTTGTAACTCTCACTAGACATTTTGAGATTTTAAGAGAGCTCAAGAAAGTCAGTAGTTTTGAATTTAGACCAGAAACGAACTCTCTTGCTGTTGTAGCCTTTGGTTTTTTTTTTTTTTTTAAATATTTAAATTTTATTTGAGATGACATTGAGCATTTTGAGGTAAAATTAACGCAGATTTGAGTTAGGAAGGATACAATTTTCTGTTCAACTAAATTATTTTCTTAAATCCATGCCCTTTTTCTCTATGAAGCTTGTAGTTTTGAATTTAGACCAGAAACGAACTCTCTTGCTGTTGTAGCCTTTGGTTTTTTTTTTTTTTAATATTTAAATTTTATTTGAGATGACATTGAGCATTTTGAGGTAAAATTAACGCAGATTTGAGTTAGGAAGGATACAATTTTCTGTTCAACTAAATTATTTTCTTAAATCCATGCCCTTTTTCTCTATGAAGCTTTTTGTTGATGCATCTGGTGTTGGTTTGGTTTTCTTGTCCAGATATTACTGTCTTTGTGGTTGTAGATGAAACTAATGCAGCTAATTCTGCATTTGTTTTTGTCAAGTGGCTAATGATGCTATAAAGATTCTTGGTCAGTTGAATGTTCTGATGTGATCCCATGTGTAGCAGATATTGGTGTGAAAATAAATCTGATAAAAAAATTATTAAATTTTCCATGTGAAGTTATCTTGTGGTAGATCTGCCCCCAATTCTAGTCGTTGACATTTGGTGATTAAATTTGGAGGAAGCAAATTGAAAATTTTAAACTTTTGTGAAGATTACACGGTTCGGGTTCTAGTAACACACTCTGTCTGTGTGTGTTTTTTTGTGGGGGGGGTGGGGGGGTGTTGGTGTTGGGGGTTGTGGAGGAGTTTGCGAGTTTATTAAAATAAACATTTACTGATTTACTTCCCTCGTGATGCAAATGCAACCCATTTTAATTTTGTCTGCTCTTCTCCTGGTTGGGACTGAATTTGGTTTCAGTCACAATCATGGATCTCTACAATCTGCTCAAAATTTCACAGAAATCCATTTTACTTGGTTCTTATTTGAAATATATATGTTGTTGAAGCCATAAGTCTTTTATTCACATGGTCATAAGGTTTCAATTTTGGGATTTTTATTTCAGTTGGGATAATTTCAGGTGTCTTGATTTTGGCTTTGTCATAGTTCTGGCTCCCATGGGTGCGTTTCTCACTGTCATTTTTCTATTGAAGTAGGGATCTCCAAGGAAGGTTTCTTGTGTTCTTTGAAGTAACGGGGAAATTTCAACTTGGATGATCTAACAAGGATTTCTGCCACTATGTTGGTTTTGTGTCACAACAAAGAGAGCATTTTATGCACTAGGTATCTCACAGTTGATGGAGCCAGTGAGAATAATTCTTCCAATATCATGGGTATGTATGTGTATGGGTTAGTAGTAACCTTTATTTTTTTGGGAAACAGCACAGTAGAGTTTTATTGATTAAGAAATAGGATGAGCAAGCAATGCGGCATTCATGTCATTCCTCATCTAGATCAACAAACCAACAAATCTTTCGATCATTTTGTACAAACTCTAAATTACAACCCTCTAGAGAACATGAATAATCCTAGAATTGAGATTGAAACTAAACCCAAATTGTTCAAATTGAACAAATTATTATTATTTTTGAGTAAAATTGACATTCAGACCCCAAGAATTGAATGAACAATGAGTTTTTTTTTTTTTTACTACATAAATCAATAGTTACAACAATGAAGAGAAAATATTTGAACCTTGATTCTTCTCATAATAGAGAGCAGACAATGTCATTGAATTATAAGACTTTTGACACAATGAGTACACAGTGTAAAGTATAAACATTAGGCATTGTTTATTTATTTTTTTGGGAGGGGTAGGTGGAGGGTGGTTCTACGTTTCATCTATGTTGATTAAATGAGGTGAAACTAATTTCTTTTGTTTTGTTATTAGAGAGATTTAAACCTTAATTCTCCTCACATAACAAAGACCAGACAATATCATTGAATTATAAGACTTTTAACACAATGAGTGGACAGTGTAAAGTATAAACATTAGACATTATTTGGGGGGGAAGGTGGAGGGGGGTTCTACATTTCATCAGTGTTGATTGAATGAGCTGAAACTAATTTCCTTTGTTTTGTTATCAGATTTCATGCCTTTTTTTTTTTATTCAAAAGAACAACTCCTTAGGTCTCCCAAACAACCAAATAATAAAGTTTCTTTATGCTTTTTTTGAGTAGAAAGGGTGGTAAGTCAATTGCATGGGAGCTTTTCCAATCTCTGGACAAATTTTCAATGTATGAAAATGGCGTTGTACTTGACCGGACCACAAAATTATGGTTACCTACTATGGCAATCTCAAACTGATACGTAATCACTACATTAAATCAAATGTCTTCTACTTTGTCAAACTTTTACCTAATAAGGATGCTTCATTTATGATGATATATATTAAGCCTCCCAATTTGCATAAACATGGCATTTTCAGGATTGATTATGAAACTATATCTATCCACACATTGCTTAAACATAATGGTTTGTGTTTTCTCGTACATGTAGGGTTTGTTTGATTTGGCATTTTGGGAGCTTAAAAGTGCATTTTTAAAACCCAAAACTCTGTTTTGCAACAGCAACTCTTTGTAGTTTTTTTACAAACACTCATTTTAAATCCAAAACACCATTTTACAACCTCTTATACAAACACACCCTATGATATAAATACAAGAGAAGTTTGGTTTAGGAACCCACCCCTCCCAACCAACAAGTCGGCTTAATACTGACATTTTCAAGATTGCTTTTTTTTTCCTTTATTTCTAAACCTGATTTTGTTTCCAAAAATATTCCTTGATTTAATTGATGATGCACCTTTTCTGTTGCTTTCGTGTAGAGAGCTACAATATGAGAAGGTGAGAGAGAGTGAGAGAGAAGAGAAAAGAAAAAAAATTTATGTGATGTGGTTCAACTTTTTTGTTTTCTAAGAAAGGTGATTTGATTCAGCTTGATAGCTTTCATCTACAGTAAAAATAAAAAATAAAAAACCTTTGGAGGATGTCATAAAAAAACCTTTCCACTTATTTATTTATTTTTAAAACGAAGGTATTTAGACATTTTCTCAAGTATTGATTACATTTTTTTGAGCTTTCATCTACCATAGAAAACCTATGTTAACCATAGACTACCCTTAGATGTAGTACATCAAACCTAGACTGATATCTTTAATAAATCCTATCAACTATACATCAGAAGTTGAAATTAAAATAAATAAATAAAGGTCTAGGTTTAGAGTGTAGAATGATATTACACTATGTTTTGGACAACTTACTACTGACAGTTAATAGAACAAGGAACCTACACCGTGCAGTTGAGTATTGGTTATGAAAACAAGAAAGTCCAAACTTAGGGTTTGTTTAAAAACCGCTTATTACTGAAAATACTGTAGCAAAATAATTTTTAAATGTGTGAATAGTGTTATGGGACCCAATTTTAAAGAAAAATTTGTTAAAATCCGTACTTGCAGGTTCCGTGAACAGTGCACAAGACCACACAAAAAAATGCAGATACGCAAGTCCAATGTTTTCAGTGCAATCCAAACATACACTTAGTTCACATTTATAAAGTGGTAAGCATGTCATGTGAGCAGAGTTATTATAATCAGCCAAGTTACACCTCCTAAAGAGTCCTTCCATTTAGTGTAGTATGCATCAAACATCATGATCACAATGTGTATCCCGTGAATCAAAGCATTTGGAATTTGTGGATTCTTTTTGTTACTGCACTTGTGTAAGTCGACAGATTTGTATGTTGAACCTTTTCAGGCTTCTATCAAGTGATTTTCAGTCAACATTGTAGGTATCTGCTGTTGGAGACTGGTTCATGGAAAAGGCTAGAAAAACCCATTTAAGGTTACGTTTGACATTGACTTAAAAAGTCAACTTTTTTAACTATTTAACTTATTTTTACTACTATTTAGCTTATTTTTGTTATTATTAATACATCCTATTGCACTTTTTGGTGCTATTCATGAGTCATACTATACTATTTTAGCTACTTTTTAGTTTTATCTACAATCCTTTCAGTAAAAAGTTTTTAGTTTTAGCTAAATAATTGTTTGTTTGGGATCCACTTATTTTACTGAAACTAAAAACTTTTTGTTGAAAGTACTTAAAAGTTACCTGAAATAGTATGGCAAGACCCATGAATAGTACCAAAAAGTGCAGTATAACCCATAAATACTAGCAAAAATAAGTTGAATAGTAAAATAAGTTGGCAAAAATAATCTTTACCAAACGGACACTAAGGGTACGTTTGGTACGCTATAATAGCTTCTGTAATGGAATAGTTATTCATGTGTAATATCAATTCAGTCATTTGGTTGCATCTTTATTACATAAATTAGATATTACATTGGAATAATTATTCTTTAAATTAAAGAATAGTAATTCATTTTTAAAATGGATGTAATAGCTATTCCTTAGTACATATAATAGGTTTTAAAATTAATAAATTTTTTAAAAATATAAAGTTTCCTTATACATCATCTATTACAAGCTTTCCATATGTAACAACCAAATTTATGAATAGTAATAGTTATTTCATTACAATGTCTTCTATTCTAAGTAATAAAGATTATTATTCCTAATGTAATCTACATTCAGTGTACCAAATGTACCCTAAGTTGTTCCCAAACGGACTCTAAGAATAACACATTAAAGGTCTATTTGGATGCCGCTTATTGCTGAAAACTGAAAACTGAAAAAATACTGCTGCAAAATAATTTTTAAATGTGTAAATAGTGCCATGGCACGCATTTTTAATGAAAATTTTGCTAAAGAAAGAGGTTTGTGGGTCCCGTGAACAGTGCACAAGACCCACTGATAAACGCATTCTTTAGCCAAACGCAAACGTTGATACAAAACACTGTATCCAAATGTATTTTAAGTGTCTGTTTGAGAATAGCTTATTTAGTTTTTTGCTGAAAAAGTACTAAAATATACTTGTATCTTGAAAAATGCAAGAAAAAGTGAGATTTTAAAAAGCTGTATATAAAAACTAAAAATCAAAAGCTGAAAGCTGAAAATAATGCCAAACAGCCTCTAAGCAATGCATCTACCAGAGTAGGCTTCTCCACAAATTTTGTGTTTCCTCATGCCATTTCTAATGATTTAAAAACCAGTGTCTAATTATATTATACCATTTTAACAAACTACTTAATTGTTGTCAAATGGGGGGCACATGATCATTCTAATATATGTTTACTACATTAAGATATATATTTTTAGAGTAAATTGCATTTTTTGTCTCTCAAATATGAGGTTAGTTCGATTTTAGTGTCTCAATTTTATGAGATTTGGGATGCTAAGATACCCATGTGAAACAACCTAATTGAACCAACCCAATATTTAAGTGATCAAACTCAGACCAACCCTATATTTAAGTAACCGAAATTGTACCAATCTCAATTAAAGGAATCAAAAATCAAATTTACCAAGCTCCAAAAAACAAAAAAAATCAAATTTACCTCAAATTTCAGAGATGAAACTATTCATTTTTTCGGAATTTCAAGGACCAAAATCAAACTTATCCCAAATTTCAAGGATCTTTTTTTAAGCAACCCACCTTTTTTTTTTTTTTTTTTTTAGTTTAAGCTACAGTACTGAGCTGGTATCTCTAGCAGCTCACTGTAGCATTTATTCGCTTGGTATTTTAGAACTACCATAATCCTTTATATGCCTCATAATTACTTTATGAATAAAATTTATTCTGCAACTACCTTGAAGTTATTAAAGACAGCGAAAGCATTATTATCTATAATGTATATTGTCTTTCTACAAGTGTGTAAAAATTTAAAATGCGGTGGACTAATTGGTTTATAAGTGTAGGTGATCCACGTGAAGTTGATGTGTACTTCAATAGTCTCAATGTCTTTAATGTGACTTCTACTTTTCATAGCTTCTCTAACTGTATGGTCTTTAAAAAATCAAATAATGCAGTGCCATTTGCCTATTTTGCAAAATAATGAAAAACTTTACAGTAATCCAACCTGTATTTTTGTAAAAAGCATAGTATTTTTGAGAGCTGGTAATGTGCCTTCTATTTTTCATAGCTTCTCCAACTGTATGGTCTTTAAAAAATCAAATAATGCAGTGCCATTTGCCTATTTTGCAAAATAATGAAAAACTTTACAGTAATCCAACCTGTGTTTTTGTAAAAAGCATAGTATTTATGAGAGCTGGTAAGTAGGTTTAGTTAGATACAGAGAACACAGAAAGATATAAGTTGTGTAGTTGAGAGCTCATTCAATGAAAGATAATGGCCTTAGGTGACAAAGGCAAGTGTGCATCGTGACTGTCTTTCTCAAATCGAAAACTATAATTCATTTCAATGGGTCCTTAGCCTCATGTGAGGCTTTAAAGTTTGGTGTCGGTGAGCCTTTCATATGATCATATCCTTGCTTCAATCTCACTATATAATAAGGCTTTTGGAACTCTTATCACTCAAACCATAGAAGCATATAGCTTCTTAGCTCATAAGCTATTTTCTTCAGTTTTAACACTTCATCTCTGCGCTTCATAATTATTGGGAGCCAAAGGAGTGGTTTCCCAATGCGGATTCTTCCTTTGTGCTTCTGGGCCACCTTGCTTTTTACAGCAAGTTTCTGCTATGGTGATCATAAGACAGTTGAGGTAGTTGGGCTAGGAGAATGTGCAGACTGTGATCAAAGTAACATTAAGACTAAACATGCCTTCACAGGTATGGTTTTCTTTTTTGGAACTGTCATAAATACTGAATTGTTCATAGTTGATGCATTGTTTCTTTTTTATTCTACTCGTGATGGGTGCATTGTTTTTTTAAATGTCAATATCAAGTTTGCCTTGTAAAAGTGCAATGTTGGCATGCTTTGACTTGAAATGCTACTATTTGCTAATCTTGGTCCCATATTCTGTTTAGGGTAAAAGTTATGGACATTTCCTTTGGTGTGACATCAAAAATATTGTTTTCATCTTTTTCAATGATAATTAAATTCATTTAGGTCAATGCTACTATGTGATTAAATTTAATTGAGGAACCTAAGGTATGTCAAGTAAAAAATTATACTTAAGTTTTAATCTACATTCTAATACTTGAAAATGGTAAAAATAGAAATTACCGACATAGGAGTCCAATAGCACCAACTGGTCGGATTCAAGATGGCTATTATCCAATCAGATCTGATACTGTCTGTTATTCTTATTTTCTTGTGTTTTGTCTCAATCAAATTACTGACTTTTTTCTTGCATATGATTAATGATGCCATATACAAACAATATTGAAAAACAAGTAACAATAATTTTGTGTATCATTGTGCAGGGCTTCAAGTGACAATTGATTGCAAGCCAGAAAATGGAGACTTCAAGACAAGAGGGGTAGGGAAACTCGATGAAGAAGGAAAGTTCAAAGTGTCTATTCATCATAAAATTGTAAAAGATGGAAAACTGAATGAAGAGTGCTATGCACAGCTTCACAGTGCATTAGCTGCACCATGCCCTGCACATAATGGCCTTGAGTCTTCAAAAGTAGTATTCAAGTCCAAAGCCAAAGGAAAATACACGTTTGGGTTGGCTAGTAAACTCAAGTTCTCCCCTGTGACATGCACTTCAGCTTTCTTGTGGCCTCACTTTAAGCACCCACCACTACCCAAATTGCCACCTTTGCCTAAGTTGCCTCCCCTTTCTAAGTTCCACCATCCACATTTTAAGAACTTTGGTCATACATTTCCCTTCCCTCCTAAGGTATTTCCACCACTACCACCAAAGGTCTTTCCTCCCATATATAAGAAGCCTCTTCCTCCACCAATACCCGGCTTCCCTCCTAAGGTCTTTCCCCCACTACCACCAAAAGTCTTCCCTCCCATATACAAAAAGCCTCTTCCTCCACCAGTACCTATCTACAAGAAGCCACTTCCACCCCTTCCTAAAAAGCCATGTCCACCACCTATTCCAATTTACAAAAAACCACTTCCACCACCGGTTCCTATCTATAAAAAGCCACTTCCACCTCCAATTCCAAAATTCAAGGAGCCACTTCCGCCTCTTCCTAAAAAGCCATGTCCTCCACCTATTCCAGTTTACAAAAACCCACTTCCACCACCAGTTCCTATATACAAAAAGCCGTTTCCACCACCTGTACCTATATACAAGAAACCACTTCCTCCACCAGTTCCTATATACAAGAAGCCACTTCCGCCACCTATACCTATATACAAGAAACCACTTCCTCCACCAGTTCCTATAGACAAGAAGCCGCTTCCACCACCTTTACCTATCTACAAAAAACCACTTCCTCCACCAATTCCTATATTCAAGAAGCCACTTCCACCACCCGTCCCTATCTTCAAAAAGCCATTTCTACCTCCCATTCCAATCTACAAACCAAAACCACCAATATTCCATAAACCTCTTCCTCCATTTTTTAAGAAGCCATGGCCACCCATTCCTGAAACCCCTCTTCTTCCTAAGCTACCTCCTATTCCCAAGTTGCATACAAAGTATTTCCCACATCCCAAGTTTAAAAAATTCCCTCCCTTGCCACCTTTTCCTTCTCATCCTTAGGCCACAGCAGTGTCCCAAATGTAAGTGGAAACAATGTTGTAATGTGTGATGAAGGTTAGTGTGGAAAATTTATAATTTATTGTTCCAATAAAGCTTTTAAAGAAGAGATATGATGGAAATGAAACGGCAGAGAGAGAGGGGGGGGGGGGGGGAGGGGGGATTGGGGGTAGGGTGAATCATTGTTTATTACTTGCAGAAGTTAGACGCGTGTGGATTGGTTTTTTGTTACATTGTTACCATGGGACTTTCATGGATGTTCAAATTCATCTGGCTGTTGTAATAATTTATGATGGTACTGTCTCTGTACTCTTGCAAGATATAGATCCTCCATTGTAATTATTTGATACATTCTCAATGAAATCAAGTTCTGATTTTATTGCTTGTCTTCTGCATGCTTTGTTTCATGCATGGCTTCTTTTTAGTCATGCAAGCATGGTAGTGCCTCTTTCAAAAAGCCATCATTTGTGTATGTGTATGCTTGTCCCGTTGTGCCTATCCCTCCTTGCGTATAATATCAAGTTTTATAATTATCGTAACTTATAAATATTTATTAGTAACTATTATAATAATCAAGATTCATATTTGTAAAAAAAATAAAAGAGAGCAAAAATTATATTTTATTGAACTTCCTAGTGCAATGCACAAGTTGTTGACTAGTCAAGGAAATGAAATTTAAGGCATGAATTAATCAACATATTATAATGCGTGCCATATGAAGAGCTTGTTAAATTATAGGAAACAGTAAACAACAAGGAACAAGGAGGAGAAAGGATCGTGGTAAATATCCATATCTCACATTGTTTACACTTGAACTGTGATTTCTTGACTGGTCTCGGTTGAATCTCCTTTCGCAGCCAAAAATTGGGGTATTTATAGCCAAAAATTGATCCCTAGGGTTTGGTATTTGTGCTGATAAGCTTTGAGCCAAGTATAGAGTCTGTTTGGGATCCACTTATTTTGCTGAAATTGAAATTTTTTGTTAAAAGTATTATAGATAAAGGTAAAAATTAGCTGAAATAGTATAGTGTTAACTGAAATAGTATAGTGAAACTCATGAATAATACCAAAAAGTGCAGTAAAACCCATGAACAGTAGCAAAAATAAGTTGAATGGTAAAACAAGCTGGGTTTTTTAATTTGGAACCAAACACACACATAGAATGAAATGACTTTAAAGAACCTTGAGTACATGTTGGAATAAAATGGGGTGTCTACAATCTCCAAACACAGTTTCTTCACCATTAGATGATGTGAGTTCGAACTTTAAATAAATTTCGTCAAAATCTTCTTTAGGGTCATATATGATTTTAAATTTTAAACAATTTTCTTATTCTCTGGTCTTAACCCCTCCTTATAATTTCTTCAAATTCTTCGCAAAATTTTCTCGCAATAAAAAATCTATGTGCACATGATTGATGTCTCCAGTAAATTTTAAACTCCTTTGACCCTAAACCATAATGGTTCTTGATCAAGATATGCAATAGATTGATGATAATTGTAATAAGAAATTGATGTAATCAAAATAAAAATCTGTCTTTTGATTGTTTAGAAAAAAATTTTAACAAATTTTTGGAATGGTTGATTAGTTAGTGGAGGAGGAGAGTGACAGTAACGGTGGCTTACTTTCTCTCTTAGAACCAACCAATAGTTGTGATATCACTATTGGTCCTAATTGTGTGGATGGTAATCTCGACAAGGTGGTGATCACCAACATATTTGTAGAGAGACTGATTAAAGACACAAACGGAGAGTTTTATATTTATAGACTTGCTCATGTCTCTTAGGAAGAGATATGTTTCTTCACTAAAAAAAAATTAGGGATAATTACAGTAAACCCACCTGAGCTTTGGCCCGTTTGCACTTTGCCTACCCGTGGTATAAAACTTATCACTTTGCCCCCCTGTACTTCAATCCGTTACCCCCCCGTTGCCCACCTGACCCTCAGACGTTAGTCTAACACCCTTTTATTCCAAATTAGAACATAACACGGATCAAACAGCTTGTCATGCACTCTTTTCTTCACGAGCCCTAGAATCACGAAAATCGTTGTAATTGAGCTGGTGTTTTGATTTTTCTGATCGTGCTTTCGTGTGAGGGTGAGGTTCTGACTTTGGGTTGTCTGGAGGCACTGAATATTCGAAGATAGATCATCACCAGGTACGACATTTCTGCGCTGGGGTTTCAAGTTTTGAGCTGTTTCAAGTTTTGAGCTGGGGTTTCAAGTTCTGAGCTGGGGTTTCAAGTTTAGAGTGGTAGCTTCGATAATCGATGTCTTCTTCGAGTGGAAATTACTCAGGTTCAAGTGGGCATATGTGTACATATGAGACTTGTGTGCTGAGAACAAGTCTGACAGTGGATAATTTTGGGAGAAGGTTTCTGGGTTGTAGCCAATATAAGGTAAGTATACTTCTTACCTATTCTAGTTGATTAACGTGAGATTGGAATGTGATGTGTTCAATTCAATTTATGAACAGCTTGGTCCTAAGTGCCCTTTCTTTAAATGGGTTGATAATCCCACTTGTATGCGTGGGAATGAAGCTGCCCATTTGGTGCAACAAAAGCTGGATTTACTGCGGAGTGAGCTGCAACTTGCACATGAAAGGGAAAGAGAAGCTACCCAGGCAGTAGCAGAAGCTACCCAAATGGCAAAAATTGCTCAAGACAGGGCAGCAAAAGCCACTGAGAGGGAGAGAAAGTTTCGAGCTTCCTCTGTTCAAGCCAAGGAGATAGCAGTGAGAGCTTTAGAGTAAGAGAGAAAGTGCAGAATTGCACTAATTCTGTCATGGTTTTTTTTTTATTTTGGTTATGTTGTTTTCATGTTTTGGCTCAAATGAGAATGTTGGAATGATGAGATTGAGTCTGCCTGATGGGTTGTAATATAAGCTGCTGTTGGTGTAATAGAACTATGAACCACTTAATAATATAACCTTTTTAAAGATAAAGTGTTATTTATGTTAGATGTTGTTGTATTTTTTGTTTAAAGTGAATTGGCTACTTATGAGCTGTTGGTGTTTTGTTGGATGTGAGCTGTGTTGGTTTGTGCATAAAGTGCATTGTGTGAAGACAATTGTGTTGAAAGTGAATTTAAAGTGCATGACAATCTGTCAACTTGCAAGAAAAAGACAACACATACACCCTGCACACATAAACAAACTCATATAATAATAACTCATATAACAGAATAATAATTCTAAACACCTGTCATTAAGTTGGGAAATTGTATACATATTTTTTGGTGTCATTGAATAGTTTTTCATCAACCACCAGTAAATATAAGGCATTTGGTACAACAACCAAAACAATTGCAACTGCCCAATGTTTAAAAAACTTAAAAAAATACAAAAAGTGTTTGCTGGCCATTATCTGCCCTGCCATTGTCTACAAAATACAAAAATACAGTTGCCCTGCCATTGTCTACCCTGCCATTATCTACGAACTACATAAAACCCTAACACTACATAACCCTAATGCATTATACATAGCAACAAAAATCTTCATTTACTGCCCCTGCCGCTGCCCCTGCCTCTCCCACCACAACTGGCCTTTCCACCTCTTGTTCTACATTTCTGAGCCCTAGCTGCATCACCCCTTCCTCTCAAAGCAACTCCTCTGGTAACAGGTGGTCTTGAAGGTTACAAAGTACAAGAATTCACATGTTAGCTACCCAGCATCACAGTTTTATGAATAAAACAATGAACCTAACACTATAGTACCTGTGATGATAGTGGTCTACTGTCCCATGTTTCTGCAGGGGTGTGTGGTGTTGGCTGGGTTGAAGAGAACCAAGGAGCTCCTCTAACTGTATACCTAAAGTCTGAAGAGTACCACTGACTTGGTTTCTATGACCATGGAGCTGGTGGTCCTAACCATGGAGCTTGTGGCTGTGGAGCTGGAGCTTGTGGCTGTGACCCTGCTGCCTGGTTGGATGAGGATGAGGCCATAGTGTAAGGCTGATGTGTTGGTGGGGGCTGAGCTGAGGATTGGGTTTGTGATGTAGAAGGCCTTCCACTTCCCTGCAACCAAATATGAGCATATTTTTACAATGTCAGTTATTGCCATTTTCCATTTGCATAAAAAAATTGCTAAAAACTTACAGATCTCCCTTTCTGCAATCTTTGCCTCCTCTCCCATGGTGTCTCACCAGTGACATTGGCCTTGCATCCCCTTGCATTGTGCCCTTCCTGTTGACACCTTCCACACCTCACTGCCCTGTTTGCTCTAGACACCTTATAAGGGTTTGGCTCATCAGCATCTCTCCTCCTCTTCATGGGTGGCCTACCTGGTGGCCTATAGACTACAGGTGCAACAGGCTTGGGTTGGCCACTTGACACCCACTCAGACTGGCCAGGCATGGGGGGTATAGGTGTCTTGTATGTCTCCACATAAGCATCCTTGTAGTAGCATGGATGGGTGTAGTCTTCTGGCTTCTCACGATTCACAAAAATGGCTGCAACTCCATGCTTACAGGGGATTCCTGTCAAGTCCCATACTCTACAACTGCATGCCCTATTTACCAAATCCACCACATGCCTTTCTCTCTCATTGTCAACCTCATACACAAACCTCCCAGAAGGTATTGCACAGAAACTCTTACACTCTAATTTTAACTGCTCCAACTTTTTTTGTATGCTTGGACACAAGTTGCCACCATACTTTTCTATGCCAGTCTTCTTTATATACAGCCTGCTCATAAGCCTAACTCTGATCCATTCCAGCATTGATAAAATGGGCTTGTCTCTAGCCTTCACAATCATAGAGTTAAAACTCTCACTCAGATTGTTTACCATACAATCTGTCAAAGCTCTTGGAGAAAAGTGGGATCTGGTCCACTGTGCAGGCTCTATATCAGCCAGGTACTTCCAAGCTTGTCCATCCAAACTCTTAAGATGGTCCATCCCCCTCTCAAATTCCCTGGCTGATGTTGTGCCAGCACACCTCCACAGTACACTCTTCAACTCCATGCCCTTGTGGTTAACCTTGAAGTTGTTGTATATATGCTTCACACAATACCTGTGCTCCACAGTTGGGAATAGAGTCTCCATTGCAGGTAGAAGGCCCTGCAATCAAGTAAACAAGTAAGCAAGTAAACAAGTAAGTAAGCATTCAATATAATGAAGGTAAGCATGTAATAAGTCATGAGCTAGATGATAATACCTTCTGCCTGTCACTGATGAATACCAGATTGAGCTCCTCTGGCCTGCTAATGTCATCTGCAAATTGCTCCAAGAACCAGGTCCAGCTATCCTTGTTCTCTTGTTCAACCACAGCCATTGCCACTGGGAATATATTGTCATTTCCATCCTTGGCAGTGGCAAATAGTAATTGCCCACCAAACCTACCCTTCAAGTGGCATCCATCCAGCCCAATAAAGGGTCTACAACCACCTAGAAAGCCAACCTTCTGAGCATTGTACCTAATGTACATCCTTTTAAACTTGGGCTCTGCATTCTCATTATCCATCTCTATTTGCAGAATCACCCTACTTCCTACATCTGTTCTTAATATCATTTCTGCATAATCTCTAAGTAGGCCATACTGAGCCTCTTCATTTCCAGTAATCAACTCCCTAGCTGCCTTTCTTGATCTATACACCTGACTAAGACTTAAGTCAATTGAAATCTTTTGCATCACATGGTGCTTAACACCTGAGACCTCCCAATTAGGATTCTTACCAAAATCCTCCAAATACCTCTTTGCCACATAGGCTGATGTAACTTGCCCATTTTTAAATGTTAGGGGGCAGGTACACTCGGGATAAAGTGTCTTGATCTCAAATATGCACTCTCCAATCACCATTGAGGCATAAATCCTCCATCCACAATTGTTCTTACAATGTACAGAAATCTTCGTCTTCTCATTCAACTTCCACTTAACATCAATGTGATGCTGAATCACATACTCCCTCAAAGCCTTCCTAAACACCTGGGAGTTTGGGAACTTCATCCCTTTCGCCAACCTAACATTTCCCATATCAGTCCTCTCATTGAACTCCAAATTGCCAGGCCCCTGCTCTTCATCAGAGCTATCCACACTTAGAATATCATCCTCCAAAGCTGGTTCAGCCCACTCTTCATCTAAATCTATGTTTGAAGGAGGAGCATTGCTTGGGCCAGGTGCATCTGTGTTTGGTTGAGGTGTATTAGTGTTTGGATTAGGTGTATCAGTGGCTGGAACTGTGTGAGGTGGAGAAGACTCACCAAAAATGTCATCAGCAAAGTCTTCTCCTTCCAGACCTTCATTCAACCAATCAAACTCCTCCTCCAGACCATCACCCCCTGTACCAGCCCCTACACCAGCCCCTGCACTACTCCCTACACCAGCCCCTGCACCAGCTCCTACCCCAACCCCTCCACCATCAGGAACTTCAACTGCAAGTGGAGCATTACCACTCTCCACATACAGTATGATGGTGTCACTTGGCCCTTTCTCATTAGGCTTGCACATGTGTACCACATCTTGGTCATCTTCTATAAGCCTTAAGTCTTCCTCCAAGTTGCCCCCAGGACCTAAATAATGAACCCTACACGGTTCATCAATCCCTAATTCCTCACATATACCTTTTATTTCAAAGTAACTAAGCAAATCAGGATCCCTATACACTATTTCAACTTCCCCACCAAAGTATTCTAAACTAGGGTTCCACAGAAAAGCACCCCCATAATATACCTCCAATTTCACATCCTCATCATCCATCTGCAATAACAAATTACCATTTGACACGTATACAATTAACAATTAAAGAATTGTAAACAACAAAAGAGTAAAACAGTTGCATGTTTCTGTTTTGCTTTTGGGATGCAACACACACAGAGGGACCACATTTTCAACTTTTCTATTGATTTTGTCTTACTAAATAGCACATGCAAACACTAAAATTTAAATCCAAAACAAACTTGGGTCCACTGTGAGACCACTGTGAGACACAATGACCACGACAGACAAAATGCCCATAAACAAACACAAATCCAAAAGAACAAGTGGTCACATTTTTCATAAACATGCACAAACACAACCAATATTCACAATCCATTACATGTAACATTGACCATTGATTGATTACTAAAAAAACAATAAAACAACCACAAGCGAAAGTAAAAACCCAAAGAGCGAACTGATTTCTTACCACGATTTTCGTCCCTCGAACAATAGCAGATGTCAATAGTAGATTTTAGTCCCTCCTCTGGGTTTTGCACTTGCAACACTACGTCAATAGCAGATCCGTGTGGTTCTAGGGCTCATGAAGAAAATAGTGAATTTTTCGCTGTTTGATCCGTGTTATGTTCTAATTTGGAATAAAAGGGTGTTAGACTAACGTCTGAGGGTCAGGTGGGCAACGGGGGGGTAACGGATTGAAGTACAGGGGGGCAAAGTGATAAGTTTTATACCACGGGTAGGCAAAGTGCAAACGGGCCAAAGCTCAGGTGGGTTTACTGTAATTATCCCAAAAAATTATTAAATTCAAAGAAATAGCTCTCTACCAATAACTAACTAACATTAATTAATTAATTGTTAATACTGATTCATTAGCAAAGAAATATCATCCGCTGGACCACTAAGTAGAGGGGGGATTATTGCATGAATGAGGGTGCACTATATTAAAATATGATCCTCCATCACTTTACATAAACCTATAAGATAATGTAAACTAAAATTTTATAATGTCAGTGTATTTGATTTTGTGATGTAATAATAATGTATTAAAGTCATTTTGAAAGATCTTATTCTTAACATTACATACACATAAACATAAAAATAATTATTAATAAAATAAATTGGAGATCTTAATTTTCCTAAGACACCAACAAGGAAACGTGAAAAATATAAGGTAGAGAGTGTAATCATTGACATATGTTAATTAATTAATTTTTTTCACTCAAAATTTTTGCCTTAAGGTTTTTTAATTTTCAATTATATATATATATATATATATATATATATATATATATATATATATATATATATATTTAAGCCTTAAGTTGATACCATATTCATGCCTATTGTTGAATCCACATTGTCAACATATTATGTTTTTTTTTCCCACGTAACAACATAAGGCAGCAAGGAAAACCCAAATCAATTGATAAACCAATCAAAATCAAACAAGAGATAATTAAAATAAAAGGAAAACCAACCATTTTACAAATTAAGCACAACCCATTTCAATCAATTTCAAATCAAACAAATATCCATAATTTTATATAAAAATTAATAATAATAAAAAGTTATCAATACAATAATAATGTCCACGAGCTATCTTAAAAAAAAAACAAAAAAAAACATTATCTTTTGCTTTCCACTCAATTGCCTTCCATTTGATCGCTCAAGGGGTTAACACTGTTGGAAAAATAGCATGGTGTGAATAAAAAATTGATTTTTTCTATGTTCACTTAAAGATGTTATTATTGTTATTAAAAGTGGTAAAAATCCTGAGTCCCACATATGAAAGGAAATAGATAATATATAAGTTTATATGCTCATGAGTTGGACATTAGGTTGGGCCTTTGGCATATGTGGACTGGGCTTACTTGTCCAAATAATAATATTTTATTATTTTAATTTTTGAGTTAGTTAATCTGTGCACAGCAATTATTATTGAAATAGAGTACCTATTCAGTAACGTATAATAATTCATAGTCCCTCATTCATAAAAACTACTTTTCAGAAAAAACTCTCGAAGTGAGAATATTTTGTGCATTCATTTTGTGTCAAAGAGAAAGAAAGAGACATTGAGTAGTTCGCATAACACGACCTTGTGTGCTTCGTTTTCATGCTGTAGATCATTTTATCCTGAAAGACAGACGTCCATGAGTCTCAAAGTACCACAATGATTGTGTGAGGGGTGAAATCTGCTTTAAGGAGATTGTGTCAAACACAAGACTTGATCTGAATCATTTATTCTTCACGCATTTGATCTGTGAGTTTTTTAATTATTTGCAGATTTCTTTTTATATATATTCAATATTTGTTTATTGCTTTTGTCTATCACATCTATTTGTATTATTGCTTATTCTTAGATCTGTGTATTGTTTCTTTTGCCTTATCACAAAAGTAAATTGTTGAAATATACCCAACAAACACATAGTTTCAGGCACCCATGAACGACTTGCGATAAAATCATTTAAGGACATTCAATTATAAATAAAAGTATTTTGCACTCACCATAAATTTCAATGACTCATACAAGTGTTGTACAAGTGATACAATACACATTATAACAGTGCTTGTAGTTGTAACCAATTGTTTGATTAATAATCATTCTAATACAGATGTTTTCATTGCACTTCATTAGTTATAATAAGTTAGATTTGTTATAATATTATTATAATAAAATAAAATTGTTTTATTTGTTGTCCCCATCAGTCAAAATAGAAGGTCTTCTGTTGAAATCAATTTGTTTTTTATTTATAAATTATGCTTCGTCAATCACTAATCTTATTTAACACTTTATTAACTTCAGTAGCGGCATAAATTCTTCTTAATCCAACGTTGTGCTTCATACTCTAGTAAAGTAAAAAAATAAACAATTATATATAATAAAATTTTGAAGAACACGAATCACATGCAATTATACTTTATTGTCAAAGTCACAAAATTATACTTCCAATAAAGGTCAAAGTTTATATCTCGTAAAGTCAAAGTTGTAATTTTCTTTAAAACTTTATTGTGCCTTAGTTGGGTTAATTACTATCAAAGTAAAAGTTTGATAAATTTTCAAATTAGATTATAATTAAATTCAGGCGAAAAGCCACTTTTAGTCCTTACATTTTCAGGCGATTTCCATTTTAGTCACTACATTTTATTTTTACCGTTTTTAGTCCCTATCCTGAAAAACGTCTCTCATTTTGATCTCTGCCGTTACATTAGAAACGGAAATTGCACAGCTGGCAAACGGCATAAGTTAAGATCATTAAAATAATAATAAATTTTTTTATTTTAACATTAAAAAATGTCACGTCAGCATTTAAATAAAAAAATTAAAAACAAAAATAAAAACAAAAAATTACATTAATTGAGATTGGAAGGTGGCTTTGACAAGAACAATAAGATCATAAACCCAGATCTAAGAAAACAAAATTAAAATCCAAAAATCACAAACCCAGAAACACAAACACAAACACAAAAACAAAAACAACAGATCTTCCTTGTCAACCAAACACAAAAGCAACAAACACAAAACACAAACCCAGTAATTGATTTTTCTTGTCAACCAAACACAAACCCAAAAATCACTAAGAATACAAACAATGCCGATTCAGCTATCCCCTCGATTCATCTTTAGCCTAGAAGATAAATTGGTCTTAGCACCCACATCCCCATATTCGTCAAACAAGCTTTCTAGGATAGGGGCCAAGCTCTGAGGCATTAAGTAATCCCTCACATTAGTGAGTTCTTTCATGAAATCAGGGAGCTGAATCGGCAGTGAAGTTGGCAGGGGCTTGGGCTCATCGTCGACCCATCGAGACTTCCTCTTCCACGGCCCGCCGCCTGTCCCCTCTTCTCCCACATCGAAATTTCCTCTTTTGCCCCCGACGTCCTCAGCGAAGAACATTCCAGAAAATTCAACGTTGACTTACGGACCTAGGGTTTTGTTCTGCGTCGATAAATTCGTGGATCTGGTACTGAAATCTAGAGCCAACCAGTACATAGAGTACAAGGGCATTGACGCGAGCTTCGTGTACAACGAGGATGGGAAATTGACGAGCGTGCCGGACTCTCGGGCCGCGATATTCAAGGATAAGAGCTTGGGGCTGATGGAGAAGAACTAGTTGATGAGGTTCTTCAAGTTGGTTCAACAACACTTAGATGACGAAGGTGGCGAAAATGAGAGCGGAAATTCAAGGATTTCAGAGCAGGATTTGGAGAGTCCTTTCATCGAGTTCTTGAACAAAATGCGGTTGCCTCCAAAGATAAAATCGTACACTTGGAGGAAAATCTTCTATCTTATTCTTTAACAAATTCAAGTTGTGTTTTGTGTTTGGTTGACAAGGAAGATCTGTTGTTTTTGTTTTTGTGTTTGTGTTTCTAGGTTTGTGATTTTTGGATTTTAATTTTGTATTCTTAGATCTGGGTTTATGATCTTATCGTTCTTGTCCAAGCCACCCTTAGATCTCAATTAATGTAATTTTTTGTTTTTATTTCTGTTTTTTATTTAGTTAAAATTAATAAATTAAATTTTTATTTAAATGTTGACGTGGCATTTTTTAATGTTAAAATAAAAAATATTATTATTATTTTAATGATCTTAACTTATGCCGTTTACCAGCTGTGCAATTTCCGTTTTTGATGTAATGGCAGGGACCAAAATGAGATGCGTTTTTTAGGATAGAGACTAAAAGCGGTAAAAATAAAATGTAAGGACTAAAATGAAAATCACTTGAAAATGTAGAGACTAAAAGTGACTTTTCGCCTTAAATTTAATATTTATAGCAATTAAATTCTAACTATGTCTCCTCCTACTATACAATAATAATAAGGATAGGAATAACAATAATAATAGATAGGAAATGCTATAAGTTGTAACAAATATAAATGTTTTCTTTTTCTACTTTATATTATTAAAGAATATATGTTCGTACGTTATTACATTTTAATGAAATATCATGTCATTACTTACTATCATCAATACCACTATAATGAAAGTACACATAAAAAGGAAGAAGCCCAATATCACTTTACTATTACTTTTTTTTTTTTTTTTACTGAACTTTACTATTACTTAAATATAACTATTAACCAACATAAATAAAGATATTTCAAAGGATGTCATAATTACATAACATAAATGTAAACATAAACATCATCCAACATATACAAGAATTATATTGTGTTAAGGGTTTCTTTTTTTGAGAAATAATTATAACATGCTACTAACCCTGCAGCTTGAATCATTTTCTTCCTAAATCACCAAACACTTTGTACATGAAGAGGTACCAATTCAGCTATAAGGCCTTTGGCGTGTTAAGGTATTGGTTTACCTATAACGTAGTATTGTATCTTTTTATTTATTTTTGCTTACACTTTATTTATATGATAAATATAACACAAACTTAATTTTCAAATGTACACATACCTTATATTCCTAACCAAACCAAGATAATACCAATAATTTGCAAAACTAGAAAAATAAAATAAAATAAAAATCTTTAATCAATTAAGAGATTAGCAAACAAACATGATAAGCCATATTAATTAGAAGATATAATCCTTAAGATATGTTACTTTCTCAATTTCTAGATCACATTTTAATCATATAATATTAACTCATCATTGAATTATAAAATTGATTACTTGTTACATATTATCTTATTAATCAAATTTTTGTCATATGAGATTATTGTTATTGGTGGGTATTCATGGTTGAGATTGGAATAGATACTTCAAGCTAACCAATCAACTTAGGTTGCGTTTGGATAGTTTATTTTTTGTCAACTTCATTTACTATTCATATTATTTTTTTGTACTATTCATGAGTCCCACTGCATTTTTTTGTACTATTCATGGGTCACACTATACTATTTAAGCTAACTTTTACATTTATTTACAATATTTTCTGATGATGCGCAAAAAATCAATAGACTGAATACTTCGGATTTCAAAGGGCTGGTAATCTCTTGGAAGGCCTGTAAAGAAAAGTGAAACAAAATTAAAGGAGATCGGGGTGAACCGGCCAAGAACCCTTCGATGCTTAAGTTAGTTTCTTTCTTTTAAACTCAAGAACTCCAACTTTTTCTTTTTGGTAAAATAGTGGAACTTACTTTCGTTTGATAAGGATGAATGTTTATATAGTGTGCATTGGAGCGGTTTCTTGTCTTGTAACTTCTCCCATATTTGTGGAGGTCTAAAGGTTTAAATTTAATTATTACAATTGCTATAGAAATTATGATATCTACTCTCATCTTCTATAATCGTTTTTGGAAGTTAAGTACTTGGCAAGAAGTTATAGCGATAAATCTGGACCTTACTCATATATTAAAAATGGTTACACGTGATCCGATTCATAAGCTCTTGTAGATAAATATTACATTTAGAAATATTCCCAAGTGTTGAAGGGTCGTCCATACAGGACAACTTTCCTTAGTCTAGACGAGCTTCTCATAAAAGATTAAGACAACCCATGAATGATACAATGGACGAGTAGGGGTAGGCCCAACTGTTGTGGTAACTTGCATTCTGTGGATGATGACACAAGGATGAGCTACACTTGTCCTTCACCATCACTTTCAGCAAAAAAATTTTAGTTTTAGTAAAATAAACGGATCCCAAACAAACCCTTAATTATGAATATAATTTACTAATTTATCATATTAGGAAATGAGAATCACCATAATTGTTCAATAGTTTATTGATTAAACGTGTTTCTCTTAGCACAACTATACATTAAGAGCTTGTTTGGTAAGAGATTTGTAGTAATGTTGTTTAAGTTTTGTAAAAATACGTGTAGATAAAAAATATATAAAAATATGCGTTGGAGTGTTTAAATAACAGTTTTTGTTGTTTAGATACTGTTACCTAAGAGGCATAAATCCCTAAATTATCAAAAAAATTCACCAATATAAAAAATTTCTAACCCATTTTTACTTATATAAAAAAATAAAATAAAAATTCTTTCCCATTTTCATTTTCACTTCGCGTTTTTTTCACTCCACACTCTCCAAAGTGCTCACTTTCAAAGCGCGAAAAATCAAATTACATAACCCCTTCTTTCTTCTTCTTCACTCTTCTGCTAGGGTTTTAGGCTCTCTCTCTCAAGCTCTCCTTTTCGCCTTCAATGGCGACCACTACTAAGTCCGTCGACGCCTCTCTCTGGTGGGACCCATTCTCTCTTCTCCTCACCGACCTCGAGAACGCCTCTCTCTCCTCCGACCTCCCTCCAAATCTCGTAAACCCTAATCCTCTCTCTCTCTGGATATGATTGTGTATGTGTATGAATTGAGTTTCTTCGTGTTTTGTTTAGGCGAAGAAGTTGAAGGAAAACCGAGGCTGGTTCGTGGACACAGTGTCGCGCTTCAAGTCACCGAATCAGAAATCGAAGGAGGCTTTGAATTCAGAGACAGTGAAGATTGGGGATCGCCAATTGACTATACAGCCTGAATTGAAAGAAAAGGCATTGCGTATCAGCTCCTACTTGGTGGGAATTTTTTATTTTATTTTTTGCCAAATTTTGCCGCTCATTTTGTAGTTTTTGCTAAACCTAGCCTTCATTGCTATAATTGTTGCAGTATTGAGTCTTTCATTACATTGTTTTCTATGAAGTGAATTTTCTGAGGAGAATGTGAGTTTAATGATATTTGGATTAGTTGAATTTCATGATGTTTATATGATATATTGGATATTGTCATTGATTATTGATTCGATATTGGTGCTTATTGTTTGTTTCAGGCTTTAGATGAAGTTCAAACGTACATTCTTGTCGAAAGGACTCTCAAGGACAAAAATTTAGGTGCCGATTCTATAGTTCAAGAATATCTTCATGTGGTTAGTAGCTTCTTTTTCCTTTATTCTCGTTGTGTTGTATGTGGGCACCGCCAAATCTTGGATACAAGTTGTGATGGGTGAGTAAAGGTCTTTGTGGGGTTTTCATGTGGCTATCCAACTGATGTCAATATTTTCAACTTAATAGAAATGAGTTGTACATGTGAATTTTTTTTGTTTTTTGTTTTTTGCATACAGATATGAGATGCTAGTATTGAAGCATTTCTTCATTGCTGGCCACTTGTCTGACTTCTTTTGCTGTTGTTATGAAGATATTGCTTCAGTATTACATGGAACGGCAGTGCTTACTGAAATGTACCAGGAGGATTCTTATGCATGCTTGTAAGCAAATCATAGAGCTCTTATAATTCCTAGTTATTTTCCTTTCTATAATTTTGAGATTTGTTTTTTTTTCCATGGTGTCATAGAGTGATCGAACCATACCTAGAATTTTTTGACTTAACTTCAAGTTCTTAAATATTGCATATAGGGGCTGAATTTTGACTTTCCATACTGATAATCATACTAATTTTGATGCAGTATATGTTGGAACTGGCTCCAAAGAAGGTCAAATTATTAGGGAGGAAGTGCTAAAGCTGATTTCTGATGGACTTGAAAGGAAATCAATATCCTTACTGGAAGACCTTCTATCATCTAGTCACCCTGAGCAGATGGTATGTTTAACGTCCACATGTGTCGCTTACTTTAAAACCTGTATAATTGTGTAATTGGGGTGCCAGGATGATAGATATATGAGTTGCACACGTTAATTCATTATGTTACCATGTTTGGTCTTTATAAGGACAAGCACTCTGTCAGAGTTATGTTTTTGGTACATGTTGGTTTAGTCTTTGCTTTTTGGTTAGTTGTACAATGGAACATATAGAGTTCATTGTGTTGAAATGATGTGTTACCTCATCTTTCATGTTTTTCATTACATCCAGGCTAGTGAGTTTATGTCATGCCTAAAAGAAAGAAAGAAAATAAATAAATAAAGATTGACGTAGTGGGTAACTCTCCCTTAGTGGCTTGGTCCAATTCTATTTTGGTATGGTGCTCATATGACATATCTGCAACTTTTTGGGTTTCTGTTGTTTCTCCAACCATTCTATATAGTATAGACAACAACTGATAAAAATTTTCAATGCATGCATGTTCTATATTGGAAAAAATTACTTACTTATTTTAATCCCATGGGTTGTCATAGTTAGGCTTTTTAACATCTGCCGTGACTTGTGGGGACGCTTTATAGGATGTTGACCTTTTTACCTTGTGGGCCGAGGAGACACTGATAGAAGACAACTTGGTTTTAGACATTCTTTTCCTAGCGTATTATGAGTCATTTTGTACCTGTGATGGTGAAAGTTGGAAAAAGTTGTGCTCGCTCTACAAGGTATATCATAATCTTTATGAGAGTGCTGTTTTATACATTTTATTTTGATCCTAATCATTGTTTGTAACATCAACCCACAGGGAATCTTATCTGGGACTTGTAACTTTGGAAAGCTAGCTATATCAACTGAAGCACTACATTATTCTCATCATGCCAAAATTCAGCTCCTCCTTATCCTTATAGAAACCCTGGACCTGGAAATTCTTCTCCAGATGGTTCATGATGAAATGCCTTTCAGGTTTTTTCCCTAGTTGTTACTTGCTAGTTACAATTTATATATCTTTTTGGGGTTAATGTGTAAAGTTCATAGGAGTCTTTTATCTGTTGGAGAGAAAAAAAGCTGGTCAAATTCATCAAATACCCTAGTAATATGTAGTTTTTCTTTTTTTTGGATAGGTCAGAAAAATTATATTAAAGAAACTACAATATGCATAAAAAGCACAAAGTAGTCTAAAGTCAATGAATTGAAAATGCTTAATTGCACAATTACTGTGCAATACTATGCGTGTATTGAGTCTCAAGTCAATGAATTGAAAATGCTTAATTGAATTTAATATCTTTAGGTATGAGGCACTAATGAGAGACTTTCTAGTCTCTTCCTCCAAGATCTTATGTCAAGGATATCATAGCTTCTCTCAAGCTGTAGCTTAATTGATTTTAAAATACACATATAACATCAGGCCATATCAAAGATGTTTAGGAAATTCCAACAATCAGGTGACATCTCTCTGTTTTAGGTACAGCATGTCTATGGGTATGTGTTGTATGACATACAAATCTAGCTTGTATCCTATACTTATATCTATGTTTTGCCATGGCTGACATGGATACTTTTATTATTTGAAGGAAATGTAATATCTACTATATGTGTCTGTGATTCTTCCTGCATTGGGAGTTTTTATTTTTTGGTTGAAAGTTAAACTTAGATGGAGGGCTCTTATTCAAAATGGATGTTACATTGGTGTCAAACTTATCTACTGTAGATTATTGGCAGCATGACCATTGAATTAGACATTAGTGTCAGTGTTTGCCTTGGGGGAAAGCAATTAATTGTTCCACCAATGTCGATTAGTTAGTAGTAGTTTTTGGATGCTGTCCAAGATTAGTTGGTTCTCTAATTATTTGATCAGTGTTGAGTTTGTTCAATTAGTCATGAAATGGAAAATCTTGGCAGATTTCTCCATGGTAGTTGGGATTGGGTTTGCTTAGATGCATAACAGACAATTTGAAGTGTATGCTTTTTAGACTATTACTTGTAACTGGAAACTATGCAATTTGATATTATTCTCCCTCATTTGATTTCCTATTTTATGGTAATATTTAGAGCTGTTGTAATTGTTATTTAGATTATTTGATACTCAGTGGGTTTCATCTGTATGAGTTTGATATATCATGTTTCTCTAAATCTTTACATAATATCTGATGTTCTTATGGTAATCATGTATCCTTTGTAGTACATTTCATTTTAATTTGACTCGCTTTTTCTTTGTTCTTTAAATACGTTTGTTCTAATTGTTAGAATACCTGTTTTGCAATTTCTCAGGAACGGTTTCTCTGTTTTCACCTTGACTGATGTCCAAGAGATGGATGCATTAATTTCTAGTTTCAATGTATTTGAGTTAAAAGACTCAGGCCCTCTGATTCTAGCATGGGCAGTGTTTCTTTGCCTAATTTCATCACTTCCAGGAAAGGAGGAAAGCAACGTACTAATGGTACGTGGATGTGTCAATTGATGTATTGTTTGCTACAGTAGGATGTATGAACATTGCAAATGTTTCTTGTGCACTTGGATCCACTTTTAGGAAACTCACGTAAATTTTATTGATTTCCTTTCTTTTCGATTGTAATTCTTTAAGAGAGCATTTTGTACATCTCGTATGAAAATGTTGTTCTTTCCTTCACTCTTGTTAACTTTGTTGCTTTATTTATTTATTATTATTATTATTATTTTAAAAAGCAAATGTTGACCATTTTATTTTCCAGGAGATTGATCATGTTGGTTATGTACGCCAAGCGTTTGAGGCTGAATCCTTGAATTATTTTCTTGAAATCCTTCAAAGTGATATATTGAAGGAATCAGATGTGAGTTATTCTGAGTTCATAGTTCCAAGAGTTTTACAGTGACTGGTTTCTAGTTTTCCCACATAATTTTACGTGTTGACTGGTTTGTCCTTTTCATTATAAACCCTGTAGCTATAATAAACCTTTTTTTTTTAAAATTCCAAGGAGAAGAAGACATATAGTCTATTGTCTGACGTTAAGTTTTAATCTGACAGTATTTTGAAGATACTGCCAGATTAAAGGATCAGCTGGAAGCATTACTGAATTTTCCTCTGATTGGTCCGGGTGTGGGGTCTTACAAATAGCAACACTTACGGAATCATTTCACACAATCATTTTTTTTTCTTTTTCTTTTTTCCCCCATAATTTTTTATAATTGTTTTATGTCCAGAGTGCTCATCACCATGAGCATGACATATCCTACTTTATTAATAAAGTTTATTACTTATCCAAAAAAGTTTGAATCTGATTTACTTTACTCGGTTCCTTACATGTTCTGGTATTTTGTCCACTTTCCCTTCAAGTTCTTGTATATATATTGGTTTTGTAAAAGAAGCGATTTCTCTTTCTTTCTCTGTGTCTTACCCAGGGACCTGTTGCTGGCTATCGAAGTGTCTTAAGAACTTTTATTTCTGCATTTATTGCATCTTATGAGATCAATCTTCAGGTAACTATTTATGGATATCTGCAAGTAGTTTGTAAGGAATTCACCGAGTACTTTTTCTAATTTATCCTATTTACATAATGGTGCAGATGGGGGACAGTACCCTTAATTTGATATTGGAAATTCTTTACAAAATTTATCGAGGCGAGGTTTGGATGTATAACGATTATTATTTTTCAGGGTCATTCTTCATATTTCTAATCATTTAGTCTATTGTTCACAGTTTGCTAATTGGAGATTTTTCTCTTGAATTTTGCAGGAGTCACTTTGTATTCAGTTCTGGGACAAGGAAAGTTTTATTGACGGTCCTATTCGGTGTCTTCTTTGCAACTTAGAGGGTGAATTTCCCTTTAGGACTGTGGAGCTTGTTCGCCTTTTGTCATCCCTCTGTGAAGGAGCTTGGCCTGCAGAATGCGTGTAAGTAAAACTTCTTTGGTGATCCCATTGGCTTCAACTCGTATATCCGTCTTTCATATAAAATAACCTTTTCTAATGGGGATGTAGAATATCTGTATTGTCAATGTAGCATTAAATAAGCTCTATTCTCGATTCTTTGTTTTTTTTTTTTTTTTTTTGGATTTAAAAATATACTGCTACTTACTTTTTATATGTTCTTTCTGCCAACAGGTATAACTTCCTAGACAAGTCAGTTGGAATATCATCTCTGTTTGGGATTAGTAGTGATTCCCTGGTGGATAATGTCTCTCAAATTGTTGAAACACACCTGCCAGTGCAAGTTCCTGGAGTTGAAGGTTTACTCATTCCTAGTAAAACTCGTGGACATGTTTTGAAAATGATTGGTGGGAATACTGCTCTTGTCCGATGGGAGGTAATTATTGTTTTAAATTTTTAATCTATGTTTGCTGATTTTATTGTGTTAGGCCCTTTAGATATTCTTGGAAACAAAAAGGTTCCTTTAATTTACATCTGAACTTGCTTTTGAGTGTTTTCAATAATTTTATTACAATTATAATCTGCATTTCTTGATGTTGCTGCTATTGAATATCTAATTTCTTTCTTCCTTGGCTTCCAATCTACGATGGTGATACTGTATTTGTGTTGTATTTTCAAAAGGTCTAGTTTACTAATACTGATGTGACTGACCTATCCGTTAGATGTAGGATGTTATTCATATTTTACGACAAAGTTTTGTTGGATATTTTCTGATTTCCATGAAAGCGCTTGCTGTCATCATGCTTATGGTGCAGCATCACAATGCAATAGAGTGTAACCCATTCACAAATGTAGTCATGTTCTGCTATGTGATCATCTTTAGGGTACAGCATCACAATGCACTTGATGTCATCACATTAATCTTACATGACTTGGTTTATCACTTTGCAAATATCTTTCTCCCACATATTGCTTGGCTTTGTTTCCTTGCTCTCAGAACATGATGGTTTAGGTTTTGTCGTTGTATTTTATACATTAAAGTCTTAATCTCTGTTGGTGATGTTACTCTTTCTCCCATCAAATTACTTACCACTACTTAGTTGCCAGGAGCCTTCTAGCTCAACAGACACGTCTTGGTGTTTCCAATGGAGACGTCTAGGGTTCGTTCGAATACTCCCTCTCCCATCATAACTATCAAATTATAAAATAAAATAAAGTAAATCAGTTTACTGTTATTGTGTATATATTACAATTGTGTAGGTGACTGTCTGAAGTTAGGAGGGTTGAGATGATTTTGGTAATACTATAGTATTACTAAAGAAGTCAAAATGAACTATGAAACTGTGTTCAATAAGGAAAAGTTTTAGTTAGATCAATTGTCTTTCAATTCAATTTCATATCAGCTAATTCTTTCTGCTGACATATGTATCTATTTTTGTAGTATACACAATCTGGCGTGCTTGTATTGCTCCTCCGATTGGGGCAGGATCTGTATCCAGACAAAAGTGAGGAAATTTTTCTTACTCTTGACCTGCTTTGTCGAATGGTGTCTTTTAACACGGTAATTTGTTTTTACTCCCTCTGGCTATTGTTTGGTATCTTATGAATTTTTGATTTGGAACTAATTTGGTTAGATCATATTTAGGTGATTGTTATATAATTCTCCTGTAGTTTGGAGGAGTATTGCCTAAGATTGTTGGTTGCTATATGGTGTTATATGCAAATGTTAGTTAAATGGCATTGGATGGTGTAATTTATCCCAAAAAAAAAAAAAAAGCTGCATTGGATGGTGTACTGGATGTGGATAAACCTGAATGTCGATTGTCCTCTCATACTTATTTTCATCTGATAAGACTTTGATTTATTGAAGCCTGGATTTGGGGTATTGTTTATTCACTTCAGTCATTAAAATTCCTCTATTATCAATATAGTATCTGAGTACTAGACATGAAGTTCATTGATATGCTCTACTGTTATGGTGTTGCTGTTAGACAACTTTGGTACTTTAGTTTCAGCTTTCTATGCTGACTTGACTCATTCAATCAATTTGTTTATGTCTTTGTTGTTATCAAGCTTTGATTTGCTACCAAGTTGACTTGGAAAGATTTGGTTTAGTATGGTTTTATTATTGAAATGGCCTCTTGTTTGCATTCTTGAACTGAGATTTGGTTTAGCATGGTTTTAATGTTGAAATGGCCTTTTTGTTTGCATTCCTCAAACAATGATAAACCGAGATTTTGATGGGCTTATTGATATTGCTGTGGCATGTTGAGTTTATCTTTTCTTCCACAGTTTCTATACTGATTAGTCTTTTATTTTTCTCATGTTCCTTATATCCTTAAAGTTCAATTTGAAATATGTAATTGTAAAAGATATGCAATGCCAATAAGCTATAGCTCAAATGGGATTTCCTCATCCCATGGTTATTAGTTATGGGATGGAGGGTGAGGTTGTAGGTTCAAGATCCATTGGGTTTGTGTATCAAAAAATTGTAAAAGATCTGCATTGTGTGCTTCGGCTACCCTTTCTTTTCCTTCATTTAAGTGACTTGTTAATATTAAAAAATAACAGTCTGCACTATGCACTTCAGCTGTGTCTTTTACTTCGTCTCTTTCCCTTTCCTGACTTTATAATCTTGATGTTTACTTATCAATTTGGACTCAATTATATTCTCATTGTTGCAGGCATTCTTTACGTCGACCATTTTTTTTTCCCAGCTTCTGTTAAAGAATCCTTGCATTTATTTTTCCTGAAACTGTGTTCTGAATTTATATTTTTTGTGTAACTTATATTCATTCTAGCAATTCTGAGTGTAATAAAAAGACCATGAACTTTTTTTGAGTTTATGAAGATTGCTGTTTGGTTTTGGTTCCTAAAGTTTTATCATTATGTTTCTTGCTTGCTGTTCCTTGTTGGCTCTGCCACTGGTATCTTGGAGATGTTGGTTCCATTACTTCTTCTGGTTCCTATCAAGAACATATGTTCTGATTTCTTTTGGCATGACACCCATGTTCCTGCTCAGACATTTGGCTTATCTGTTGTGCTGAGCAAGCCAAAGCCCGTACATATATGATGGACTGAGCTTGAACATGTTTGCCTCAGTTTGGCTAAAGCCCGAGTTTGGCTTGAACAAGTCTAGCTTGACTGAGTTGAGAACTGCCCAGTGCATAGCTTGGTTTATTTGGATCTGTAGATAAACATATTGGAAAAGGGTCCTAGTGCTAAATAAAGTTCATGCTTTATGAGGCAAGCAGTAGTATTTTTTATTTTTATTTTTTCAATAGTTTGATTTATTTTTTCCTGTTTCAATTTTATTGTCATGAATTTTTCCTTCAATTTGTTATATGTAGGATGTGTGTTTTTCTTTAATGGAGACTGGCAGCTTATTGCATGTGCCAGAAACTGGCATGACTGCTACATTGGAAAAGAATGTGTGGTAATTAGGCAATCTGGATCTTTTTTTTACCTTTTCTTTTTTGCCTTTCCTGAGTTCATTTTCTGGTGCTTTGCATTTCATGGCTATATTTCTTTTTAATTTGGAGATAGTTGGTTGTCTTTGTGTTCACTGCAGGGCGGTTGAGATCATCTGCACTTTGGTCAGAAATCTGTCTCCTAATTCCAATAGTGCTGCCCTGATGTCCATGGGTGTGAAGATCTTAGGAAAGTTGTTGAAATGGTATGCAAGACCCCTCCATGTATTAAACGTGTCTTCAGCTAGTGATTGGTTTATATATATATATATATATATATATATAATGATATTTGGAAAATATGATGTTTTGGAAGAATCTGTTGTTCCTCTATTCATTACAAATTAAGCTTTGCACATGAATTGTTTATGATTATAAACTGAAACACATATACTACAACCTTAATTGTTAATATGTATTTTTCCTGGTCAGTTCTCCATCTCATGTTTCTGCGGCGGCTCTAAAGGCAAATATATTTGATCTGGTTTTAGAGACAAGTATCCGTGATATTGGCAGTAATAGTTCATCAAGGTGAATCCTTTAGCTTAAACCTTTTGCCTTTTGGATTCAACTGCCAAAATATAAAGATGAGATTGTGCAGAATTGCATACTTACTTAAGTTCAGTGGCTTATACTATTCCCTTTTCCATTGTTATGTCTGAAGTCCTTCATAGTCCTTTTCTTTTTTAATTTGACTTAAATATTTTGTCAAAATTTAGCCTTGAGTGTGCTATACATAAGCTTTCATTTACCTTGTCAAAATGTTAGCCATACTATCTTTGCATGGGTTTTGAGGTGTTTTATTTCTTTATTAAATGAGGCTGAATTTTCTTGATGATAGAAGTGCGCACACATACACATACAGATATATGTATTAACTCATCTATTTGTCCTACATTTTTTGGGCCTTCTTTACTGCCATATATCGTATGGCTACTTTAAGTGCATAATGAATAATATTGTAATTGGTGGTAGCTGTATTGTTCTTGACTCCAAGCCTTATACTGGAATGTAAGGGTTATTGGTTAATGTGGCCTAATTGCAGCTTTATGGCTTTGCTTTTGTGGACTATCTTGCCATTTTGTTGTATTGGGCCATAAACTCTATGGGCATTTTTATGGGGATTTTCTTCTTCTGTTTTGTGTGAGGCCAAAGACTTGATCTTTTGCTTCCTTTGTCTTGGTAAGGGGTGCAGTTTAATGTAATTTATATGGACTCAATTAGTTAATTGAAAATTGGATTTATGGTTTGTGTTTTAATTAGTTTTATCCTCTTCTTTCTTTGTAGTGGATCATGGTTACTTTCTGGAAAATTGGCAAAGATGCTTTTAATTGACTGTGAGCAGAATGATAACGACCACCCATTGGCCATATCAGGTATGGTTGCTATTAGCTTCTTGTATTTTTGCTGTTAGTGTGTTTATATTTACCTCCTGTTTTGTTTTTTAAGCATTGCTGCTTGTTCTGTATGCTTATACTCTTTTCCCTATTTTACTCTTTCATGATTGTATATCCTCGATTAATACTTATCTCTTTGCAACCCTTTGTATTGCCTTTACATTTGTCCCTACAACTCCCCTTTCCTTTTATTGTATGTTTGTGTGTATATGTATAAAAACTTCAAAATTTCACTGCTTTTCTTTTTATAAACCACCTTTTAATGAACTTTGTCTATTAGGTACTCTACTCTAACATAACTACATAAGCATGAAAATGTGAAATACAATATCAAATATATGTGTGTGTGTGTGTGTGTGTATAAGTAAAAAGTCTTTGTGGATCTAACAAGGCTGAATCATGCATTCTTTGCTGTGTGTGCTTGTACTTGTCTCAGGCTAACAATTATATTGATGTGTCAAGTCTTCCTTGCTTCACTTTGCTCTTTTGAGATCTAAAAACTTCTGTTCATATTATTATTTGCAATGACTTAGTATGCTTATGATGTTATCCGTTTTGTTATTGAAATCATTTGAGTCTGTCTTTGTGGTAATATTGTTGATGAGCACATAGCCCTCTCATAATAAATTTTACTTACCTATAAAAAACTGTTGATGATCATTATTTATTGTCTCTGGATTCTGATATGCATGATTCAAAACCTTTGCAGTGCTGGACTTTACCATGCAGCTTGTGGAAACAGGATTAGAGGATGATTCTCTCTTGGCTCTAATCGTTTTCTCTCTGCAGTATGTCCTAGTTAGTCATGAGTACTGGAAATACAAAGTAAAGTATGTCCGTTGGAAAATAACACTGAAGGTACACCTTGGACCTTTTTGGAAGCTGCTACAACTTGGATCTTATTTTTTTATTATATTTCCATAGCTAGCTTGAGTCTTGACTGGTAGAAATATTACTAAACAGACAGGTGAAGGTCCAAGAACAAAGTAGCCTTAAGCAATCAAAACTGCAAAAATTTTAAGCTTTCTCTTTGGGCTATACAAGAAGGTCTATACATGATAATTAGCCAAGATTAGGATCTAATAAAATAGTCAATTTGAAGTCCAAATCCCACCCCCCTCCTCCCACCCCCAAAAAAAAGATGGGAGGAAAATTGGAAATACAACTTAGAAGGAATGAGTGATTTGGGTTCTTTTGCCAATCTTCCCTGTTAATCCCTTAATTGCAAGTGTTTATGGTAATCACAAAAAGATTTTCTCTCCCCCCCTCCCTCCTTTTACATCCGAATACCAAAAATAGAAGGGAAAAAATATCCTTTCCTTCTTTGCTCTTTTATATCCCTCCTTTCTTGTCCATCTTTTCACTTTTTCATTTCTCCCACCAAATTTTCTCTTTAAACAGTCATTCACATGTTATGTCTATCTCATGATTCACTGTCTTTTTGTTGTGACAGTGATCAGAGAGCTATTCCTGTTCATCTTGTTTCATCCATCTATTTACTTTTCTCTAATGGAATTTTACTTATGAGCATTTACCATTAAATATCAAATTCTAGTTGTTTTATGATGAATCTTTTATTTGAATGGTGTGCATGTGATTTGAAAATAGTTTCTCTCCCTTAAACTCTGGTTAGTTTTTGCAACGGATAATTATGGATGAATCACAACACTTAATGTACTAGTATGATACTTTGGATAGAATAGAATGGAGGAAAAGAATATATGTGGTTGACCATGACTAATTTGTTGAGAATCTATAGCCGACCCCAAAATTTGGGACTAAGGCTTTGTTGTTGTTTGCATATTTCTTTTTCAATTTTGTTCCACAGAGTTTCATTCTTTCATGTTTGATTTGTCAATGTAGTTGTATTTACCAATTTGGACGAACATTGGAGTTCTTAAACTTTTAAGATCTTCAACAGTTATCTTGCAGGGTATGATGTATAATATTGCACTCACAAAAATATTGTACGTGTATTAGCCACATCTCTTTTCTGGCTTTCAAAATCACTGGTATTGGTGACACTCGTTTGTTTAAGTGACAATGAAAAGTAGCTCTGGCCCGTCTGGGGATAGTTATGTCTGTCTTTTTCTTTGACTTTGGAAATAAGTCTTGTTTTAAATGTGGGTTTGACATATACATGTTAAATAGTCCTATTGCCTGCACAATTGTCCTACTTATGCCTGGTTTGTTGTGAACTTCTTAAAGGGGTCTGATTAGTTGCAGACTTTGCTTAAATAACATGATATGTTGATGATGTGTTTACTGTTTTAGGTGCTAGAAGTGATGAAAAAATGCATATTATCAGTTGCATACTATGAAAGATTGGGCAATATTATCCAGGATATGTTACTTTGTGATTCTTCTATCCATGGCACACTCTTTCGAATTATTTGTACAACTAAACAATCCTTAGAGGTCAGCCATGTTCTGTCTCTACTGATTTTACTCATCCACGAAAAACTATATTTCTAATCTCCTAATGAATGTGAGAACTTTTTCCTGCAGAATCTTTATGTTAGCCGTCTCTTTGAATTGATGGAGATTGAAGGATTACAGCTTGCTATAGGTTCTGTATTAGATATTCTGTTCATCATGCTCTCCAAATTTTCAAAGGTATCTATATAAGTGCCGATGATTGCAATTTGATTGACATGATAAAGGCTTCTTTTCCTGACTGGGAAATTGGCATGCCAAGTTGGAAAGACTTTTGAAATAGCATTTCATATTGTATTTGTTGTAATAATGCTAAATAGATGTAATATGTTTTTGTTTAAAGATTGCTATCTCAAGTTCACATGACTCACTTTTGCACTATAATTTTGGAAATCTATCATCCGCATCTGTGGTAGATATTTTTCTCGTTTAAATTATTGTGGTTGATTTTGTGAATCATATAATTTGAAATACAAAAGTTGAAAAACAGTTCTGTCTATTTTCCAGGATGTATCTTCCAGCCTTTCTGTCTTTCATCAAGCAGTGCTGTCATGTACAACCAAACCAGTTCCTGTTGTTGATGCTGTTACATCCTTAATATCATATTTTCGCAGCCCTGTATGTGCTTTGTCTTTGCTCATCCATTAATCATGCTTACATTTTTATTTCCCTCTCTTAGTATTTTATTAATCTTCTGTTTATTAAATGATGCAATTAATTTGAATCCCTGCACGTCATGTGTTTTTGCATATTCATAACAAAAATTTGCTGTATTTTTTGAAGATTTATTTATTTATTTATATACGTATAATTAGTTCCTTATCTGCCTTTCTCTTTTTACGCATTTCATCCAAATCATCCAATTAAAGATTTGTGGGAAAATGTTTGCATTATGTGGTCTCTTTTTATTTTTATGCAGTTGTCATTATCTATTTGTCATTTTTTATTTATAAAAATATTAAACTAAATGAAAAAACTCAACCCACTTGCCCACACAATTACACTCATTCATACATACGTAAATAATACACTAAGTGTATGCTTTAACTATCACTAACTTTACCATTTTTTTCTTGAATCACTAACTTATAACTATAAGTAGGGCTGTTCACAGGTTGGGCAGGGTCGGGTTTGTGCCCAACCCGGGCTCGACCCGAATGCATTGGGTGGGGAAAAGTTTAACCCATAACCGACCCGAGTAGAGTTTCAGGTTTGCTGGTTCAGGTCGTATCGGTTTCGGGTCCATATCGGTCGGTTTTGGGTGTGCCGGAGTGGAGCGAAATCTGGCCGGATTTTGGCCGAAATATTGCCGGATCTCGTTAGATCTGGTCGGATCTAACGAGATCTGGCTGATATTTCCCTGTATCTATAAAGATCAGGCACTGAGATCTTGATGGATCTGGCCGAAATCTACCTATATCGTCGGACTTAAGAGTTTGGACTTATCGGTTTTTGGCTGAAACTCATGATTTCTGACAAGGGAAGAACAGCTCATCGGGTGGGTCGGGTTCATTGGTTTCTCAGACAGCCAACCTGCAACTCAAACCGATTGTCTCGAGTCCTTGCGCTGGCGACCTGTGTCCGACTGAAACTAAGCTTTGATTGGATGGTTTCAGGTGAAGATGATCGGGTTCTGGGCAGTTTTTTGGGTCTGGGCGGGTCGTGGACAGCCCTAATTATTAACAATACACACACATGTAACAAACCCTTTGTATTTCCTAATTATTAAATTATATAAAGTTATATTATATTTATACTATACATGTACATATTCACACAAATAACATTACAACAACAATAATAAAAAAATAAACGCACATAATCAGTATCAAATACACACCCACACATGTAATATAAATTTATAATATTGAGAGCGACTCTGTGTTGTTTAGATGAGATTCGTGAGAGAGGGATCTGTGATTTGTGTTGTTTAGTTTTGGAATGGATTGATTTGTGTTGTTATTTGATTTTGGCCTTGTTTAATCTATGATCAGGCATGCAAAAATATTTTTAAGATTAAATTAAATTAGTAAAAAAAATTATATACATATATATTTTTTCAATTCAGGGGGGTTCATTTAAACCCCAGAAGTATGTGTGAAGCCGCCCTTGATCTCCTGCCACTTGGATTTTGGCATTGTGCATATACTATGTATGCATGTAATTTCCGATTGTCTATACTGATTGGACATGGAGTTTCATGACTGTTGTTATTTGATTGTGTTTCCTGCACGACTTTAGTTGTGCATCTCTATGTTGACTAACCATTGATAAATAATCCAATGTATTTTTATAGATTTTTTTTTCTTCTGTTTTCATCAAAGTTATCTCATATGGTACTTTATTGTTGAGTAGCTTTACTGAATTCTTTTTGAGTTCTACATTCAGGCAATCCAAGTTGGTGCTGCTAGGGTACTGTCAGTATTGTTGATCATGGCAGATTATTTACAACAATATTTGGTTGGAAGTGCTTGCCTTCGTTTGGATGATAAGCAGGTTTACATTTTGAGCTTATTCTCCTTCTTCCCTCTGCATTTAATTGAGCAGATAAATTTTTTGTAATTTCTAATTTAATTTTGATTACTTTTCGGTTTTAGATTACAGATTTGAGGCATTCTATAAGCTACATACTACTTAAGCAGTCAGTGTGTAATGAAGATCTCTTCGTTGCCACAGTAAATGTGCTTACTTCTGCAGCGCATTATCAGGTTGATAACTTGTATACTATTTTGAGGTTAAAAAGTGTTTGTTGCTTGAATTTAATTTGTAAGTGTATGGGATAACAAGTTTACAGGCTCTGAATTCAATCTGATTTGTTCAGGACTGGTCCCAACATTATTATGTTGTACTTATCTATTCTGGTGGTGTTGCTATACAACTAAATTCATCTCTGTTATCATTATCTTGGATAACAACGGGTTATAAACTTACAGGGTTTTACCTATACATATATTTAGATTAAACAGTAATCTTATTGGGTTTTAAAACATTGTAGATCCAATAGATTCTGTAAGATAGCATGGATCTCTGTATAAGATGTTTTGATCTGCCAATGAGCTATATAGCCCAACTCACACTTTCTTCTCCCCATAACAATGGGTTGGAGGGTGGGGTCATATTGGTTGCATAATTTACTAATAAAAGAAAAAAGATGTTCTGGTCTTTTCAGATTAGATGTTTCCCTATATTATTATATAAACTATTTTTAGGCTTGACAAAGTTAAACAGTTTGTGGTTCTGGCACATTGTAAGCGAAGTCAAAGCTTATATACTGAACTGCTTATAAACTGTAGTACAACAACAATAACAACAAAGCCTCAACTTGGATCAACTCACTCTTTTTTACTGGTGCATCAGTTGCTCTCATCTGAACACGACCAAACCATCTTAAGTGATTCTCTCTCATCTTTTCATCAATAGGAGCGACCCTTATCTTTATGCAAATTTCCTCGTTTTGAATCTTATCTCTCTGTGTATTTTCACTTATCCATTTACATTCTCATTTCAGCTATACTAATTAATGAATATGTTGCTTCTTAATAGTCTAACATTCAGTGCCATAGAGCATAGCTGGTTTTATGGTAGTCTTATAAAAATTTTCTTTTAGGTTAATAGGTATTCTATGATCACACAATACTTATGATTCGCTTCTCTACTTCATCTACCCTACTCTTATCCTCTGATTGACATCCTCTTCAATCTCTCAATTTTTATGAATTATTGATCTAAGATATTGAAAACTGTCAGCCTTTAGTATCTCTTAACCATCAAGTCTTACTGTTCCTTTGTTTAGGTTTCTGTTTTCACTAAACTTACATTTCATGTACTCTATTTTAGTCCTACTTAATCAAAAGCCTTTAGATTCTGGAGCGTCTCACCAAATTTCTAACTTGGCATTAACTCCACTTATAGTTTCATCTACTAAAATTATATCATTTGCAAAAAGCATACATGAAGAGACTTCATCTTGGATCGATTTTATGAGTTCATCCATCACTAGTGAAAAGAGGTATGTACTTAATGCTAATCCTTGATGCAAATCTATAGTGATAGGAAACTCACATGTGATTCTTCCACTTGTTCTCACACTAGTTACAGCTTTGTTGTACATATCCTTAATCAATTTAATATATACTTAAGAGGAACTCCTTCCTTTTCCAAAATCCACCACATAACCTCTATAGGGACCCCCTATCATATGCCTTCACTAACTCAATGAAAATCTTTACTTGCCTCTCTATATTTTTCCCATTAGACGTCTAAGGAAGAAAATAGCTTCCATGGTAGATTATCTTGGCATAAAACCAAATTGATTCTCTGATATTTTCATGTCTTAACCTATGTTCAATTACTCTTTCCTGAAGTTTCATAGTGTGACTCATAAGATTAATTCCATGGTAATTTGTATAGTTTTGAATATCCCTCTTGTTCTTATAAATAGGTATTAAAGTACTCATCCACTTACTAGGAATTTTGTTAACACTTAAGATCTTATAAACCGTAACATATAAAGGAATATTGTGTAAAAGAAAAATTGTTCCTCTTTTCACTGAGTTTAGCTCATTCATTGGCAAGCTATGCCCCTAGTGTAAATCATTTGGTTCATTCTTTTTTTCCCCTAATTTAGTCCATCATCTTCATTATTCTTGATTTATCTAGTGTTGTTTCCTAATATATGATTTCTTTCTGCAGCCTGCTTTTCTTGTTGATGTATTTGGTGCTAAAGAGAGTACAGATGTCCAGGATAGTAATGTTGATAGTTTGAAGCAAACAGCAAAAGAAGCTGGGTCACAGGGTTCCAAGAATTCAAGTCTTGTAGATGCACTCCTGCACTATGTTGATAGGGCTAATGATCTGATCAACAAGTATATATTTTGTGGTCTTTTTAATTTTTATTCTGGTTTCTTTTTTGGTCTTTTTTATTATTATATTGTTATATTTTACGGCTTCAGTTTGACAAGATTTAGATGGTTACATCTTTTCTTAGATTTACATTTAATTTGCTGATTTTTTTTTTTTTTCTATTTATTATCTTCAGCAATCCCCGGATACTGTTGAATATACTTAACTTAATCAAGGCCTTGTGGCAAGGGGCTGCTCAGTATACACAAATTTTGTCAGTGCTGAGGAGCGCTGAAAATTTCTGGAAGCAATTGTCCAACACTATTTCACTAATTGCTGGCATTAAAGATCCTCCACTTGAAAATCTGACTGAGACGGGGGGGCTAAACTTGGCATACAAATATCGATGCCAATCTGCAATATTAGAAATAATTTTGTATGAGATGTTCCTGCAGAAAAAATTGTCACATGCTGAATCACTTGTAAAGCATACGGCTGAATCAAAGGACAGGATAGAAAATGCAGTAAACATTGAAAAATCAAAAGCTACAAAAGATATTGTGTCAAGCTGGTGTGAGAGCTCTGTTTTAGGCAATCTGATCAAGTCATATTCTTCTTGTGAATATGACAACGAAAAATACTTCCGTGCAAAGGTGATCTTTACTTCCAATTTTCTGTTTTTAATTATAATATTTTAATTTAGACAGAGTAGCAGTTGAGAATTGGTTATTTACTTCTGCATATTAGTTTCCCTTTTCTTGAACTTTTTTTTTTGTTTTTGTTTTTGTTTTTTGTTTTTTTTTTTTTGTTTTTTTGCATTATATATGTATTGAGCACAGAGCTAGGGTTAAAAGAACTTATGACATAAGCTGTAACAGTTGACTTTTCAATTAATTCACAAATCTTCAGGCAACTATATGAGTGCTTTTTGTTATTAAATATTTGTGCTTGACTTATTCTGTTTGTATAATGGTTTAGTGTGCATGAGTGGTATGTTTCCTCAATATTTGTTTCAGCCTTTCGATATTATCTTCTATGTGTTTAAAATTTGAGAGAATTGTTGTACTGAGTCACAACTTTACAGGTTGCTGCAAGTTTGTTCACTGTGCATGTGATGGGTAGACTAGCAACCAATGACTCAGGAACTTTGTCTATATCATTACTTCAGAAGATCCTTGTCATTTCAAAAAAGGTTTGGTCCTGTCTCTGACATTTTCACGTTGGTTTATTCTTTAAAAGTTGTTTCTTCTTTCATATCATCATCTGGGATTAACATATAACTCTTAGTTTGTTTGTGATTTCCTGTTTGCAGTTGAGCTGTCTGCCTGCTTTTCCTGAATTGTTGGCTCAATATTCTCAGCGTGGTTACAGGTAGAGCATTTGGATAATCATCTAGTTCTGATCTAATATCATATAGTTCTGATCTAAATGCATAAAATTGTAATTTACTAATTACTACTTCAAGAAGTGATGAAATGATAAAGAAGGCCGGCTTTGGGGGGAGGGGAATTTGGTATTAAAACCTCGCAACTATAGATGTTTTGTAACCTTCAAAATGGTCCTGTATATTCCATAAAAACTTTTGAAGGAAAATTTCTTTATCTGTTGTACTTTAGAACTATTCCTGTTATACTGAAGTTTACTGTAGTTTATTTTGGCAGCGACCTGTGACCCTTCATGCGTATGTGATTCTATTGTGTGTAGTATATACCTAATATATATGTGAGGATTACTTGTGCAACTTATTTTCCTTGTGGTTCTGTTTGTGTGTGTAAAATCATGTATATGATTGTTTCTCGATGTTGCCACGATTAGGTATATAATTTTAAATAGATACATCCACCTGTAACATCTGGTATTTGTTGGCACTCCCGATTTTCTTTGGTGAATTGAACTATTTTCTACTGATTAAGGCTGGGGGAGATTATCTAGACATTGACCTGACATCGAGCATTTTAATTTTAGGCTAAGTTCTTTGGCTCATCTTATTGAATATTGAAGTTTGTTTATTTTTTTTTCTAAAAGACAAGATTTTTGTATATTTCTTATCCCTTGGTATTTCTTCTTACACAATTTATTGTATTTAGATGCAGCATAAAAACAAATCTTTTTTTTTTTTTTTTCCCCAGTGAAGGGAAGGAGCTAAAGACTTTAATTCTTAGTGATCTTTATTATCAATTACAAGGAGAGTTTGAAGGCCGTAAAATTGCTCCTGGAGCATTCAAAGAACTGCATCAGTATCTTGTTGAATCAAAGTTTTTGCAGACTTATCATCATAAGTATGATGATGACCTTTTTGCAACTTCCAAAGATGTCTTCTTGTTTGACCTCGAGCGCCTCAGAGCAGATATGGGATTAGATATGTGGGATTGTTCAGAATGGAAAGCATCAAAAACAATTGCAGAAACAATGCTGCATTGCATGCGGGATGCAAACTCGATGATATTGCTTTCAAGTTCAAAGCATTCTGCATTGAAAGCATTGATAAGTGTTTTAACTGTCTATGAGGATGATGTGAGTAATCAGAACTCTAATGCCCTTTATATTTAATCTCCAAAGTTAGAAATACATAACAATGGCTGGATTTAGTAAGAAAAACATACAAATTTGCAAAGGGTTGAATGTTTATGTTTTAAGAAGTAAAACGCGAAAGCATGATCATGTTCATTAAATATTATGTCTAATATATTCTGAGGGATTGTTTTCTCCTGTGCAACTTAATTTTTTTTGTTTTGGGAAGTTTTGCAGTATGTGATAAAGACATTAATTGTAGTAAACATCATTCCTTATTATCCTGTTTTTCTGTAAAAAGTGGTGCCTTGAGAATTCATATGTGAGTGAGACACCAGGGCCTATAGAAAATTGAAAAGTAAAGTCCTGCCGTATCACCCATCATTTTTTACGTGGAGTGTGGGATAAATTTTTAGAAGGATCTGGTAGTAACCAATATAAATTGATGCTTGTAAGATAGAAACATAGAGATTATAATAATTCTGCAATTTAGATCTTCCTCTCTTTCTACCAGTAAGCTATTGTGAATTCATGCTCCATACAAGTTACATTTCATAATTGCCTAGGGTAATTATGTTATGTTAAATGAAGCATGAAAATAATTAATTCTAAAGACTCTACACCATGGAGAAACATCTTGGTATTCAACAAAGTGAAATCATTTCTATATAATACGCACCTTAGGTATTAACATGCAAAGAAACTCCTCTGGCTTTCTGCTGTGGACACCTAAATTTGATTCTCCTAATGTGTTAAGCCTTGATGGATGCCTGGTTTGATGTATAGCTTTCATTGTTCAAATTCGTATTTTGAAAAACCACAATGTTAATTTTTGCAAATTTGCACTATTTCAGACTATTAATTCACTTTTACCTATTCATGCAGTCAACAGAGAGAAAAACTATTGTCGGAAAGATCCCTGATCGACTCGTTTTATCATGTATAGATCATATATGCCAATGTTTCTATGCCACAGTAGAATCATTAGCTCCAATTCTGGATGTTTCTGAAGATATCCTTTGTTTTCTAGCAGCCCAGGCAGAATTACTTCTCCATCTTATGAGATCTGCACATAAAAGCTTGTCCTTGCATGCTTGTACACTTGTCTTAAAAACCTCAGGTTCTGGTCTTAAAGTGTTGAGTGACTTGAGGCAATCAATTACAGATGTTAACACAACAATGGAGCTATTACTTTTGTTGGTTCTTTCAACTTTGGAGTTTACTTGCCTTAATTCACCTTTAGGTGGGGTGACAGACATGGAATCTGTGGAAGACTTGGCTAAGATTTCAAATGCAACTATTGTGCTACTGCCCATTTTCTGCAACTACATTACTACTGCTGAGCATTGCACCCTCTCCCTGACGATTATGGATTTCATATTAAGAAGTTTCTTGACACCTGACACTTGGTTTCCAATCATACAGACTCATCTCGAGTTGCAGCATGTAATTCTGAAGCTTCATGATAAAAATTCTTTTGCATCTATTCCCATACTATTGAAGTTCTTTCTGACCCTTGCACGTGTTAAAGGAGGTGCTGTGATGCTTCTTAATTCAGGTTTTCTTACTTCTCTGAGGGTTTTGTTTTCTGAATACTTGGATGGGGGATCTTCCTCAATTAATGGTGAGGGGAGTATCTCCAACTCATCTGACAAAATTGAAAAGCCTCAACACATTTGGGGACTTGGCTTGGCCGTGGTTACGGCTATGATTCAATCTTTAGGAGACAGTTCTACTTGCACTGATATTGTGGACAATGTGATACCGTATTTCTTTTCAGAGAAAGCTTACATGATTTCCTATTATCTCAATGCACCAGACTTTCCGTCTGATGATCCTGACAAGAAAAGACCTAGGGCTCAAAGGACACAAACTTCTTTGGCTGCTCTTGAAGAAACAGAGCATACCCTGATGCTAATGTGTGTGCTAGCAAAGCATTGGAATTCATGGGTTAAGGCCATGAAAGAAATGGATTCACAGTTAAGAGAGAAAAGTATCCATCTCTTGGCCTTTATAAGCCGGGGAACTCAACACCATGGAGAATCAGCCATCAGGGGTGCCCCTCTTTTGTGTCCCCCTACCCTCAAAGAGGACTTTGATTTGTGCAAGAAAGCACCATTTATCAAAAGCAAAAATGGATGGTTTGCTCTTTCACCTCTTGGTTGTGTGTCAAAGCAGAAATTCACTGCTGTCTCAACTGCGCTGATAACCAAGGATCAAGCAAATACTGTTCCAACGTACTTCTCTGATGCTATTGCCTTGCAGATCTACAGAATCACATTTCTTATTCTGAAATTCCTCTCTTTACAAGCTGAGGGTGCTACGAGAAGGGCAGAGGAGGTGGGGTTTGTTGATCTTGCTCATTTTCCTGAGCTTCCAATGCCAGAAATTTTACATGGTTTACAGGTATGGTGCTATGTATTCTTTTATTTGCATTATGTCCTGTCTCAACATAATGGGATGTTAAAGATTTATAAGCTTTTTGGTTCAAGGTTTTGATGTGTTCCATTTGTTAGCATACTTTTTCTTGACAAAAAATATATAAAATTAAAATCATGAAGTAACCTGGAGATCATTCTTTTTGGACATGTTCAATGCAGGATCAAGCCATTGCTATTGTTACTGAGCTGTGTGAGGCCAACAAATCGGATCGGGTTCATTCAGAAATCAAGGGTGTCTGTTGCCTATTGCTGCAAATAATGGAAATGGCTTTGTATTTGGAACTTTGTGTTCTACAGATTTGTGGCATAAGACCTGTATTAGGGCGAGTTGAGGATTTTTCGAAGGATCTGAAATTGTTGATAAGAGGTACTAATCTTTTCATCCCTCTGATAATCAGATAACTCTTATGTTTGGTTTGGTTGCAAATTATAACTTTTGTCACTGTTCGGTTCATGCAGCAACAGAAGGCCATGCTTTTTTGAAAGCATCAATGAAGTCCTTGAAGCATATAGTATCATTTGTCTATCCACGTCTGTTACAGTCGGAGGGTTTCATGTAAAAGTAAATTGTGGATAATGCTGAATTCTGTAGGCTTAAAATTGTGTAGATATTTCAATTTTCAACATCATTGCATCTTTTTGAATGTATAAAAGAATGCGTGTATAAAAATATTAAAAAAAGAAAAAGAAGAAAAGAGACATGTTTATATATTTGTGGCATTTTCTTTAACCACTCTTTTTGTGATTCTAAGGACTACCCTATATTTGAGAAAGACACCTTCATTGATGGGCCACTTAATTATTTTTTGTCTCCATACATGATTGTTGTCGTTTCGTGGAGAAATGAAATCTTGTCAGAGGGTCCCTTGGTTCTCACTCCAGATTGTGACCTTTTATTATTATTATTATTATTATTATTATTTCTCTTTGATAGTCTATGCAAGCATGAATTGCCACGAAAATACATCGGATTCTTGGGCAAGAAATAACACACGCACATAATTGAGGAATTTTTCTGGTTTCTTGTGACTTGTGAGTGTTCAAATTCTGCTTTCAGTTCTTGCAGACTCGTATAGTGGTTGATTCTCCTGTTGGATGTGACCATCTTTTATGAGAATATGTTGGTGTAATATTTGCCAGGACTCAGCTTGTGCGAGTGTCTACTTCACTGGAGTCTGGACAGCATAATGGAATGTTTCGGTGGTCCAGTCATTGTTCAATCTCCGTTTAGAAATGGCACTTTGCAAACCTTTTGATATCATTCACGTAACCTATGTGTTGAAATCAGTCAATCCCAACTTCCAATACTCACGTTTTTTATGGTCATTCATGAGGGAAATATCATATGAAGAAACTATAACATTTTCAGGATGGAAGCCTGTTGCTTTATGAAAGTGGTGTACAGTGCAATTGGGGAATAATGTCACTTTTAGCAATGGAAAAAGTAGAGAGAGAGAGAGAGAGAGAGAGAGACACTTTAAAGTGATATGAGAATTTTTTAAGATAGCTTAGTATTCAAACAATCCAATTATTGTACTGGTCACAGTAATTTATACATTTTACAAATCTCATATGTTTTCAATCGAGTATAAGATTAAAATAGTTTCACTAACCCCTCGTGCTTTGGCAACAGTTAGGGCTATGCATTTTATAAATAAATAATTTACCTCATTGTGATTTGGCTCCATAAAAAATTTTCAATAATTACATTTTGACGTTCTAAATGATTAGATTAAAATGAAAAGGCATTATAAGATTAAGTGTAACCGCCAAAAGCCTTGTAGCTGAATTGACACTTTTCCATGCACAAAGTGCTTGATGGTCTAGGGGGGAAGGGGTTCGAGTTGCGGGATTAGCAGCATGTTGTAATTATCTCTAAAAAAAAAAAAAAAAGGATCAAGTGTAACCATTAAGGTGGCGTTTGGTATGGGGGAATCCATCCAGATTCTTGGGAATGTGATTCCTTGCAATCTGAATACTTAGGAATGTAGCTATTTCTATGTTTGGTTTAATTGATAATATTTTAAGATTCCTAGGAATATAAGATAATAATGTTTGGTTTATTCCTAGAAATCTTAAATGAATTATTTATTTTTCTCATTCTATCCTTAGATTTGAATGTAAACTATCAAATCCTTTAAAAAAAAAAATCTTCCTCTAAATAAATAATGAAAAACAAAATATAAAATATTAATTATGACAAATTCATTAAAACTATAGTCTAACATTTTAAAATGACAAGTACAATACAAAAATAACTATTTAAATTCTCAAATGCTTTATTCTTAATAATAATTTTTAAAAGAACTTAATTCATAACAAAACAACCTAACAACGTTTAGGTCTATAAGACGAGAAAAGATATTAATAATTTGTTTTATATTTTATCTTAATTACTTAAATGATAAGGAAAAATGGTTAAAATTGTCAATTTATAAAAAATATAAATTCCTTTAAACTTAGGAATCTGGATACCCACCAGTTTTAAAGGGAATCCACATTCCTACTGAGAGTGGTTTAAAGGGAGAATCCAGATTCTCCTAGCATCTAATTCCCTAGCATGATTTACAACCAAACATAGGAATCTTTAAACATTCATTGGAATTCTAAAATATTACCCCGTACCAAACGCCACATAAAAGTTTGTGAAGTAGATAAGGCCAATTAGATAATAGTAAATTGCAATTTTATTTTTCAATATTTTCATAATGCAAAAGGAAAATATAGGACTTATTTGGTACATGTGTTTAAATACACGTTTTTAGTTTTTAAACAACATTATACGTATTTTTACACTATTTTACTTACACATATTTTTTAAAAATATAAATAACATTACTAGAATAACGTTAGCAAACGACCCTTAAATACTTTAAATTGATGAAATGTTACAAAACCAATCACAAGATAGTAAACTGTAATTTTATTTTCAATATTTTTATAAGGATGGTGTTGCCGGGCGCCCATTAACAACAGTTTTTTTACCATTTTTTTTTAAAATTTTTTTATATACATTTTTTTCCCTCTTTTGTAACTTTTTGCAACTTTATACTATTTTTTACACTTTTTTTACAACTTTTTACAGGTTTTTAAATGAAAAGTACATCTTTAACTAGCCCCACATCCGTGCTAGTTAACATTTGCGTTTTTATAATGCAAAAGGAAAATAAAAATATTTTTAGTCGGTGACAAGATACAAAACCAATGTACGAGCCTACCCCCTTAGCTCTTTTACCCAGGTGAGATAATTGTCTTTTCCTACTGTCTTTTTTTGGATAAACGGAGATAGTAGACTACTACCTTGTCATGTTTGAACACAAAAATGTGCGGTATGAGAGGAAAAATTTGTGCATACATCCTTTGTCTCATTGACACAGTGGGCCTTACATATATGAGAGTCACTTGTCAGCGAGACAGAATTCTTATGTGCTCAACGCATGAGATATCTTTTTGTGTGAGAGAAGGAGAAAAATTTTACAAGAGAAAAGAGGAAAAAAAAAAAAAAATGTTGAACTTTGTTGTTAGGAGTTGAATGCTATCTCATTAAATGTGAAATGTTCATTAAACAAGCGCATGCTTTTATTATTATAAAGTATAAACTGAAAATAGTTATTTATCTATTTTCTATTTTCTATTTTCTTTACAAATTGTGATTTGAGAATAGTTTTTATTTCTTTTTATTAATTTTGAATTGTCAAACAAATTTTCTATTCTAAAAAATAAAAATATTATTTCTAAAAATAGAAAATAGAGAAAAAAACATTTAACAAACATGCATTTAGGCTCCCAAATTTCTTCAACAATTACATTTTGACCTTCTAATGATATGAAAATTAAAATGAAACCACTAACTTTTGTGTACTAGATAAGACCAATTACAAAGATATTAAATTTCAAAATTTTATTTCTCAACAATTTTATAATAGTGCAAAAAGGAGAAAAAATAATATAGATATTTGTAGTCGGTAAAAAGTTACAAAACTAATGTACTAGCAACAAATGGCCCCAAAAAGAAATAAAATCAAAAGCCAAGTGGCAACATGCATTGAAGAACCTTTTTTTAGTATGACAAATGTACCCTTAAACGGCGTCGTTTAGCTCATCCGACCTCCCTATAAAGTCTACGCTCTTACCCATGACAAAGGCATATACCACCTTATCCTTGGATCCCTTTCACATTAACCCTAGTCAAAACTAACCTAACTATAGTCGCACCCAAACCCATCTTGACCTTCCACGTGTCACTAATCAACGGCCCAAATTGATTTCCCTTTTTCATATCCTGTCCTTTAACCCCTATATAAACTCCTCGATCCCCAAAACCCTAAAATCCATCTCTCTCTCTTCGAAACCCTAAATTTTTTATTTCTCTCAGAAAAAAAAGCTTCCAATCTCTGCTCCAATGGCTTCCAACCCTAAGGTTTTCTTCGACATGACCATCGGCGGCCAACCTGCTGGCCGTATCATCATGGAGCTCTACGCCGACGTGGTTCCCCGCACGGCCGAGAACTTCCGGGCTCTCTGCACCGGCGAGAAGGGCGCCGGCCGCTCCGGCAAGCCTCTCCACTACAAGGGATCATCGTTCCACCGCGTGATCCCTGGGTTCATGTGCCAGGGAGGTGACTTCACTGCCGGAAACGGCACCGGAGGCGAGTCGATCTACGGCGCCAAGTTCGCCGACGAGAACTTCGTGAAGAAGCACACCGGCCCCGGAATCCTCTCCATGGCCAATGCCGGTCCCGGAACCAACGGATCTCAGTTCTTCATCTGCACCGCCAAGACTGAGTGGCTCGACGGAAAGCACGTCGTGTTCGGCCAGATCGTCGAGGGCATGGACGTCGTGAAGGCCGTGGAGAAGGTCGGATCGAGCTCCGGAAGGACCTCGAAGCCTGTGGTCGTCGCTGACTGTGGCCAACTCTCTTAGATCTGAAAAGTCAACAACAAAAAAAATCTGATTTTAACTATCTCAAATAATGTTATCTCTATCTCTGTCGTTTTCATCTATTGGGGTGTCGTTTATTACTGGCTTCTTTAGTTTTTATCTCTCAGTGTCAGTGTCGTTTTAGGGGTTGTGCTTATGGTTTTTCTCTTCTCTTTTTTTTTTGGGAGTCTATGAGAATTGGGTTTTTATAATCCTATCCTTTGATGATATGGTGGTTCTGAGACCTTTTTATATTATATGATAAATGATGAGCTACCTTTAAATAAGATTAGGTGTTGTTATTGTGAAAATTTATTTCCTCTAATCTGCTTTTTCTTTGTTAATATTTGCAAGTTGATTGTGGATGAAGATATAATAGATCTGATCAATTGAAAATGATCCAAAGTTGGATATTGTTGAGCAAATAAATTTGGAGTGTTGGACCCATTATTGTCATTAAATTTTGGTAATGTACTAATGAGGCAATGGTAATAAAAAGGAGTGGTGTTTGGGCCCAGGGACTGGCTTTTAGTGGACTGTTTTTTCTGGGATTGTGAGATATTTTTAGTTTTTGGGGAAAATGGGGTTGTTGGAATTGGGGTGGGTTTTGGAGACTAGTTGGATAAATTGGGAGAGAAGAAAGGACGGTAAGTGGATAAGTATTGAGACTTTTTAGGTGACTGTGACTTTTGTCCCTAATGGGGGGGGTTTGGTTTATGTTGTGTGTGGTCCATATTAGATTAGGGGGTGTTTGAATAATCTACGTGGCTCCTTTTTATTTTTTCTTCTATACATATGTGGATGTGGCTTTTGAGAACTGGGAATGTGGCGCCCCACCATTGTTTGGTGTGTGAAACATATGCGAATATTTAATGGGATATTTTTAGCAATAATAATTAGGTTTTATCCATTTCTTCCTCAAAGTATGTGCACCCACAACATATGGATTTTACCAGACGTGTATTACAATGGCATGAAATTCCATTGGTATATTTAGCATTCCTATCAAAACTTTTAAAAGTTTTAGTATTTACTATTTCAAAAATTAACTTTATAATATATAACACACTACTTTATTATTCATTAAAAAAAAAAAACCACTTTATCATATCTCTTACATTAAAACTTTTATTTTTTTAATACTTAATTTAAATATTTTTTATTTTTTTTTAATTCATCTTTTATTATTTCTCAGTCTCCCTTTGTTTCTCTCTCCTACTATCTCTTCATCTTTCTCAACGCAGTCTAGAAGCTTCTCCCTCCCTTTGATATTTGCTTTCAAAACCTCCATTGCCCTGAGCTTTTCAAACTCATCACTGATAAATCACGGTCACAACCACCACCACTAACCACAACCTCAACCTCCAACCACCAAAATAAATAAAAAAACTTAAAAAAAAAAAAACTCTAAGCACAAATCGAGAAGCTTCTCCCTCTCTCTAATATTTGCTCTCAAAACCTCTATGGCCCGAGTTTTTCAAGCTCATCACCTATAACCACAGCCACAGCCACTACCACCAACCACAATCTCAACCCCGAACCACCAAAATAAAAAATAAAAACTCACGGCATAAACTGCAGCGAAAATCCGTCACAAAACCACCAACCACCCCAGCAATCTCGATCCTCAACCAACTTAATTCACGGTCTTAATCAACCCCAACCATCGTCGGACCCACCACTGTAGGACCCAGACCCACTTGTAGTCATCGAGATCCATTAGACCCACTAGAGGGAGAATTTGAGAAAGAGAGATGAGAGAGAACGAGAATGAGAGAGTGAGAGTGATTGTGATAGTAGCTTGTTACAGTGCAATCTCAAAGATAAGAGCGCACTGTAGCAGTATTGTAAATTATTTAGCATATACGATCTTTGATGGAGCAAGTTTTTGTGTTATAAATGCTAAAAAAAGAGAGCATCTTTTAGCATATGCAATCCTTATTGGGAATGCTCTTAGGGGATGAGTACCATTGGTATTTTTAGGGGATGAGGATGAGTAACATTTTATTTTAGGGAAAAAAAAAAATTTAATGGGTGCCCTATTAGTTTATGAAATATTTCATTTTGAAATTTTTTATAGGAAATGTTTTTTTTCTTAAATTTTTTATGGGGAAAGAAAAAAATAATTGATTTTTTTACTAACTTATTATATTTTCACAGAAAAGTAGTACCAAATTTTTTAAAAATAGTTTATTAACACTATTTGAGCATAAGCTATAAAATAATTAAAACCCTACATAAATAAAGTTAAAAAGTTAAAACATAACGTTGGAGAAGTAGACTAATCTCAAAGTTAAAAGCTAAAACATAACGTTGGAGAAAGTAGACTAAAACTAGAATTCAATTGCTTGAGATATAAAAAATGTTGGCTTAGCTGAGATTAAAGAAAAAAGGCGGACTAAACTAGAATTTACTCCTAAGTCAATCAAGTTTGAATGAGTCAAGTTGTGTATCAATCTACTATTTGACAAGTCGCCGATTGTATTTGGTAAGTCTACATAAAATCAAACTTAACGCTTTCAAGACACTAGAAGAGACAATGTTCTGGGGGTGGGTTTGAAATTCACACTTTATAAAGTTTTTTATCTTCTATTCTCCTCTAGCTTAATTACTTAATTTTTTATTATTTTTTTTAAAAGAGCATTTTTCTTTGGCTTATGCTAAGAATATAATATTTTTTTCAACTTTTTTTCATAATTTGTTGTGATTGAAGTAAGATCAATTTTAATTGAATCCACTAATGACACTAAAAAAAAGTGTGCATCATTTGCAATAAATCATGTTAACAATGTAAACAAAAAGGTTGTGAAATTTTTTTTGAAATTTTGTTTTTGGCTGGACTTACTGTTTTTATTTTGTTTGCGGCTTTTGTGTACTCTACCAAGAACCAGATTTAGCAAATGGCTTTCTCTTTCTACAATTCTACTTACTTCTTTTGACTTTTGCGCCTAAAATTAGAATCTTAACTTCCTAACTTCTTATTCACATGATTTTTTAAAGTAGTACTTGGGATTCATACGCACTGCATGGTCATTCCTAGTGGCTCTCTCTCTCTCCTCCCAATAGATTAGAAGCTTCTCTTTCTTCTTCTCTTCTGTGGTTGACAAATTAGAAGCTTCTTCTCTTCTTCTCTTCCCAATAGTAATCTTTCTTCTTCTTCTCTTCTTTATTTGGTCAAGCAAGCTCGAATTTGTTAATAAGTTATTTAGTTAACTTGTTCTCTCTCCATAAACACTAAGACCAAAACTTTTCACCTTTTCATAAACCTATGCTAATTATTGATTACTAATTATAGTTGAAACTATGTTAATTATATAGAAAAAATTTGGTCCGTGAAGTTTTCAAAATTAGATCATTAACCTTATATTTAAAATAAATAAATAAATATACATATAGGTAGTTTTTATTATGAGATGGAATTTATATTAGCAATAAATTGCAAATAATAATTTGTTATCTTAAAAATTTATTTGAAAATTTACACAACCCAATCTTAGTTCTAATTTTCATATACTATATAATAAATTTGGGTCCTATAAGCAATTGTAGGGTCACGAATTGTAGCCCACACCTTAATAGAAACAGGAAATGGGCCCAACAAGCCCAATACAATAAATTTTGTGAGAGAGTGGGTTAAAGAGTTGGGCTAGCAGTGATTTTTACAACAGTTACTGGGATCTGGGTACTTGGCCGAGGGGGCTAAAACACATAATCGAGCTAAGATTTTACGTCCGAGGAGTAAGGTTTGGGTAATTTTCATGGGTTATAATCAAATCCGAGGTGTATGATCTTGGATAAGATGCTTTCTTTTAGGTTGCCTTTTTCCCGGTGCTACAGTAGTTGTTTCTTGATGTTCTTCTTTTTCCTTTTCTTTCTCTTTTTTCTCTCCCCCTTTCCTTATGAAGGGTTTATTCCATTATATAGTCCTTCATTGCCCGATCTCATCGTCCACTTGTCTGTCATCTAGCACGGTACTTGAGTTTCCATTTCCTTTCTTACAGCTTTTTGACTTCCTGGGGATAAAGATCACTTTCAACACTGTTCAGGGGTCTTCTCCACATAAATGCGGCCAGGAAAGCAGCTGTGATGCATTTAATGCGGTGGTAGCAGCTTTTCCTCAAGATATTTCTGCATCCTTATCCCTTCCATATGCATTGGTAATCTATCCTTACCTCTGGAACTTCCTGGAGGGTGGACTAAGGGAAAGCCGAGGTTCCTCTCACCATCAGACGTCATGTCCGAGGAGCGTATTCCTCTCGGACCAGCCTCTTTGGATCCTTACGCGCTCTACTGTTAGTTACAACGGTCCTCTGTGACTTCTTCTCCTCGGGCGTATTGTTGACGAAACGTCGTTCTTGGGCCTAGATCATGGGCCCATATTTTACTCCCCCACAATAGCCCCTCAAAATTCTAATTTTTCTTTCTGATCCGAGGAGGAAAATTAGGATTTTGATGTATAAAAGTAATTACGATGTAGTCCATAATAGTATCTAAATTTAGGCACACGTAAGGGCCATTTCTGTCATTTCGTAAGGGCTTCTGACGCTTGGGAACTCGCACAATCATCATTAAACGCTTAGAATTGCGTTTCAACCAGACATCCTACGGTGAAATACGAATCCAACGGTTCAGATCGCAACTTCAATATTTGGGCGGGATTATGGTTCTTTTCTTTTTTCAACCCCACTATAAAAACTTCCAGGCATGACTTTTTGCTTCTTATCAGAACTTACAACTTCAGAGGTGGTGGTACGTCATTGCACCACAAAGGGAGTGGAGTTTGACCGGAAGATGGGAGATGTGGTCATCCCCATGATTGCCTTCATAGAAGGGGGGATGACCATTCCCATGGGTAGGATTACACGGGACTACCTTCGTGCCCATAGGCTGTGTCCCCATCAGTGTGCTCCTAACTTCTTTAGAGTCCTAGGGTCAATCGACGCCTTGGATCGGCATCTGGGGTTAGGATTGACATGGTACGACGTCGCCCACCTGTATGAGGGCCATATAGAGACTCGGGCAGGCTTTTACCTTAAGTCCCGTAGCAATGTGGTCAAACTGATATCCTGCCTTCCCAAGTCAAATAAGGGGATGAAGGACGACTACCTGATCTTGTCGGGGCCTTGGAGCGACGGCTTAGCCTGCCCAACCAAGGCCGGGACTCCAGGTGGAACACTTTAGACCTAGGATTTCTAACTTTAGCATTAAGGATTGTTACGTTACCTTTACACTCATTTGCTTAGTTATTTTGTGTTAGTGACTTTTCATATGTTTTTTTTTATAGCCGAGGCTTAATAACGTAACTTTCTTGTTTGACAGACAAATTTTTTACCAATCCGAAGCTCAGCCTGATCAACGTTCCAGCATTGAATTATTTGCTGAGGTCAGAAATTTTCGTGAACGAGGACGGACAACTACGAGCGGTCCACCTCATTTTGGATTTTGAACCCATTTCTCGGTCCTTTTTAGACGTCGGCAACTCTATCCGAGCCGGGGACCATCGCTTGGCGCGTATAGACGTGTCTCGGCCACACTTCCTCGCCAGCTACGACCTTCCGCCGGTTGACCATCCCATTCCACAGGGAATTCCCCTCGCGGTCGCACCGTTGCGCGAAGTAACACTTGGGGAAGCCATCCTTAGAGAAGAGACAGCTTCTTCTTCGTCCCTAGAACTAGAGATTGACAAGTTCAGGTTTGAAGAGGAAACAGTACATATATCAGAGGCCGAGGAAGGGGCGGACGAGCAGTCGAGCGTGCACCCTCCGGCTCAGGTGATAACTTACATTGCCGATACCACCGACGAGGAGGAAGACATGGCTCCCCGGACTGGCCCTTCTTTAAAAGAATTGATGAAGGGTAGGAATAAAGAGCCATCCTCTCAGGATAAGGGCAAATCCAAACAAATTGCCCACCCTCCCCCTCCTCCGCCCCAAGTGCCTGCTGACCTTGGGCTCAAACCGAATCCGGATTTGAGGAGGAAGAGGCCGGTGGAGCCTGCTGAGGAGGGGGAGTTAGGCCCATTAAGGGGCAACAAGCAGGCCAGGCCTGCACCAGAGCGAAGGAGTAGGAGGTCCCACTCCGTGGAGAGCCACGAGGAGCGACCAGCGGCCCAGGCTCGTCAGCCACCACGAACCTGGTCACCTGAATTGGAGGTCGATGGCGGTCCCATCATGATGGATGCCTCCCTTCGGCATTTTCGAGGTGGCCATGCAGGTCGTTTGGCCGACGCTCTGCTACAACCACTCCTCCTTCCGTCGGACCTGGCGGCGTACAAGAGCTTTGATTACCCTGATCTGCTCCTTTCCATGAAGAGGGACTTGGCCATGGTAAGTTACTTCAGTTTGATTTCTTTTTATTTGTGCATTATTTCTTAAGTCTAACACACTTTTTCCTTTTGCATAATAGGTCGCGCAACAAGTGTACGTGGCCGAAGAGTGGGCAAAGCGCTTTCGCGATGAGACGAAGGCTGCTCACCAGGCCCGAGATACTGCGGAGGACCATTTGAGCGTGCTGAGAACCCAGCAGAAGCAGTTGGCCGAGCAAGTGAAGAAGGCCAACCAGGACAAGGCCAGCGCTGAGGCTGGAAGGAACAATATGGAGAAGCAGGTGGAGACTTTTCGCAGCGAGCTGCACCTCTGCCAGATCAACTTAGAAACGGAGAAGCAGATGGTGATAAGTCTGCGCGAAGAGCTCCGCAAGGCCAAGGAAGCTGCACAGCTACAGAAGGAGGCAGCCGAGGCCGAGAAGCAAGCTTCTTATGCTCTGGGGGTGGAAGAAACCCAGAGCAGGTTAATTGAGGAGTTTGCTTCGGTCGCCAGGGACTACTGTGACGTCACGTGGGGGAAAGCCCTTGACGCCGCTGGGGTCCCGGCTGACTCCAGCCTTAGGAGGCCTGAGAGCGTGTACTACGATCCTGAAATCCAACCGCTCTCAGATTCTGATCCTCCTCCTCCAGAGCAGCCAGCCTCAGCGTCTGAAGCTCCTGCGGCAAACTTAGACCTTCCAGCATCTGTGGAAGGCCCAACAGCCACCCGTCAGGACACCGGTCAAGGGGAAAAGGCCGAGACCTCCCAGGGTAAAGCTCCGGGTGCTGCTTCTTCGAAGCCTCAACCAACAGTCGGCCACGAAGACCCCAAGATCAAGGCCTAGGACATTTGTTTTAGTGTTTCTTTTTGTTTTGTTTTATTTGTTGTTTTTTTTTTTTATGCTCATCACTTTAAAGATATGTACTGTTTTAATCATTAATGAAAGTATACTTCTTTTGTTTTACGTATTATGGCAAGTAATAGCTAATCCCTCCGCTGTCATTCCATTCATTTTTTTTTTTGCATTAAAAGAATGGCTGACTTAATTGAAAAGTTCCGGAAGTTGACATACTAGGTAAACACATAACCAAACAAGAAATTTGAGTCATGCGCTTTTATCTATATTGGAATGTTAAAAAGGGAAATAAAACAAGTAGTAACTAACCCAGACCATCTGGTCAGAAGTCCCCAGTCATGATTAGATTCGAATGAGAACACTTCACAGAATGGTGATGGTGTTAACTAACCCAGATCATCTGGTCCGATGTCTCAGGCACGATTGGTTTTAAGTTTAAACACTTGAGAACAGTAAGGGTGTTAACTAACCAGATCATCTGGTCCGAGGACTCATGCATGATTGGATATAAGTTTAAACACATCAGAGAACGGTAAGGGTGTTAACTAACCCAAATCATCTGGTCCGAGGACTCATGCATGATTGGATTTAAGTTTAAACACATCAGAGAACGGTAAGGGTGTTAACTAACCCAAATCATCTGGTCCGAGGACTCATGCATGATTGGATTTAAGTTTAAACACATCAGAGAACGGTAAGGGTGTTAACTAACCCAAATCATCTGGTCCGAGGACTCATGCATGATTGGATTTAAGTTTAAACACATCAGAGAACGGTAAGGGTGTTAACTAACCCAAATCATCTGGTCCGAGGACTCATGCATGATTGGATTTAAGTTTAAACACATCAGAGAACGGTAAGGGTGTTAACTAACCCAAATCATCTGGTCCGAGGACTCATGCATGATTGGATTTAAGTTTAAACACATCAGAGAACGGTAAGGGTGTTAACTAACCCAAATCATCTGGTCCGAGGACTCATGCATGATTGGATTTAAGTTTAAACACTTCAAAGAACGGTAAGGGTGTTAACTAACCCAAATCATCTGGTCCGAGGACTCATGCATGATTGGATTTAAGTTTAAACACTTCACAGAACAGTAGAGAGGTATGAAAAGAGGTATACATATTTAACATAAAAGACGAATATTGCTCAAACATAAGTTTATTAATAATAATACCTTTTCAGATTGTTGACATTCCAAGGGCGGGGTACTACAAGTCCGTCCAAGTCTTCCAAGAAATATGCTCCAATGCCAGCATTGGAGGTGATGCGATATGGTCCTTCCCAATTTGGCCCTAGTTTTCCCCAAGCAGGGTTCTTTGCCGAGCCCACGACTTTGCGCAGCACCAGGTCACCTGAGACCAAAGGTCTTGTCTTTACATGGGCATCATAACCTTGCTTTAGCTTTTGTTGGTAATGAGCCAATTGAACCATTGCGTTTTCCCTTTTTTCATCAATCAAGTCCAGACCTCTCGCCAAGTTTTCATCGTTGTCTTTTGGATTGAATGAGCTTGTTCTCGTTGTTGGGAACCCGGACTCCAAAGGGATGACTGCTTCAGCCCCATAAGTCATTGAGAAAGGGGTCTCCCCAGTGGACCTACGAGGTGTGGTCCTGTACGTCCAAAGTACATGTGGGAGTTCTTCCACCCATCTTCCCTTCGCATCATCCAGTCTTTTCTTCAATCCGCTTAATATGACCTTATTTACAGCTTCGGCCTGGCCATTCCCCTGGGGGTAAGCCGGAGTAGAATACCTGTTAGTGATACCCAATTCTCCGCAGTAGTTTCTGAACATCTTACTGTCAAATTGAAGTCCATTATCTGTGATAAGTACATGCGGGACACCGAACCGAGTAACAATGTTTCTCCAGATAAATCTTTTCGCATCCACATCTCGGATATTAGCCAGAGGCTCTGCTTCAACCCACTTTGTGAAATAGTCAGTACCAACTATCAGATACCTCTTGTTTCCTACAGCCTTAGGAAATGGTCCGACGATGTCTAAGCCCCATTGAGCGAATGGCCATGGGCTAGATATTGGATTGAGGGTTCCTCCTGGCTGGTGTATACTTGGTGAATACCGTTGACATTGATCGCACTTTTTGATGTACTCCAAAGCTTCTCTCTGCATGTTCGGCCACCAATAACCCTGAGTAATGGCCCTATGCGCCAATGATCTGCCTCCAGTATGACTTCCACAGATTCCCTCATGCATTTCCTCCAAGAGCGATTCCGTTTGATCGGGATGAACACAGAGTAGATAAGGTCCAGAGAAGGAACGCCTGTATAGCTTATCATCCTGTGACAGCCAATAGCTAGGAGCCTTCTTTCTTATTTTGTCGGCCTCCGTTTTCTCTTCGGGTAGAATATCACCCTTTAAGAACTGCACGACGGGGTCCATCCAACTCGGCCCCATTCTTACTTGATTGATCTGTACTACGTTTGCTATTATTGAGGGTCGATGCAGGTCCTCAACAAGGATTAGGCGAGGCAAGTTCTGTACCGAGGAAGTTACAAGAGTGGCCAAGGAGTCCGCATGCGTGTTACCGCTTCTTGGGACATGTAGCAAGCTAAAGGATTCGAACTCTATTTGCATGGCTCTCACTCGGCTAAGATAGCCTCGCATTCTCTCATCCTTGGCTTCAAATTCACCCTTGACTTGACCCACAATTAGCCTTGAATCCGAGAAGAGGTTAATGGACTTTCCTCCCATCTTTAGGACCATAGTCATTCCTTCCAGTAGCGCCTCGTACTCTGCTTCGTTATTCGTGGCAGGAAAGCTTAATCTTAACGACTTTTCAACGGTGATCATCTCTGAAGATGTCAACACTAGCCCAATACCCGCTCCTTTTTGGTTTGATGCTCCGTCTACATGCACTTCCCACGTCGGAGGGGGACACCTGGTGATACTACAGGCTAGTTTTGCACCTCTTTCCTCTAATGCTGATTGACTATCCGCTTCCGGCTCGGTGAATTCTGCCACCAAGTCGGCCAGTACCTGGCCTTTAACTGAGGTGCGAGGCATGTACTTAATGTCGAAGGCTCCCAGAATTGTACCCCACTTGGCTATCCTTCCCGTGTAGTCTGCACTTTTAAGTACGGCTTTTAATGGGAGTTGAGTAAGAACAATCACCGTGTGCGCTTGGAAATAATGAGGCAACTTGCGTGTGCCCAGCACCACCGCTAATATGGCATTTTCCAGTGGAAGGTAGCGTATTTCTGCCTCATGCAGTGACTTACTCACGTAGTATACTGGTCGTTGCACGCCGTTGTCAACCCTTATCAATACTAAACTTACTGCATAGGAGACCACTGCAATGTAAGCAAAAAGGACCTCGTCCGGCTCAGGGCTTGACATGACAGGCGGCCGAGCAAGATAGTCCTTGAGTTGTTGAAAAGCCGCGTCACATTCCGTCGACCATTCAAAACTTTTCCATTTATTGATCAACAGAAAGAAAGGTCGGCACCTGTCCGCCGATCGAGATATAAATCTATTCAGCGCAGCGGTCATTCCGGTTAGTTTTTGCACTTCCTTTGGGTTCCGAGGAGTTCGCATACTGATGATGGCTTTAATTTGGTTGGGATTGACTTCAATTCCCCTGTGAGTAACCATATAACCCAAGAACTTGCCTGAGCCAACACCAAACGAACATTTGGCGGCATTCAAACGTAGTTTATAACTTCTGAGAATTTCGAAGACTACTCGAAGATCTTCAAGGTGTTCAGATGCTCTTTTGCTTTTCACCACCATGTCATCTATGTAAATCTCCATATTTTTCCCTAATAATGATTCGAACATCCTCGTCATCATTCTTTGGTAGGTGGAACCCGCATTCTTCAGACCAAATGGCATCACCTTGTAGTGGTAGTTCCCTACTGGCGTGACAAAAGCAGTTTTTTCCTGATCGTCCAATGCTAAAGGTATCTGATGATAACCCTGGAAGGCGTCCAAGAAACTCATTCGAGGATGGCCGACTGTGGAATCTACCAGTTGATCAATTTTGGGCATGGGGAACGGATCTTTAGGGCAGGCTCTATTAAGATCTGTGAAATCAACACATACTCGCCACTTTCCAGTCTTTTTCTTGACCACCACCGTATTTGCCAACCACTCAGGATAGAAGACTTCTTTGATAGCCCCTGCCTTCTTTAGCTTCGACACTTCCTGACGGACCGCTTCTGCATGCTCTTTAGACGGCCGACGAGGGAGCTGCTTCCTGGGGGTCATCATCGGATTAACATTCAGATGGTGGCAAATGAAGTCTGGGTCTACCCCCGGAGCCTCGTAAGCATCCCATGCAAAGACGTCTATGTTTCGCTTGAGGAACTCTATCAACTCCTCCTTCTCTGACTGGGGTAGTTGAGATCCGACTTGAAAGAATTTATCAGGGTCATCTCCTATTATGACCTTTACAAGATCTTCACATTTCGCCTCCTCGGACAGCCCATCTTTGGACAACATTGGGGGTTTTGATTGCTATAGCTCTTCTTTTTGAGCCTCAGATTCTGCTTCAGGCTCATGTCGGATAGCTGCTATCATGCACTGCCGCGCCATGGTTTGATCACCCAATATCTCTTCTATCTTGCCTCCAGAGGGGTATTTAATCTTCTGATGCAGGGTGGAAGAGACTGCTCCTAAAGTATGAAGCCAAGGCCTTGCAACAATCGCCGTATAAGGGGAGTAGGCGTCCACCACTATAAAATCGACCTCCACTATCTCTGCTCCGGCTTGCACTGGCAGCCTGACCTGTCCCCTCGGAATAATAGTCTTTCCCTCGAAGCTCACTAAAGGGGAATTATAAGGCGTCAGATCTTCAGCTCTTAGGTTCAGCCCCTTGAAGAGATCAGGGTACATGATCTCGGCTGCACTGCCTTGATCCACCATTACCCTCTTTACATTATAGCCTCCGATTCGGAGGGTAATTACTAGGGCGTCGTCATGAGGTTGGACAGTTCCGATCTTGTCCTCATCCGAGAATCCCATGACCAAGGATCGGCTTGACTTAGCTCTCTTTGACTCATGCGAGTCATCCTCTGGGTACAGCCGAGTCACTGACATTACTCTGGAGGGGTATGACCCCGTTCTGCCAGGTGCCGCAAAGATAACATTAATGGTTCCAAGAGGAGGTCTCGGAGGATTCCCCCTTTCCGACCGAGTTTCCATAAGGCTACCCAAGCTATTGGAATGATGCAACAGCTGTTTTAATCTGCCCTCCTGGACAAGCTGGTCGAGGTGATCCCACAAACTTCTACAGTCCTCGGTGGTATGACCGTGGTCTTTATGATATTGACAATAGAGATTTCGGTTTCTCTTTTCGGGGTTTCCCATCATCTTATTGGGCCACTTGAAGAAGGGCTCGTTTTTTATCTTCTCCAGGACTTGGTGCACAGGCTCTCGGAATACAGCCCCAACTATTTGGCTGTTACTAGATGCCTGTTGCTCGGCATAATCCCTTTTCGGCCGGTTATTATTGTACCTGTCCGGCCTAAACTCTCTTCTTTCTTGAGGGACAAGCTTATCTTTCCCTTTTCCTTGTTGCTGCTGTTGTTGATCATCTTCTATCCTTTTATATTTATCCACCCTATCCATTAATTGTTGCAAGCTGGTGACCGGTTTCCCTGTCAGGGACTTCCTCAGACCATGATCGGAGGGAAGACCGACCTTGAAGGTTCTGACAGCGACCTCATCAAAATCTCCGTCAATCTCGTTAAACATCTCCCAATACCTCTCGGCATATGACCTCACAGATTCCCCTTCCCTCATTGTCATGGACAGCAGGGAATCAAGGGGTTGAGGAACTCTGCTGCATGTAACAAACCGGGAGCAGAATGATTGAGTGAGCTTCTTAAAGGAGCCGATGGAGTTAGTCTTCAACCCATCGAACCATCTCATCGGCATCGGTCCTAGGCTAGAGGGAAATACTCTACACAATAAAGCCTCGTCTTGAGAGTAAACTGCCATCTTTTGTCTGAATTGGCTCACGTGTTCTACAGGATCGGTACGTCCGTTGTACATAGAGAACGTAGGCTGATGAAAACGTCTGGGAAGCTTTGCCTTTTCTATTCCCCTAGTAAAGGGGGACTTAGAAATTTGGGTCAGAGCCTTCTTCATGTCTTTGGTCCCCACTCCCCTTCTAGACGAACTTTTCCTCCTCCTCTTGTGAGAATGCTCTTCTTCATAGGAATAGGATTCACTAGGGGGAGTTTCTGAGGAATCCCTGTAACTGTCATCCCCTTCACCGTTGGAGGAGACATCAGAACTTGCAGGGGTGTGATTTCGTTGTGCTCGACGAAGCTTCTTTTTCAATCCTTCTATTTCACGCTGCAAGTCCTTTTCATCAGCGTGTCCTTGCACCAGATGGCTCTTTCGTCGATAGCCACTCTTCCCAGCATGGATCGTTCGCGAACTACCCTCACGCCGGTTATCTACGTGGTTCTCCCGTTCAAGGTTATGGAGTTCATCTTGCTGACTGACGTTTACTGACTCTGCATAGGGCGGACTGGCCTGTTGCGGTCCCGAACCTGCCATAACTGCCGTAACTTTCTACTAGCGCTAATTCTCCCCACAGACGGCGCCAATTGTAGGGTCACGAATTGTAGCCCACACCTTAATAGAAACAGGAAATGGGCCCAACAAGCCCAATACAATAAATTTTGTGAGAGAGTGGGTTAAAGAGTTGGGCTAGCAGTGATTTTTACAACAGTTACTGGGATCTGGGTACTTGGCCGAGGGGGCTAAAACACATAATCGAGCTAAGATTTTACGTCCGAGGAGTAAGGTTTGGGTAATTTTCATGGGTTATAATCAAATCCGAGGGGTATGATCTTGGATAAGATGCTTTCTTTTAGGTTGCCTTTTTCCCGGTGCTACAGTAGTTGTTTCTTGATGTTCTTCTTTTTCCTTTTCTTTCTCTTTTTTCTCTCCCCCTTTCCTTATGAAGGGTTTATTCCATTATATAGTCCTTCATTGCCCGATCTCATCGTCCACTTGTCTGTCATCTAGCACGGTACTTGAGTTTCCATTTCCTTTCTTACAGCTTTTTGACTTCCTGGGGATAAAGATCACTTTCAACACTGTTCAGGGGTCTTCTCCACATAAATGCGGCCAGGAAAGCAGCTGTGATGCATTTAATGCGGTGGTAGCAGCTTTTCCTCAAGATATTTCTGCATCCTTATCCCTTCCATATGCATTGGTAATCTATCCTTACCTCTGGAACTTCCTGGAGGGTGGACTAAGGGAAAGCCGAGGTTCCTCTCACCATCAGACATCATGTCCGAGGAGCGTATTCCTCTCGGACCAGCCTCTTTGGATCCTTACGCGCTCTACTGTTAGTTACAACGGTCCTCTGTGACTTCTTCTCCTCGGGCGTATTGTTGACGAAACGTCGTTCTTGGGCCTAGATCATGGGCCCATATTTTACTCCCCCACAGCAATTATTGCACCAAGCGGCTATTTTTTCTATTGTAACAAGTAGCTAGATTTCATTAGTTATTAAAATAGTTTTCTCTAAATGGAATTATATTACCTAATTAGCAAGTGGCTTACTAATTGTTAAGATATTTTATTTTGGATAAAACTAAAATATTACATAATTATAAGAAATTTAAAATTTTACTATAGCTGCAATTATATTACCAAATAATTTAATTTTAATTATTGCAAATGGTGATTGGAAACCAATCTATTTAAGTACTATTAGTTATAGATTAGATTAGAGTAGGGAAAAAAGGTTAGAGATTAGATTATTCAAGAGTTCTCAACTTTCACATTTGGCATTATATTATATCATGTATTATATGATTAAACTCTATTACGGAGTATTAAAAAAATTATCATATTACTTCAATTATGATTCAATTATTAAAAATTTCAAGAAATTTAATATGAGTTTAATTCTTTGATTTAACTAATTTTGTAATCTACCACAATCTTTGATTTTTAATAAAAAGTAGGTTTAAATTATGTGTATTCGTCATGTTATTTACACTAATTTTTTTAATCTATTTTATTATATAATTTTACTATGTAATTATTTTCTTTAGTTTATATATGAATCTTGAACAAACCTTGCATCTTTAAAGGACCATAAAAAAAGCAAGGTCCGATGGGCTCAAAACCTCAAAATTAGTTAAAGTCGAGAGAGAATTACTGCGTATGATTGAATACCATCTAGTGTGTATGGGCCGTGAGGACCTTGTGGTCCATATAGTTTAGGGCCTTTAGGCCTTTTATGACGGAGACTAGTTCTCAATTGTTCTGTTCTGGGTTTGTTGTTTAAAACAGAGACTGGTCTGTCTTGGCATATAGTACTAGTTTGAAAGTGGCTCAAGGAATTTTAGGAGCAAGACACCTGTAAATTATTTTACAATATTTTTATAAATTATTAATATAACAAATTTTTTCGGGTTCAGATCGGGGTCCACTAATAAGTAATAATACCTTTTTTTTTTTTTTTTTTACCTACTAATAATCAAGCACTATATCAACGGTTTGTGTAAAATAGTTTATGGCTTTAACATTTTCCATTTGAGATACAAGCAAGACAGTGAAAGTCGATAGATGAGAATCACTTTTAGGTGATGGTGAACTTGATCTTGAACTTTTTGTCCAATGGATTCGATATTGAAGAGGGGCTTGTGGCTGTGGACACTCTATTAATTTACGGTCCACTGTGTTAGGAGTAAGCACTAATAAGCAGTGGAATTTCTTTTTATCCTATGCTCTGTTTCTACACTTTCGTGGTGTGTAAAGCCCTGCTTCCCCACCACTCTTGGTGTGTGAATCATGTGCACATTTTAACATGGATTGCTTGGGGGATGGGTAACATTTTGGTTCTTGGTTAAAATTCACTTCACATTCTCTCATTATAAAGTCGTTTTTAAATCAGTTTTGAAACTTTTTACAATTGATAATTTACATCCTATTATACTAACGATGTGCCCATCCCTTCAAAATCATGATTTGTCACATTGCACCTTTAAACCACCTAAAAAAGTTGCATTTTTTTTTTCTATTTTTATTCAACACAACGTTTTTGGTCAATTGATGTCAGGATTCTAATGAATATTGATGAAAGAGATGCATCGGTATTGTTGTAATACTTGAAAATCAAATTTATAAATTGTAATAATTAAGAAATCGATTTAGAAGCGACTACAAATTTAAAATGTCTAAATAGTATTTGAACTTTTGTATTTTAAATCAACTAAAATGTTTTAAATATTGAATATTTAGCCATTTAGGTAACGGTATCTCTTATGCCTGCTTCATGGAATAAGCCTCTCACAAGCTATTGACCATTCACAAGTTGTAGGTCTCATTACTGCATAAGATCCACGAAATGTGAGAGGCTTACTCCATGAAATGGACACGAAATAGTTATAGCTTAGTTAAGAGAGGACTCAAAAAGAAACAAGCTAAACATTATAATAGACATAAGGAGTATTTCAAATTTACAAGGATTGCTCTTGCTTGTGAGAATTAGGTAAAAAATCGAATTCTACTAGAGCATGCTTCTAAACGAAGCTTCCTCCAAGCAATAATATTGAAAGGAAGCTTCCTTTTCATTCTTCCTTGCATCCCTAACCTTTCTCAGGAATCTTTGAATTATTAAAATTGACTGAAATTTTTCACTGGCATTTCAATAGGTAAAGTGGGTTACATGGCTAAAGAAGTTGGAACTAAGGTCTTAGATTCCTTTCTTGATTTATAAAGAATATAGGGTTGTGTAATGTGGTTCTTTGTCATCTAAAAAGAGATGTAGAAGAAAAGTGCAAGCAAAGTTGCTGAATGGACTCAAAGCAACTCGATCGGTGGCTTTATTGTGTCAAAAATAGCTTTTTTTGATTCGATGTTTGAAAAACTTGAAAAGCATTGTTTTTCTTTGTCTTGACTAGATGCAAAAGTTTATTCCTTTACCAGTCAATTTATGGAGGGAATCGTGTTTCTTAAATTAGTTTTTCATTTTATAAGTTTTAGGTAGAGGGTAAAGTCATGTATAAACTTATTAAATGTGTGTAACTTACCAGTAATAAAAAAAAATCTTTCACAAACAATCAGTTGTAGCTCTTACTTCTTCTCAAAAAAGAAAAAAGAAAAATTGTAGCTCTATCTATAGAGATCCTTAGTATATATTCGTTTAGTTTTTTTTTGATAAGATATTCGTTTAGTTAATTTTACGAAAGTCATTCAGATTCATACAACCATACAAGCCATATTTATGTGAAATAATATTCTCTTTATTTGAATAACTATCATATTCACCAATTTTATAGTTGTGAGTGGTCTACTCTATGAACTAAGTACATAAGATATCACCTCTCTTTTTTCAAAAAAGAAAAAAAAGAAGATACCACTTCTCTTATTTCACGTTAAAACTTTATTCCTCTTAGGTAACAAAATTTATGACGTTACCTTATTTATAAATTTAAATGACTTGATAATTGATATTAGATTTTCCTTTAGGCTTGTAAGGTTTAATTTAAACAATAAAATAGAATAATTTGAGATGAAGATAATAATTTTTTCAAGGCATGTATAGACTAGAAGGATAAATCATGCTATATAACTTTGAAAGTGTCTATTTTCCTACTGGCAAATACAAAGAAACTTTTAAATTTTGAAAATTTTCCTCTTCCCTTTTATGATTTTTTATAAAGAATATATATATAATTTGACTTTGTCACCCACTAGTCATATATATATATATATATATATATATATATATATATATGTATGTTTATATACACATATGTGTGTGCATATTATTACAGTGAGATTGAATCTTTTTTTTTTTTTTTTTTTTTTGATAAGGTGAGATTGAATCTTTATTATTACAGTTTGTGTATATATCCATGTCTTCTCCTTTGATGAATCTTGTATTCATGTTAAATGTTGGGTATGAGATGCTGGAACAACATATTAGTGTAATATTAGTGTAAATAGTACTTTTAACTATTAAAAAAAAAAAATAATAATAATAATACATGATTATACAAACAAAACTCCTTATACTAGCATATTGTGGTACTAGACAATTGCAACCTTACAAGTGTCTCTTGAACATGCCCATATGGAGATGGATATGACATTTTAAATGTGTGGCCCATCTCTACCAATTCAACACCAAATTCATCAATAGTCTTTGTGTACAAGAGTGGTATTGCTGTCTCTTCTATTGAAAAGATCATGGATGGAATCTTTCTCACTTTTTTTTTTTTTTTTTAATATGGAATCTTTCTCACTTGTTGAGTTGTTGCAAGTAAAAGTAAGAATCTTCTTATAAAAAAAAAAAAAATCATACAAAATTCGAATATTAAAAAAATTATACTCTTTTTATTTTGGTAATATGATTATACTTTTTTTTTTTTTTTGAGTAAAGGTAACATGATTATACTTTTTTTTTAATAAGGTAATATGATTATACTTGGCAACAAAGAAATAGGTCCATTATTATAGATTATAGTCATTAAATATTTTCTCACTTCTCACCGTCTCCAATATGGCGAGTGCACAAGCCTATGAGAGAGAGCCATTGGGGAAACCGAAAGGGCCTCTACCCAAATCCAATGTCCGTGCTTTTCTTGTGCCTGCAATCATGGACAATACTGTGCTTTATGCTGTCATTGAGCTTTACTGGAATTACAAAACTATCCTCTTCTACAAATTAGCCACTAGCCACCTTAAAAATGTTTACCTTTTTTTTTTTTTTTTCTGAAAAAAAATGTTTACTTATATTATAATGTATTTTCCCCCTTGTCATTCTACTTGTTGTTAGAGCATATAAGGATGAAATAAATAAGAGCAAGGTTTTTATGCAATTTAGTGTGCGTTTGGCTCTAAATTAAAAAAAAAAACCATCTTATTTTGGCTACTATTTATGAGTTCTACTGTACTTTTTGGTACTATTTACAAATCTCACTATACTATTTCAGTTAACTTTTATCTTTATCTACAATACTTTCAGTAAAAAGTTTTCAATTTCAATAAAATAAGCGAATCTTTAGTGAATTTATCAGTCACGTAGTGGATTGCTTACAAATTTTTGTCACTTAGTTTGCATAAAACTTTTGTCCAATAAATAATCAAGAATGAAATAGATATTTATTACTTTATATATATATAAATATAATTTTGGTTTTTTTTTTTTTTTTTTGGCTGTGATTAGTTTGGTTTTTTGAGTTACAAATAATGCTAAACTGTGGTATATTGATTTAAATGTTTCTTTTTTTTTTTGGATAAGAAGCTTTAAAATTTAAATAAATGAATTAGAACTTATTAATTTTTTTTAATATGAGTAATTTGATAATAAATAAAAAATTCTTAATAAATTAGATAGAGTTTGCTCTATAAATCCTTTAATTTTAAAATTTTTAGCTATTAATATTATTAATCAAATATGTTTAATATATTTAGTATATTCTAGAGAGGTTACTTTGGTCTTTTCACAACATCAGCCACAATCTTTTCCCCCAAAAAAAAAAAAAAAAAAAATCAGCAACGATCATATGGGCCAACAGTGACCTCGAAGCCTCGAACCAGATCATGACTAGACTAACCTCAAAATTTACAAAAACAAAATATTTTATTTTTATTTTTTTGACAAACTACACTTTATCTACTTGTAGTTTTGTTGAAATTTAAATTGTCTACATATGATAACACTTTACTTACATAAAGTTGGATCAAAATTTAAGTTATTTATATGTGGTTTGAAATCCTATTATCTAAGTGTTTCGTTGGATTCTTTTTTATTTTATATTTATATATATATATATATATATATATATATATTTTTAGTCATATTTTTAACAAATATGAATTATGGAAATTTAATTGAGATAATCTTAAGTGAGTAATGTTAAATTTCAAACAATAGGCAACTTAAATTTCAATTGAACTAGACAAGTTATAATTATTAAGGAAATTTTTGATAATATTATTCTAATAATATTGTTTGTATTTATTAAAAATATGTATAAATAAAAAAAAAAATAATATTATTTAAACACTAAAAATGATGGTCCTAGTTAGAATAATTTACACGGCGCCTAATTTGCACTCTTTTTTCTTTTGTACCTAAAAAAAAGAAAAGAAGTAATAATGAGCAATAATAAGCAAAATACCAAAAAGTAGTACGAGTATAGTAAAGTATACACGCTTTCGTAGTATTAACTTCCGGCACAAATCAAAATCCACACGAAACCTGCCACGTGGCTAAAGCATCAGATCAGCGGCGCGGAGACCGGGTGCAAAGTGGGAAAAACAAACCGCTAAAACACGGAATCAGAGGAAGCTTCTAACAACGCGACGCGTTGTTTGAGATTGAGTTTTGAGTTTAGAGTGAGACTGTGAGAGATAGAGAGTGTTTGGCTTCGTGAAGAAGTAGAAGACTTTTTTTTAGATCTCTCTCTCAAACTATAAAATCTCTATAAAACAAGCAATGTTATTTATTTAAATATATATATATTTTTTCTATTTATTTTGATTGGGTTTCAGAAACTCAGAACTCGTTGAGTCACACTCTCTACTGAGTCGCCGGGTTGAAAAGTCAGAAGAAACTCATCAAAGTCAAAAAAACACAGAAATTCTCTTTTTATTTTTGTTTGTTTCTTTGTTTTTAAGGTAAAGGGTATCCGAGGTTTCTCTTTTTTTGGCGGGAAAGTTGAAGCTATTCTTTGATTCTTTCACTTATAATTCTCTGACCTAGAGAGAGAGAGAGAGAGAGAGAGAGATGGGAATGTCGGACAATGCGAAGGGGCTGATACTAGCGGTGGCGTCGAGTGTGTTCATTGGGACGAGCTTCATCTTGAAGAAGAAAGGTCTTAAACGAGCTGGTTCCACTGGGACTCGTGCAGGTTTGTCATTTTTTCTTTCTTCTTTTTGTTTATTCAATTGGGTATGTTGAAGTTTGTATCGGATCGCTATGGAGTGTTTGTTTGGCGGAGAAATCGGTGAATTTAGTTTGGATTGAATTTCAATGTATTAGTTTTTAATATAGAGGTGTAGTTTGATTTTGGTTTTTGAAGTTTGAATCTTTGTATTTTGATAGGATAGAAAGATTCAGTTTTTTTTTTTTCACTGATTGAAGTTGGTAGTGTTGGGATTTTAATTACCGAGAAATACTGTCAGACACATCGGAGTGTAAATATAGAGTGTGAAGGTTGTTGAATTTCGAGGTGGGGTTTCTTTTTTAAATAGTAAATTGCTGTTAACGAAGAAAAAAAATTTTGTTTTTTATTTTTTTATTTTTTTTATAATGTCAAATGGCATTTCCTCATGTTTCTAACAATTATTTCCAGTTTTTAAATCCCCCTCTTCTACATAAAATGTTTCAAAAAAGAAATATATATATATATATATATATATATATATATATATATATTGAGCACACTGATAGAGCTATCGGAGTGTTTAGAAAATTGGAGCCAGTTGCTTTGGTTAGGCAGTAATGAGTGGCTTCTAATGGGTTTTGAACTATTAGCCCCCAGTGGCTCGAAGGGTAATTGAAGAATTATTGTATTGCTATTGGGTAGTCTGTTTTGTAATACCCAGTTGAGATTGATACATGGAAAGTTTAGAGGAAGAGGAGGAGAGTTAAAATGAGAGGGAAATGCTTGAAGTTTCTTGTTGCTATTATTGTCCTTGATCTGTCCAGTGTCAAACAGGAATGAAAGCTGTATGTTTTCTGGGGCCACTCATGTCATTGCCTTTTTTGCATGTGGACCATGTGTCCAGTTCAGCACTGGATTGGATAGGAGCTATGCCCTTTTCTTTAAATTGTCGTTATCGACTTTCTTGTTTTTGTTGTTTCTAAATGCCTTTTTCACTGCGTGCAATTATAGAGTCGTCATGTTTCCTCGACATTTTACTCCAAAAAAACGTTTTCCTGTGCTGCCTGTTTATTGTTTGTATCCTGATATATCTCAGTTATGAAAAACCAAAAATCTAGTTGCCTGTCTATTCAAGTGAGTCATGAATAAGGAGCTGTTAGTGTCTAAACTATGGTTGTTTGATAGAGTAAAATTTTTAGATATAAATTTCAAAATATGTTAGAAATATACAAGATGATGGGTTAAACACTAAACAGAAGTTACCATTCTTCTCATGAATTGAGGAAAAGGATATTAAACTTGGAACAGATTAAGGTTTACTTTCAATATGTTTGACAGTAGCAAAATTTTGAATTAATTATCAAACACAAATTTTCACTTATTAAAAGATAGAAAACTAGTATTGTTGAATAGCTTATTGTAATGCTGTTATGTTATGTGCTGTCAATCCTAGATTTTATTGAGGTTATGTATGCCTTTTGTTTCCTGTAACTGACTTTTGTTTCTTTACTAATGTAGGAGTAGGAGGTTATACTTATTTGCTAGAGCCACTTTGGTGGGCAGGCATGGTGACAAGTAAGTATAGCAATAGTGATCCTACTCTCTCTCTCTCTCTCTCTCTCTCTCTTTCCCCTCTTTGAAATGGTAGGCTGAATTGTATAATAGCTTTGATCTTATACTTTAATATTTCTGGACAATATAGTGATCGTTGGAGAGGTTGCAAATTTTGTGGCTTATGTCTATGCTCCAGCAGTTCTAGTAACCCCACTTGGTGCACTGAGTATAATTATCAGGTAAATGCCAATGTGAGATTTTCTTATATGTGGTAATTTCATATGGGAAACTGTTTGAAGTTTGTTTCATAGCTTATATATTTGATTAATATGTGTGCAGTGCTGTTTTGGCTCACTTCTTGTTGAAGGAACGCCTGCAGAAGATGGGTGTTGTAGGATGTGTATCCTGCATTGTGGGATCAGTTATAATTGTAATCCATGCACCTCAGGAGCACACTCCAAGTTCTGTACAAGAAATCTGGATCCTGGCGACACAACCAGGTATATACAAATGTGTGCGTGTCTAGAGTCTAGACCCCCTTCTTTTTTTTTTCTATCTTCGATGTTATTTGTGATTGACTGTTTATATTCTTGAGATTACTAATTGTTTTTCCTTTCCGTTTCTCTTTCAACAGCCTTTCTAATATATGTTGTAGCTTCACTTTCAATAGTGCTGGCCTTTATTTTGCACTTTGAACCTCGTTGTGGGCAGACAAATATACTAATCTACTTGGGAATTTGTTCTTTAATGGGTTCACTTACGGTAAAATTTTATTTTTATTTTTGATTTTTTATTTATCAAAAGGTTATCTATTATATATTTTTCTATGTCATCAAGTTCCTATGGCATTTAAATTTCACAATGTAGTATTAATAATTTAATGCCATCCTAATCATTTATCTTTGAAACCTTCCTGCACTTTGATTCAGGTTGTAAGCATAAAGGCCATTGGAATTGCAATTAAGCTTACATTGGAGGGAGTAAGTCAATTAGCTTACCCTCAGACTTGGTTTTTTTTCACTGTAGCGGTCATCTGCGTCATTACACAATTAAATTACCTGAACAAGGTGAGTATGGTGTTATCATTGTTGGCAGTGGTACTATTCTCTGGTTGGATTTATATCTGTACGTGTAAAAACCAGTGTTGTTGCTTTTGGAGTGACTAATCATCTCGTGCTAGGAAATCAAATCTCTACCTACTGTGCATACTATAATTATTTGGCATATGAAAAATTAAATATAAGATATTTCAAATCCAAGTTGATTACTTGCTTTCCCTTGGAGAGGGCTTGAATGTTACTCTTATTTTTATTAAAGTCTTCAAGCTAGAATGTAGTGGTCAGACAACCTTGGTGTGATAGCAAGCACCCTTCATCCAAGCAAATGTGTCACAGGTTTGAGTTCGGGAATTAGCCTCTCTAAAGATTGGGGATAAGGTTGTCACTGAACACAGGAGTCTTGGATCAAGCATTCATAATTTTCAACCGTATTTATATTTGAATGTCAATTTAATGGCATGAGTCATATGTCTGGAGCCTTAATGATCTGTGTCAATTTTCAGTCCTTCAAATTTATACACACAAGTGTAAATTGGGCACATAAGACTGTAAGTTGGCTCCAATTAGGCATTCCGTGTATGCACCTGTCTGCTCTAGTCCTTAAGGTTTTACAGTGAAATCATACCTCTGTTAATGCAAAATATTGAATACATTGATGCCACTTCATAGAAACTTAAATTTCTAAATAGTGTATGCTACTTAGATGGCTATTCCATCAATATAAGTTGGTTTTCAGGCTTTCTTTTAGTCCAAGTCTGTGTAGAAGTTTTTTTAATACCATGCCAAATGAAAGGGCCAGTTTCTCACGTTTGCTGATGTTTCTGGCATCTTCATTTCAGGCATTGGACACATTCGATGCAGCAATTGTTTCTCCAGTATATTATGTAATGTTCACAACTCTGACTATCATTGCTAGTGCCATAATGTTCAAGGTAGATATCTCAAACATATCCTGAAATATGCTTCTGATGCTACATGATGCTTTTATAATTTGCATACATTACTGAGAAATGGTGAGGTGTAATCTTTTTCTTCTTGTATATTGTGCAGGATTGGTCAGGTCAGACTGTCAGCAGCATTGCCTCTGAGATATGTGGATTCATCACTGTGCTTTCAGGAACAATCATACTTCATGCGACCAGAGAACAGGAGCCACGTCCTGCTCTAGGTAATTTAACTTAATTATTCTAAAAATGCTTTTATTACATTTGCTTTGATACAGATCTAATCTATCATAGTTGATATGTTCTTGTGACCCTTTGAATATCTCCTTGGAACTCCATTTAATGTTAATAACTCAAACCCTTATACATCATTTAGTAAAACTTAAGCACTGACAGTTTCAAGAAGTATACAAGCATTAGACCATACGTGTTGGCACAAACCATGAGGATGTCAGAAATGAAACTTGATTTCTGCATAATCTATATCACCCTTAGACTGATGCCAATTGATTTTTTTGACTCTGACGAAACTTGCATTTGATCCCAACAAGGTTTGATATTAAACCCTACCAAAGAGAGAAACTGACCTGGATAGTAGAAAATTCGTAGTGTGTATTTTACAAGTAAAGATACAGGTCTTCATAGGAAATAGTGGTTGGATTAGCATATTGAGTGGATTCCTCACAAGGAGGCCTTTTGAGATTACAGAAAACCAAATTATTGCTTATGGACTGCTAGCTTTTTATCCTACCTAAGGTCCTGGTGGTAATTCTGAGTTGTTTAGAAAGAGGGTTTTCATCTTTTTCTTTCTTTCTTTCTTTCTTTTTTTTTTTTTTTTTTTTAAATTTATTTTTCGGGTATGACTGCACCTATAGTTTGTGTGGATGGTGGGTCATGTTGTGCCTTCTTAAATGTACTTGTTTGTCAAGGAGCAGGACTGAATTATTTTTTAGAGTTATGGGTAATCTTCAAGATATATATAGGTAAATACTTATTTGACTACAATGGGGTAGTACCCTCATCTAGTTGTCCTCTTTCTTTGGAACTGGTAATTGTGGATTAAGCTGCTGTCTTGGACTGGGGCTAGATCCTGATTGGTTAATGAAAGGAAAGGAAAACTTGTTGTAGCTGAATTTGAGGACAGCTAGGCCTCCAGAACAGGGAGATAGAGAGATAGAGAGAGATAGAGAGATGAGATAGGAAGAATAGGTAATCTGTTGAACAATTTGCTTTTACTGCTTTGGTCATGGCCTTGGCCTTTATAAAAGATTGCTCTGTCACTCTCACAAACTAACTCTTCACAACACTAACCAACTAACTAACCCACTCAGCACTAACTAACAACAGTTACAGTTACTTCACTTAACCAAACATTGACTCACTATTAACGATAGTTAACTAACACAAGCAGTAACTAACACAGTAAGTAACAATAGTGTGAACAGTAAATCAATACAACAGTACATTGATGGTAAATCCTAACAGGTTCCACATGCCTGTCTGGGTGATGAATGTTATCTCAGAACTGCAGATGTTATTATTATAGGTAGAATAATATAACAGACTATCTCCTTTTGTGGCTCATTAACAGTGTGGCCAATTATCTACCTACCTAATCTTGATAATTTTTACACCAGTTTTAATCATAGAATTTATCCTGGATGGAGCAACTGATGGTGTGCTTATTTTCTGTAATAATTTTTGTTGTTACCTGTTTTTCTGGTACATTTGTTGGGATCCTTAATACCTTAAAAAACTGTTGTGCCTGTTTTTTTAATGAAATGCTCCTAGAGCTGTCCTCCGTACAATCTTAAAGATAGACTAAGAACTCATAATTGTTTACAAAGTGGGGATTTTATTGCCTCATCAAGCCTTTAGTTTATGATGGTACTTTTGCTATTAACTGCAGGGACTGTAACATGGTACGTTAGTGGGGATTCAGTGAAGAGTTTTGAAGATGAACATTTGATCACCATACGTAATTCAGAAGGTCTTGAACAATGAGTTTTTCTTGCAAGAGAAATTATCCACTGGCCACGGCGCCAAAGTAACCTGCTACTTGTTAAGATATTGCTTGTGCAGAATGATGAGCTCCTCATTTTCTCTAAACAAACCTTGGGATATCAATAGTTGGTTGCAACATATCTTCCCTTGTTCATGAGAACCAGGGGACAAGGTCCTTGGAATGCCTGAATCTATGGGTGATGCACTATATTTTTTTTTACTCAAAATGGGGGTTGGAGCTGTATCAACATTCAGCAGAAGTGGAGATACCGAAAATGAGCTAATGGCAGGTTTCATCATCTATAATAAACAGTTCATGATTTTTTGCTGTACATATTGATGGTTCAGTTGAGGGTTTATCTTGTTCGATTCTTTTTTCACTTTTGAGTTTCTTTAATTTAGTGTTTTTTACTTGATCAATTTTCAGCATAAAGTACTGCGATCATTAATTAATAGTAACATAGTTAAAGGATCGAATACATGCCAATTGTATTGGCAAAACCAACTGGATGAGCTTGTTAGGATTATACATCATGTTGTGGTTTGAACTTTAAAGCTGCGGAGCAGCCATAATTATAGATATAATATATATGCATCGTTACTTTTACAACATATGGATCACATGATTTTATGGTGGATCCACAGACTAAAAGAGAGATAATGCATATGCCATATGCCCGATCCATGATATATATTCTCATGGACTAGGCTGCAGGAATTTTCTCTTTGCGAATTTCAAATTTTGGCAAAAACTTGACCCATTTTTTGATTTGTTGGTGGTAGATGCGCTGGTGCATAGTTTGACTGTAAAATTGTTCACAGTTTTTATTTGTTTTTGTTTTTGTTTTGTTTTGTTTTTTGTTTTTTTGTTTTTTGTGGAGAAGAAGTTCACGTTCAGAGCTAAACATGACAAAGCGAACAAATTTCATTACCAAATTAACGGTTAAGCAATGTTTTAGTCCCTAAACTGTCTTTTGTGGCCCTTGTCCTTAGTTCTCCTTTAAGGTGACCTCAGCATATATTCTTGATACAAAAATGGACTCCATTAATTTGTGAAATCTTAAGCAATATATTTGTGACCAAGTGTAAAATTAATCATGAAAAGTTTTACACCATCTCAATTCTCTCTTGATTAGCTGCATAATTTCAAGATTAAATTTTGGAAAGGTGGTAGTCAAAAGTTGCTTAAAACAAAGTGGTTTTTGAAGCGCTTATAGATTGCTAGTTCTAAATTTAGTTCATTCCTATTTTATATTAAAAAGTTATTAAAAAAGGGATCTTTTACCCTCTTTTTGGATTTCGGAGAGAATGAGAAAGGGGATGAAGGTTTTCTCTTTGCCATTGTGAACTCTCCAAATAGCAATGCCTGATGTGATACGATCTCATTGTCTTATTAGCTAGTTATGACAAGAACTTAGTAGTTTAAGATGAATAATATAAAATAGATATGTGGTGATATCTATTTAGTATGGGTGTGGTTATAAGGGATGAAAAAGGTTTGCTAATAAATTAATAATAGGTGATTTGAGCAAAGTAAGAAAGGATGGTTTATGATGCAGAGGAAATTGAAGCAATTCCAGTAGCGGGAGCAATAATAACTTGTCACTTGTCAGGAATGTTGTTTGGGATGTGATTCTAGAAGGCAATTTCTCTGACTACTGTGTTAGTGTCCAAAGAACCGAATACATCTAAGAAGGGACATTCTTGTTGAAGCAAAGGAGCAACCATAGACAATTTAGGAGGTGAGAAGTGCATCATGTAGGAAAGAGGGGCAAGAAATTTGCCGACTTTTTGGGTAATATCTACCCAACATGTAGAAGATGTGACCCTTTTGAGTGATTGGATAATGGATGTACTGAACCGCATGGTTTACACGCTTCCAACATGATGTGATGCAAGGGAATGAATTAATATGCCTTTTTTTTTTTTTTTTCATTCATTAAAAAGATGGTACCCATTAAAGTTGTATTAAATATACTTAAATAATCTCATATTGTATGGGATTGAGAGTAAGTGACAATGCATGTGTGTGTCTTGAAAGTATAAAAAGTGATTTCAGCATGTTGCATTAAATACTTCCTTATCGAATGTCTTATAACATTTGTTAATCGAACCCAAAAAAAAGAAAAAAAAAAAAAACAATTACATTAGCTTGAGGAATAAGCTTTATTGGGAATGTTTGGTGTTTGGGATGTAATTCTCCAACAATTGTGTAAGCATCCATCCAACAAACCAAATCTAACTAGAGTGGGACACATTCTTGATGAAGCAAAGCATAGCCTTAGACAATTTAGGAGGTGGGTAGTGCAACATAGAGGTAAGAGAGGTAACAAAGTTATCCGATGCTTGGCAAAATATATCAACATGTAGAAGACATGAGTGCTTGGATAAAGGATATACCAAATTTCTTGGTTACACACATCAAATCTAATGCAACGCATGTCAATGAATATAATGCTTATATTTTTTTACATTAATAGAAAAAAAGAACATAAGCAATTGATAACAATATAGTAAAAGTGCGTTGAGTAAACTTCTTTTTTTGGACAACTCATTGATTCAATTTATAATTATGCATTCATCTTAAAGATAGAAAATTAAGAGCTTCCTAAACTAAAAAAATTGTGAATTTAAGTCTATCTAGAGCACCTTTTAGAAGTATTATTATTATTTTTTAAAGTTTTAATTAGAAATGACACAATTATTAAATAAATAAATAAATAAACACGCAAAGATATTCTTATGGTCTGTTTGGATTAAGGGAGGGAGGGGGAGTAGAGTAGAATAGAGTAGATTTGACCAAAAATGAACATATTTTTAGCCAATTTTCCTCTACTCCTCATTATTCTCCCCTTAAAGTGCCTCTTGTTTTATATTAGAGTTACCACCAACCAAGTTTAACAATATATATAATTCATAAAATATATATATATATATATATATATATAAATTTGTAAATATTTTTTTAAATGTTAATATAATAATAAAAATTAAGGGTTGTAAAACTTCCACACTTAAGAATGTGGATAACTAGTTTCTCAAAAAAAAAAAAAAAGAAAAAGAATGTGGATAACTATTTTTAAACCTAAAAAAAAAAAAAAAAAACCAATAAATTGAAAAGGAGAGGATTACAATTTTTTGTTGGAGCTCAATCTTAAATCTTAAAAAGGGAAAGAAATGAATTTCAGTCTTCCTAAGACACAAAAAAAAAGTCTATTCAATTTTTTTTGGTTAAAAATTATTCAATATTTTATATCTTACCCAAATAGAAATAGTATTTGAGATAGTACTAGATTGGACCTGTCACAACACAAAAATAAAAATATAAAAGAGGGTGAAAAAATAGACGTTTGTTTTTAGTGCTTTTAGGACCATGATTTATTCTACAATTCTTGCCTACAACTCTATCGTGGTAGACTATAAGTGATTACCTATCACTTACATATGAAACTATCATTTTTACTTTAGTTTCACTAAGGTGTGTCATTAAGTTATATATTATTATTAGTAAATCATTTTAAGAAACATTTTATGAAAAAAAGAAAAAGTGATAATTTTTTAAAAATTTCGTAAAATAGATAAATAATATGTGCCATATAAGAGCATACATTAATCCTCTTTATCACTTTACGTAATAAAATTTTTTCTTTCCAAAAGAATAATAAAAAGATTTGATCATTGTTGTTCAGAACAAAAATCAAACCGAATGTTCTTATTCGACTCCATACAACTAAAAATAAACTAAAAAAAATCTCAACAAGAATCTACTTTTCCATCCTCTGAAAGATTACGCAGACATAAAAGCCCACATCACAACCGTCCATTCCCATCATCCAAATCACAACCTCCCCACATTGACTCCCCACCGTCCGATCCACTCCCCCTATATATAAAACCCTCAAACCCCTTTTCTTTTTCTCTTCGCTATCAACAAACAAAAACCAAAACGCAAACGCAAACCCAAATCCTTCGAACAAACACGCAAAAGCACGCAACAATGGCGGCAACAGTGTCTCCATGGGCCAAACCAGGCGCGTGGGCTCTAGACGCTGAGCAACACGAAGAGGAAGAGCTTCTCCAACAGCAGCAGCAGCAACAGAATTCCGCGATTCACGCCGAGCCGCTCGCGGATTTTCCTTCGCTTTCTGCGGCGGCGGCTTCGGCTCCGGCCAAGTCGAAGAAGAAGAAGGGTCAGACTCTGTCTTTGGCCGAGTTCAGTACTTACAAGCCGGGCCAAGTTCAGCAAAAGCAGTCTCAGCATCAGCCGCAGGGTTTAACGACTGAGGAGCTTTTGGCTCTCCCTACTGGACCGCGCCAGCGGACCGAGGAAGAAATCGAGCGCGATCGAACCCGGCTCGGCGGCGGGTTCAGATCTTATGGCTTGAGTAACGGGGACTCGGGTTCTCGCTGGGGGTCTTCTAGGGTTTCCGATGAGGGGAGGAGGAATCGGGAGTCGAATCGGGAGCTGTTGGCGCCGTCTCGGGCTGATGAGACCGACGATTGGGGCGCCGCGAAGAAAACTTCGATCGGAAGCAACGGTTTCGATCGGAGGGAGAGAGGAGAGAGAGGGGGAGAGAGAGGAGAGAGAGGGGGTTTCTTCAATTCGCAGTCGAGAGCGGATGATTCGGACAATTGGGGGTCGAGCAAGGCGTTTGCGCCGACGGAGGGGCGGAGGTTTAGCTCGGAGAGGAAGGTGGTGGGGTTTGCTTCGAATGGTGGCGCCGATTCGTCGGAGAATTGGGGGAGGAACAAGAAGGAGGAGAGTGTGGCTGCTGGCGGCGATAGGCCGAGGCTGAATTTGCAGCCGAGGACTTTGCCTGTTGTGAATATTGAGAAGCAGGAGGGAGAGGAGCCGGAATCGAAGGTTTTTGTACCGGTGGCGGCTGCGCCGCGTTCTGTGAATCCGTTTGGGGCAGCGAGGCCGAGGGAGGATGTGCTGGCGGAGAAAGGGCAGGATTGGAAGAAGATTGATGAGCAGCTGGAGGCTGTGAAGATTAAGGAGGCTGCGCCGGAGAAGTTGGAGAGGAGGAGGTCGTTCGGGCTTGGGAATGGTCGGGCTGAGGATAGGACTGAGAGGACTTGGAGGAAGCCGGATTCACCGGTGGAGAGTCGTCCCCAGAGGTTTGTTCAATTGTGCTATTATTGGTTCAGTTCAATGAATTGTGAAAGATTGTTACTTTGTTTGGTTTCTGATGCATAGTGGTTTTTATTTAATTGTTTTGAATTGTGTGAATGAAATAGTTTTTTGGGTACTGCTTGTTTACTGTTTGATTGGTAGAACTGTAGAAGTATTGTTTTCCAGCTCAGTTTGCATGAGAAAGTATTAGTTTCATTTGCTCTGGTAGTTCTTTAGAGAGGGAGAGAGAGAGAGGAGGCCGATGAGCTTTGGCTCAGGTGGTGCTTTCTTCTCCCATAAGAATGGGTGGAGGTTAAGGTTGTGGGTTCAAAACCCGTGTTTGTAACTTACAACAACTACAACCAAGACTTGGTCCCAAAACATTGGTGTCAGCCATAGATGTCAATAGACTAATCAGGGTGGTTACATGGATTCTTTCCTGCCATTATGTTCCATCCTAAATCATACTCTGTAACGTACTTAATTGTTTGTAGGAGGAGGTTATGCGAATTATTAAAGAGAGTTGGTTCATGCATTCTAATATCATTCTGGCTTTATTCCACCCCCACCTTGGTTCCCATTTTTTTAGAACATTTAGTGACTCACTTGAAGCAATGTATTGGTTTTGAGGATAAGAGCTCTGGCAACCATGAGGAGAGCCTCTAGGGTTTTGGTGAACCAAAGTTTGAGGGATAAGATGCTATTGTATGCGAAAAGTACAACACGCCATGTTCATGAATTGATTATCTTGAAGATTGACATGCCGTGTTTTGTATTAGAGACATGTTTGTGTTTTGACTATGCCTGCTGTCACTTTGGTGCTGCTGATTGCTTTCAAGTGTCAACAGTCAGAAATTCTGCACCTTTTTTAGTTCAATGGTTTTTGATGCTAACTCTGGTTCTGGATTCTTATTGCATATTTACATCTGCTTGCTTATGAATGCATTGCATTTAATTAATGGACCATGAAAATGGTTAAGGTTGTTTTTGAAGCATTCCTGTTCTGGGACAGTTTCTAATTCTTCTTTTACTGCTTCTTGAGACATTTGACCCATGTCAGTAACATGATGAGGTATGGAGACATGAATGGTCTAAATCTTTGTATTGTAGAGGGTGAAAATTGTAAGCTGTATGGGCCGGTCATGATGTGAAACAATTGTCATTGTATTCAACATATTTGTTCTGCCTTTTGAGCTATTGCCTATTGTGTCTTCTTGTGAACTGTTACACCATTGCTGCATGAAAGATGGATGATCTACTTTTCAGCTAACAACCTGTGTTTTTGGCTCTTTGATAAACCTCTTTATGTTGATACTTACATTTGTACTCACATGCATACGGATTGGAAGTATTTAAATTTCAGCTCTAAATTGAAAGTATCTTTGGAGAACCTTGCAAGATTCATGATAATAAGAAGTTGATGACTTCTATTTTGGTTGGTTTTTTTCATAATGAAAATTGCGGAGTGTTGTAATTGTTTCTGATGTTGATGTAGCAGGAAAAAGTAGGGCAGGCATTGGACAACCTTGCTCGTGATATCTATGCAAATATGCAATATATTATGCATAGCCATTTCCCTCCCCCCATTCCCTCGTAGTACATATGTCAAGTGCGAGAGATATTACCACTTTAAATGCATGTAACTAGAAAACTAGGGAATATCTATTCTGGGGTTTCAGAAGAAAAGAATTATTGAGCTTGCTCCATATTGCTTTCATTACATATTTGCTGCAACCTGGTGACGACCTTTACTTTATTATTAATTTGTTTTCTTTTGGGTGCAGTGCTGAGAAAATTGAGAATGGTTTGAATGTTGAGAATGGTGAGAATGTGGAAAATGGTGTTGGTGAAGAAATTTGAGGTGATCTTACATGCGATGCTGAAGTTTGACAGACACTGAAATTGTGAGAAGCTTTTGTTTAATGAGATGCTTTATTTTTTCTTAGGTTAATTTATATCCTGTTTTTGGGTGTTCTGCCGTGAATGTTACTGTTGAACAGTATGGAGACAATTTTGGTAGGCTTTTAAAGTACTGACATTAGTTTGGCCTAAACGGCTTTGTTTGTAGTAGGTGTTGCAACTCAGATCCATCTATGTTATTCACATTATTATTTACAATTAAATTTTGTTCTCGTCTGTTAATCACGTGTGTGGATTTTGGTTCGGTTGTTTTGAAACAGTGACTAAATAAATTAAGAGATTATACGTGTGTTACGTATGGATGTTATCCCTTTTAAGTGTTACTACTGTTTATGAGCATTTTATTTTGTTTGTTACACTCTGTAGAAGAAATTGTCCTATTTTTATGCTATGAGAATTGAGAATTGAGAATTGGAATTGGTCATAACCAGTTCCTCTTCTTAGGGAGTAGTTTGTTAACTATAATCTATTATGGTTGATCTTTCAGTGGGAAAGAAGGGACTTTGAATTTTAGGAGCATCTCCTCGCTGGTAGCGTTTTTATGGCGCCGCTTAGCAATACTTTCAATTGTACCATGGGCCACAATGGTAGTTTGGATGTTGAACTTGGATTAGGCTGTCTTAAGATGGATCAATTTTAATTGGAATGAAAGGCATATTTGGCCCATAAGAACTCCCAACTTTACAAACCAGCCTTTCACAAATGATACAGCTCAAAGTTAAAAGGACATGGTAATTTGCCTATGTTTATAGGGAGAAGAGTGTGTTAGAAGTTTTATAGTTTAATTGTCACTTTTGAGTTGGGTTTAGTGTCAAGTGACACTGAACCTGTTGAGATGGTGACATGTGTTCATTTTTGGACACATGTCACAATTTGACTGGATCCAATTCGTTGGACCTAAACCAAGTCCTTTCATTAAAGATGTTAGGACTGAAATTTTTTCCTCTCCTAATTATTGAATTACACGATATAAATAAAAAAAAGAAAAAGTGTTAAGATTCTTTTACATAGTTTGCGGTAATTATCAGAAATTTGATTGAACCACCATAGCTATTAGGTGGACCAAGCTAGTTGTTGGCTGGTATATACTGTACACAAATTGTGATTCAAGTGAAAATAGCCAAATGGCATCTTTTTACAAAGTATGTGGCAATTTACCACTTTTTGGGTACTTGAGTTTGGTGAAATTGAATTTTTCATTGTATTTGAGTGGAAAAATTTTGAAATTTTTTTATGTTACTCGAGAACCATACAAAATTTTCTGGAAAATTTGAAATATATTTTTTCATAGAACTAGAGTTTTTGGAGCTAGAGTTTCATGGCAAACTCGAGTTTCACACACTTGAGTTTCAAAAAGGTAATAAATCTCTGCATATTTCCAAAATCGTGGTAAATTAATAATTTTTTTGCGGTAGTGAGCCATATTTGCCTTGTGGTTCATGCAAAACCCCATGAATTGCTGGTAAGAGGCATTATTAGAGATTCCAATGGAAGTTAACGGGTTTTCAAGAATCTTCAGCAAAAAGAAAAAGGTTTTCAAGAATCATTGGGACCACCACCAGTGTGAAAGCTGAGCTACGGAGGGGGTGGTTTGCATTTAGTCATTCAACTTGACATTAAAGACATGGAAATTGAGCCGAAGTTGTAGTTGATATAATTCCATGATCTCACTCATTATGGTGTTGCAGGAGATCCTGAATAGAATTCCCCACCATTAAATCAGCCACACCTGTGAAAAGTGAATAGGTGTATGAAGTTTTTATGGGTGGTACCTCGCAAAGGAAAAAAAAAAAAAAAAAAAAAACTCATAAAAGAGAAGCATTTGGTTTTCTTGAAGGAAAATATATCTCTAAAGTTAATAATATTTTGGATAAATTATATTTCAATTCTTAGAGTTTTGGGTAGATTTCACTTAAACCTTAAGCTCTCAATTAGTTTCATTTGAACCTCATTTTTTTTTTTTTTTTAAGTGCAACCATTTAAACCTTTTGTTGCTATCCTTCTAATGTTGTTTGAAGCACACATGACACAAATATGTTACAAATGAAATTTATCTAAAACTATAAGGTTTAAATATGTACGATATTCCTTCTCCTTGAGTAGCTACTAGCTAGTACCATAAATTTGCTTCTCTTCCAAAATAATAACCAGCCAAAGAAATTGTTTCTTTATTTGAAACAAAATCAAACCTAGTTTTAGAGTGATCTGTTTTGAACAAACTATTTGATTTGGACTAGTTTGGCCATTGAGACGTCATGATTCCTTCAAATCTATGAATCTTCAACTCGATCACAATCTTGACCATTTGTATGTTGATCAATACTTGTAGGTATGTGTCCCTTAATTCTATGGTTTAAGATACTAAGCAAAACATGTGTTACAATTAATTTATGTTATGGGCTGATATTGGTCCATAATGGGAAATTTGGACAAGAACACATAAACTACTAGAATCTTTTTATTAATTCAAATGTGATATGTTACATAAATCTCTATTTAGTGTTTTCCTTACTATTTTATCTCTTCTTCTATTTTGTGTCCGTTTCTTCTCTTCCTTTTATATGAGTCATCTTCATATTTTATCCTATTCCACCTGAATAACTTCTAGCTTTATTGGGCTCTTCTTTCTTGAGTTTTCATCATAAAAGGAGATTTCTGAGGTCTTTCTTATTGTTTAGGCGTGTACCTAGATAACTTCTGATTTTATCGAGCTTTTCTTTTGTAGGTTTTTCATCATGAATGCAGACTTTTAGGGCTTTTCTTACTGTTGAAGCTTGTCCTTTTGCGTTAAATGCGATAGTGCCAGGCAGGTGACCTATATTGATGCGGGGACTGTTAATGGAATCACTGGGACTTTTAAAAAGCTACCTTGAAGAAGTTTAGCTTCTTTGGGATTTACATCGGTAGCTCTGACACGCCTCGAACATGACCTTGGTGTGCGACCTAGAAGGGTATTGGGTCTAACCAAAGATCCGTGGTTTTGTGTTTATTAGAAAATGGGCTAGCCAATATTTGATTTATCTCCATCGTTTTGATACTTAAATAGAGCCCAGTACTGAACTTATTATAATAAGACCCAATATTTGCTCAATATTCACCCCACTGCAATACTAGTTTGACCATTAGAACATTAATTTTCAACTTGATCACGTGCTCAACTACCTTCAAGTTGATCAAATTGAGCAATCGATATGGCCTCTATATCCTTTCACCTCCTAAGAATGTTTTGCCATAAACTGAAAATACCAAATTTATCCTTCCCTTATCCCATTTACTTAACTCTTAATAACAAGATTCTGTATATATATATATATATATATATATATATAAACTCTTTTAATAACAAAAGACAATCTTTAAAATAATAAAAGGACATAAAATATAGGCATATCACAAATAACAACAATTAGAAGACATAATTTTGTGGTTGGATCCCTTACATATGTTTGATGGCCATTAACATTGCTCAATAATGGTCAACTGTCGGTCCGTAAAGGGATAAGTTATCGTTGGGATTTGGGATAGCTTTTTTCGCGGTGTTGAGTTCATTTGTGGTGACCTATTAAGTATCTAACCTTCAATTTATTATTATTATTTATTTATTTATTTTTGGTGGTTTAAAGGAAATATATATAAACTAAGCAGCCAACATGGCTAAGTTGGCAACATGCCTACAAATTGTTTCCCCACTTTTATCTGCAGTCAAAATAGCTCTATTGGGCTTATATTAATTAAACACTTAATATATTTTCTGTATACTTGTCATAGGAAATTGTAAAAAATATTTTTCACCGAAATAAATAGATTATTGAGTTGTTTCATGGTTCGATTAATGAATCTCCCACTTTATATGATAGAGATTTTAAATGGAAAGTCCAACGACACTTATAAACACATAATTTCATAATTTGTAGGCAAGTTGTGATTGGTTTGTGTAAATTTGTATTTTTAGTGAATATACGTGAAATTGATGTTAAGTCAATTACAACTTACTACCTTAACGTTTTGAAAAAAAAGTGCATATAGCATGACTCATTTTTTTTAATTAATCTTGGATACCTATTTATGTTCACAAGGACACGAGAATGGTCCAACCTATAAGGACCCAAAATGAAGTTTATGAGTCTCATTATATCTGAGCATGTGCAATGCAGTTGAAAAGAGAAAGGTTACGGGGAATGGATTGTAGCACATGAGCACATCTTTGATCTCTCTAGCTAGCTAGGCTCTTCATCAATGCTCACTACAACTTTGATGGCCAACTAATACCGCTACCGCTAAAGCGTCAAGTATTACGGCTATAGAGCTGCCCACGTCTTGAACATATGAAAATAAGCACTGCCTTGAAGGAGTTAGGTGCGACACACTTCACACACCTTGCCATTTCACTCTCACAAAGCCACATCTTTTTGTTGACTTGATGGGCACGCCTAATGTGTCAAGAAATAGTTTTACAAGAATTGATGAAATTAAAGGCCGTGGATGCTGCCTCAAACTCTAATAATATTTATGCTTTCTTAGCATAGATGAGTTTTGTTCACAAGTGTGTTGGGGATAAATGTTAATAAGTACTCCCTCCGTTCCACTTTGTTTGTCCTCTATTCCTTTTTGGGATGTCCCAAAATATTGTCCTGTTTCTAAAAATAAAAGTCATTAATTTACTAATGTTCCTATTATACCCTTATTTTATTAATAATTCAAATTTTTAATAAATTTATTTAAGGGTAATTTTGGAAACTTATACATTTTTAAAAGGTAGACAAGACAATAAATGATGTTCCCTTAAAAAATTTGACTTTTCAAACAGGACAAACAAAGTGGGACGGAGGGAGTAGTAATAAAATGCCTTAGGACATTTGTTAATAGACTATTTTAAGAAAGTTTAGATACCACTTTTATGTGAAATATAAAAATCTGTTAAAAAATTAGTTACTTTTTTCTTTTTCCATAAATGTTTCTAAAAATGTTTCTTAAACAAATGTGTTTAAGACATCCTTTAACTTTTCCCTAAAATTATTTGAGTTATGTTAATGGATGCTCTTAGCGCATTTGTTAATAGACTATTTTAAGAAAGTTTAGATACCACTTTTATGTGAAATATAAAAATCTGTTAAAAAATTAGTTACTTTTTTCTTTTTCCATAAATGTTTCTAAAAATGTTTCTTAAACAAATGTGTTTAAGACATCCTTTAACTTTCCCTAAAATTATTTGAGTTATGTTAATGGATGCTCTTAGGGCATTTGTTAATAATCATTTTAAGAAACTTTTAATATCATTTTTGTGGGAAATGTAAAAAGATATAAAAAAAAGTCAGTTATTTTTTTTCTTTTGGGTCGTGCTAACAGGTGTTTTTAGGGTAATGATTAACAATTCATTTTAGGAAAGTTTTAACATTACTTTTATGGGAAATGTAAAAAGCTGTCAAAATATTAATTTCTTTTTTTTCTTTTCCCATAATTTAATTTTATAAATGGATTGTTAATTATTAACCTAAGGGTATCTATTAACATTTCCCTTTTCTTTTTCAAGTTTTTATAAATATTTCATAAACTAATAAATGTCTTAAGGATATCTGATAACTTTTTCTAATTTTAATAAGCATAGAGTCAATGATGTGGTATGTGTTTTTCTTGGCATTTATGTATAGTTTGACTTTGTTTTCTCTGTAAAGAGTAAAAATAATACTCCCTCCGTCCCACTTTGTTTGTCCTGTTTGAAAAGTCAAACTTTTTAAGGGAACATCATTTATTGTCTTGTCTACCTTTTAAAATTGTATAAGTTTCCAAAACTATCTTTAAATAAATTTATCAAAAAATTGAATTATTAATAAAATAGGGGTATAATAGGAACATTAGTAAATTAATGACTTTTATTTTTAGAAACAGGACAATATTTTGGGACATCCCAAAATAGAATAGAGGACAAACAAAGTGGGACGGAGGGAGTATTTAATACTAGCATATTAGATGCACTTTAGGGTTTGTTTGGTTGGGGCGATAGAAAAGTGAGAGAATAGAAATAGAGGAAGGATGGAAAAGTGAGAGGATAGAAAAATTTTTAGTTTTCCTCATTTGTGTTTGGTTGAAATGATGGAAAAATGAAGGGATGAAAAACTTTTTGATTTGGTTGAAAATAAGGTTTGTATAAATTAACTATCATGTTCCTCTTAAATAAAACAAAAAGTAATACATTATATATATATATATATATATATATTTTAAAATTATGTATAGATGAAAATGAACATTTCAAAAAATAGCATAAGAAATCATCCAAAAGTGTTTTCTTTAAAAAGTAATAAAAATTAAAATTAAAAAAAAAAAAAAGGAAGAGAAGAACCCACCACGTACGTCTTGACAAAACCAAAGAAAGAAAAAACAAAAAACAAAAAGCCAGCATTACTAGATAAAAGGAAGAGTCAAAAGAAGGAAAAAAAAAAAAAAAAAAAAAAAAAGCCTGAAACACTAAAAGAGGTGGGGACAATTTTGTCCAAATTTTTTTCTCACTTTTCACTCAAATTTGGAGAGATTGTATTTTGAAGGGGGAGGAGAGAAAACTTGTGGGCTCTACCACTTTTCATTCCCCCTTCCCCTCTCAACTAAACACCCTTCCCACTCATTTTTTCTCCCAGTTTCCCTTTTTTTTTTTTTTTTTTTTTTTCATCCTCCCTAAAATCAACCCAACCAAACATACCCTAAGCTATGTTTTTACGTCACCCCAAAGAATTTCAAGGACTGAAAACAAATATACCTGGGGTATTAGAAGCTGGCATTCAATGGAGTTTTTATAACAATTATATCTGTAGGGCCATGTGTGGACCATTCCTTGATCATAAATTTGTCGACCTCTTTCAGACCAGTGTCGGTTCGTGATCAGAAAGAAATTAAATTTTGTTAACTTTCACTCATTGAGTACATTATGGATTTGGCATTTTTTTGCAGTAAAAATTAAGATATTGATATTGGTTAAATCGCATTTCTTGCTCTCAATACCTTGCGGGTCATAGACATTTAATGCAAGGTGGAAACAGAAATAAACAATAGTATTCACAAAGGCATGCTACATTATTGCTACTAATTGGCATTGTGACACATCTTTCCGACTTGCACAAGAAAATCCAACATTAGTACAAGGCAATGGGTTGAATACAGCTATACAAGCAAGCCCCATCAATGAAGTTCACATTACTAAAGAAGGTAAAGGTCCTGCCAGAAAAACGTTGAGTACAATTAAGCTCATCAATTTGCAAGTATACAGAGCTATATATGCCTATAATATCTTTTAAAGAGATTTTGGTGGTTGAATGGTATTGCCCAATTATCCCATGAAAGAGAATTAGAGTTTGAATCTATTAGATATATACGTGTGATTGTAAGTACTACAACAAGTTTAAACTTTTGAATTAAATGATGTTTTTATATATATGTGGTATTAAAATCTCAATTAAAGTCTCTTTAATGTGTTGTTTCTCCAACAAGTGGTATCTCGGTTGAAGAAGGGACATGGTAGCAAGGTTATCAAGGTCATGATCTTGGGAAAAGACCCAACCATTTAGTATTAACAATGGTGCTATATCAATGAAGAATGACTACAAAATGCAGGACCTGTCGCGGAGGTTTTGAATCGCCACTAAAAACCCTAAAATTGCACCTACAGACCTATATAAAACCCTAAATCTGAACTTGTAGACCTATATAGGCTATAGTAGTGGTTCTAACTGCTGCAATTGCACTATTGTAATAGGATATTGAATGATGCAACTTGAGATTCTATGTAATATAGGATATTGGAGGTGGATGTACGGTGTTTCCATGAATGAGCATGCGAGTTTGATATGTGATTAATAATTTGGTTACCATGAATGACACATAGGAGAGGAAAAACCCACAATAAAAGGATAATTAATAAGATTTGTTTATGGCCCAGGAAGAGAGAGGTCTGGAAGTCTATAGAGAGATAATTTAATAATTATTCGAAAGAGAAAAATTGTTGCTTATATAGGTGTGAGTTATGCACATATGGGTAGAAGTACCACTACCACATGGATGAAAGGTAAAGAAATTTAGGAATTAATGTAACATAATTGGATCTAAACTTGTAGATTTAACCTTTCGGTTAATCCACCCCCTCCCACTTGTAAAATAAATAAAAAACTAAAAAATAAATTCTCTCTGTTTTTTTGCTCTACAAGAGTAACAAGACTTCCTCCTTATTCCCAACCAATTGCCTAACTAGGTGCCAAATATTCAACCACTGCATTTAAAACCTAAAGAATTTTTAGTCTCTTCCCTATATAATCTGAAATCTCCCATCATGTATCGATAACATAAAACCAACATGATCTTCATGATAATAAGTCATAACAAGAAGTTAATATACATCAAAGTGTTTGGGGGGTAAAAATTTAAAATAGCAGACCAATTTCTCTGGCTTGCAACATCTTCAAGGCAAGTCTATTCCCCCCAAATACCAATCTTAAATGTAAGTTCCGTACTACTTACAGTTCCTCTAGTTTCAGTAGTTTTCATTTCATATTTCCACGCGTCATTAAATATAGGCAGTTGAGAGTTGAATATAACTATATATATATATATATCTCATACTAGTACTCTTTAGTATTGGTCACATTCTTCTACCTCTTTCAGTCAAAAAAAAAAAAAAAAAAAAATAGAGTATTGATCACATTCTGATAACACCAAACCTTCTCTTTTTAACTCTTTTTTGGTTCATGGTCTCTTCCACAGTTTCTAAACCTTCATGGATTTGCTAGAGAAGCTCATTTTCATAGGTTTCCTCATTCTTGCTGTAGCCATTGATGGAGCTCAGTCAGATACCATGGTCACTGGCACCGTCTTCTGTGACCAGTGCAAAGATGGCCAAAGGTCCCTCTTTGATTATCCCATTTATGGTGAGATCCACAGCCCCTGCCTACTACATTCTTCATTTATGTTTGAGATATTCTCTCCTGTACAATATTGTAGCATAAAATCTCTTATTTTTTTGGCAGTTCCATATATTATACCCTCATTCAGTTAAACCAACTCACCAATCTTGGATGGTATTAGAGGGCATGCTTGTCATTTAATGCCATTTTGTGAATGGGGCTTGGACATTTGTTATGAGCCATTAAGTCCTCAATTGTTTAAGATTTCCCAATTGAGAAATAGTTCATGATTAACTTAAATAAAGCTTAGGTAGTTGAATTGACAATACAATATAAATGGTATTATCTAGAGTCTTTTTTTTTTGATACAACGCACTTAAGGAATGTACTTAAATTTGACATTATGAATAATTTCTTGTTGACTTCCAAGTACACTTTAACAGTTTAAGGAGTATATATATATAGTTTTGTTTTGTTTTTGTTTTTAAGTGGTTGTGTTACTTTTATGTTGTAGTTATCAAAGAAGGGGCATATAACTTCTAGGAGTCCAATTATAACATAAGAATGTAATTTGAACTAAATAATACAGTTTGTTAAATGCAGGAATTAAAGTTACAGTTGCCTGTGCCAATAGTAATGGACAAGTCACAATGTCAAGGGAAGAGACTACAAATTGGTTTGGAAACTATGTAATGAAGTTTGATGGTTCCCCGGACTTGAGTGGTTGTTATGCACAAGTTTCTGGCAGTGGACAGGGTTCAACGAGTTGTGGTGCAGTTGCTGGACCTGCCCAAAATCTTAGACTCATGTTTAGGATGTTTGACATGGAAATGTATACAGTGGATCCTTTGCTTACTCAGCCTGCTCAGCCTATGTCATTTTGCCCAAGGTCAACTAACCCTGTGCCTGCACCGGTAACACCAGTGGTGTCTCCTCCGCCTTTCAAGCTTCCTCCAGTGCCCGGACTGCCACCAATGCCTCCATTGCCATCATTGCCTCCATTGCCACCACTCCCTCCAATGCCTCCTTTGCCACCACTGCCTCCAATGCCAACAATACCTTTCTCAGAAGCTTCAGCATGCCTACATGAGTAAGTTGACCACACTAAGGCTTTTACTTTTCATCTTTGGCAATACATAAGGGAGAGGAATTTGAACCTCAGTTGTTTTTATGGGTGAATTATCATTGAATTATAAGACTTTTGACAAAGCTTATTTTTACTACAACGGGTGAATTATCATTGAATTATAAGACTTTTGACAAAACTTATTTTTACTAGTAAGATATTACAACATACTTGGATTAGTAGTACATTATTACATCATGCTTGTACAACCCAACACGTCACTTAGTGTCCGTTTGGCGCTACTTATTTTTGCTAACTTATTTTACTATTCAGCTTATTTTTGGTACTATTCATGGATCTCACCGTATTTTTTGATACCATTCATGTATCATACTATATTATTTCAGCTAATTTTTACCTTTATCTACAATATTTTTGGCAAAAAATTTTTAGATTTAGCAAAATAAGTGAATTCCAAACAGACCTTTAGTCATTTTCATTTTATCATGCAAAAATGGACAAATATCCTTTTAGATATAATTTTGACAAATGAAAATTATATGTGGTATTACTTTATAACATATATAAAAACTAATTTTACACTTGGGATATCATGTACACTTATATATAGATTTAAGAAAAATAATTTTTTTTAATCATAAAATGGCCTTATTTTTGTAAGAAAGCTCACCAAGGTTTAAGGGTAAAATCTAGCTGCACAAAAATGTATTATATGTACAGCTATATGCAACATCTCTCTTACATTATGTAGATCTCACAAGTGGTCGAGCCCATTAAATATGAGAGAGATATTTTATGTAACTAATAAATGAGATACCAATTCTGTGTGTACATGATAACTTACATATCTCCCGGGCTTCAAAGAGTATAACTAAAAGTGTACCATTTACATGTGAGCACAGGACAACATTACCTTTGGTAAAAATCATGTGATAAAGAAATTGAAATATCTAAGTCCGGCAACTCCTATTAGAAGCTAGAACCCACAAAGCAAATAATTGGACTTGTGACTTCTTCTTCTTCTTCTTCTTTTTTTTTTCATTTTTTTTTTTTTTTTTTTGGATTGAGGACTTGTGAATTAGTAACATAGTAACATCTTCAGCAAAAAAAAAGTAACATAGTAACATCACTTTAGAGCATCACGAGGAACTTGTCACATAAATTTTCTTCTAGCAATTAAGGACAATTGTTTGTTGTTAGTTGGCTAGGGCATTGCTCCTGGCCATAAATTTGTTCACTTTCGGATTGAATTGAACACTTCCATTTTATGAACCTATTACTTGCTAGTTACTAGTAATGTTACTTTTAGGTTTCATGCAACTTTAATGTGATGGTTCTGAAGGTTTACTCCATTTTACAAGAGGGGGTGTAAAATTGGTCTTAGACAGAGACCTACTTTTACAAAATGAAAATTCTGTTACCTCTAAATAATGCTTAAATATGTCCAGAGTCTTGTAATTTAGTGTTATCATCTAATTCTTTCTCAAAGAACATAGATTCAAATTATTCTTCTTATTTTCTTGTTAGAGATAAAAGTTTAAATCTATAATTGTATGATCATGATCCATAATTGGTTTATGTGATTGCCCAGCAATTGGACAATGCCTGAGTACAAGTGTTACTGGAGGGCAGTGAACCCAGACACAAAGGTAGCAGTTGCTTTTGGTTTGCTTGCGGCTAGAAGATATGGGACTGACATGACATTGTGGCAAGGCCTACAAGGAAGAGGAGACCCTTATAGGACTCTTCTAAGGGAAGGGACCACTGCTTTTCTCAACTCTTATAATAGCCTTCAATTTCCATACAATGCAATTGGTGTGACCCAACGCATGAATTGGGCATTGATGGGCTCCAATCGAAATGTCCTCCTCACTGCACTGCGGTTCAGGAGAGCCAATTCTGGTTATGGACAAGTCTCATGCAAGTTCACCCCTTGCAAGTGATTCATTTCTTGGTATTATAGAATTTATATGTGGACTGCTTCAGCTTGGGTTTATGTGGTTATGTTATTAATTTGTGGGTTTATACGTTTTATATTATTATTTTTCTTTCCGTAATAGTGCTTCTTGAACTGGTAAATTCTTGATATTCTGAGTAGTCAAGGTTTTTTTTTTTTTTTTTTCATAGTTTTTATTAATTAATAGAGGAATAAGGTTTTAGAAAGCTATATATCATGTTTGAGATGGGGGAAATAGTAAATGCCTCGTGATAGAAAGCCTTGGTGGATCCCCACTATATGTCTATATGGTACAATTTTTAAAGAGATTTTATCTTAATAAATATTTTTATAATAATATTTATCTGTATGTTTTTAATTTAAGATTGTGATTAAAGATCCTCCAGGTGATCCAACTCTTTTCTTTTTAATCCAAACTCTCGAAAATTTTGTCTATACATACAACATATTTCCCTTCAAAATATAACACAAATTTTATTTTCATATTTAGTTTTAGGGTCAGATTAACGAGTACCTTTAAAACATTTGTTAATTGATTATTGGTTAACTTTTCCCTTATTTTTAAAATACACATATTTCAAACAAACCCTTCAAAACCCCATTACGACATCACCACCAGCCTCTCTTCTTTGACCATGGAAATAACAAGCGTACCAAATTACCAATAAGGTTACAAATAAGACCTTTTTTTTTTTTTTTTTTCTTCAGAAATCTCCATCCATCTTTAATAGGTATTTTTACTATCTTGCATGAATCACTGCTATAAAGCCTGATGACGATACATTTGACTATTTTATATATGTATGTTTCCTGATTTTTAGAAGTATGTGAGAAAAACCAATTGATGTGAAGAGGTTTACATAAATCCCATTTTAAATTTAGTATAGGAATTTTTTTTTTTTTTGAGAAACAAACGCGCGCACACACACACAAGGGAGATGGAAATGGGTTCTAACACAAAAGTACACTACAACTCTACTCAAAAGTCATGATTTATTTAGTACAGGAATTTGGATGTAAAAGAGAAGTCAACTTTTATTACATCAACTTTTTATATCTGCATTTTTGAGATGCAAGATGGTCTGCCTTGGTTATATACATTATCTTATTATTTTATAAGAAGTAACAGCCAGCTGGTGTCAAGCCTATTTTAAATATGTGCTCAATGACTTATAATCCTTTTTTGTTTCTTTTTTTCCCCTTCTCCCTCTACCATGCTAGGACATTGAAGTTGTTGCCACTACATAAAATGTTGCATTAGCCATGGATAATGTGTAAATATGGCATTATACAGGGGGGACTGCACTAGGAAAGTGCACTACAAGAAATTTGGTCTTTAGCGATGACATATAGTCGTCACTAATGCTTTAAATATTGTCGTTAATTATATTGGCAACGAAAAATGTTGTCGCTAACTTTCGTTAAATGAAAGTGGTAACAAAAAAGTTTTTTAGTGACAATATTAATGTCGTCACAAATACAATACTATTAACGACGATGAAGTCATCGCTAATAGTGACAATTGTTGTCATAAATAACTTGAGACCCCAAGACGAAATGTCGTTGCTACTAGCTCATTAGTAGTGGCGATTTTTTTTGTTGTCGCTAGTAGATTATTATTAACGACGACATTTTTGTTGTCGCTAATATGTCATTACTAGCGACGATGCTTGCTGTCATCACAGATAATGATATATAAGTGACCACAAACATGTCATCACTAAAAATGGCATATTAGCGATGATATTGTTTGTCGTCACTAATGATATGATAAAATATTAGCAATGACATTGTCGTCGCTAATAATATTTTACATTTTTTTAAAAATTTTTCTTTAAAATTTACATTCTGAATTTTACATGGGTACTTGTTGGGAAATAACAAAGCACAATCCTATGCACATAAAAAATGTTCAATCACAAATACTCATATAAGCATAACAATTGCTCAATCAATAACTAATAATAAGGGAAAATAATACCCAAGTTCAATATCATATACATAATAAAAGCTCCAATCTATTCACTCAAATACTAATCAAATGATAACGAATTCCTCATGAAGATATGCAACCAAGTTGCAATGAACAAAACACAAAACAAGAGCCAACAAGGAACAAGACAAATAAGAAAAATAAAAGAAAAGTAACCGCTAAAATTCCATATCCAATTTTCTCAGTATTTCCAAACTAGTTTCCTTTTAAAAAGTACTCCATAACTCAAATTAAATTAAGACCCTTTTTACAATTCACTAATCAGTTACACCCAAAACATACAACAACTCCAAAAATCATTCAAAACCCATGAAACTCTAAGATACAGAGACCCATAACTGAACCATTAAACAATTGCTGATTTTCAAAGATACCCACAACTTGTTTACCAAAATTAAGGAATACCCAGAAGGTAAAATGAAGAGAGATCATCAAAAGTACCTCAATTTAACACAACCAGGAAAGATGTGAACTTTGACACTCCCCAAAGTTGAAGTGTCAGACTTTGAGTTTAGTTTCTTCTTCTATAAAAAATAAAAATAAAAACTTTGTTTCTTTCACATAGTGTTTGGTAAATGCCTTGGGCTTACAAGTTGAACAAAAGAGTGAGATCATGCTCTTTTCTGATCACGTTTGTGCCTTCAAGACGAAGCACCACTGGTACTTTCAGCATAACCTTCAAAACAAGACCCAATAGAAGTTAACTCTTCAGCAAATGGCTTGGAGGCAATAAAGTCATTAAATTAAACTGAAGGTAAAAGAAAAGTAAAAATTTAAAATGTTATGATAGTTCAATTATCACAAAGAGTCTTTTCCATCATTCCTTTTTCCATTTAATTTTTCATTAAAAGATGTCAAAAATGTTCATCTGTTTTCTTAAACTCTCAATTTGCAATCACACCCACAAATCTATAAGAAAAGTTGCTAAAGTTTTCTTAAACTCTCAATCTCTATATGAATTAGGTTGGTTATCTAAGGCCTTAAGAAATAGAAGAACTATTAAAGGAAAAAGGACTTGAAAATTAAAAAAAAGACTTATAGGCTTGGTACAGCCAATTAATTCTCATTTTAGTAAATCTTGAATTTGCCAAATTATGCATCTTGCTAAGACTCATCAATGACGAAAAAAAGCTTTTGAATGGTGCCAATAAAATTTTAGATTTATACGGAATAATTTACAATAACATTGAATTATAGAAGTAAACACAAAAGGAGGGAAAAAAAGGGAGACTACTCACAGCCTTTGAAGCCTAGGAGACCCAAAATCGAAATGTTGGAGGGCTTTGACACTTCACCAGCCAAATTGTTCAGCTCCACAACAGCAGCAAAAGCTAGTTCTTTTGCTTAAAAAGCTTCTTCAGCCAATTTTTGATTCTACACACATAACCCACTATTCTCCTCTGAAAGCTAAACGTGTTCCAGATTAAGTTCCTCATTCTCAATCTCCTATCCAAACAAACAAACACAACAATGAGTTCCAAAAGTGCAGGCACTTGTCAAAATGTAGAATGACACATAAACAATGTGCTTTAATACCAGACAACTATGTAGTATATTTTGCAGATGAATTAGGAAGTTTCACACCATGAGTGGGTCAAGCATCTGGATCTTCTACAAGGATCACATGCTAGCCATTTGTGAATTAGATTTTGCCATATGGATTGCCATGATGTAGAAGACAAGGTGTTATTTGCATGTTATAAACAAGAGTTTTAAATTGGGCTAAAAAAGAGGAACTGATGATAAGGACAATCGGGTCGCTGCCATAATAATCCAACTTTAATAAACCATAATTCCACATATCACAAATTTTCAATCACAAATACTCGTATAAGCATAACAACTACTCAATCAATAACTACTAATAAGGAAAAACAATACCCAAGTTCTATATCATATACATAATTTAAATTCAAATCTACTCTCTCAAATAATAATAAAATAATGACAAATTCCTCAAGAAGATATACAACCAAGTTTGCAATGAAAAGTTTCTCCCCTTAACATCATCAGTAGCCCAAGGCATGCGACATTTTAACTTGAAATAAAAAGAATAAACCAATGTAAATGTGAACTAAAGTAGATGACAAAGATGTGTACAAAATAGTTTTAACATCCAAGTAAACTTTATAACATTTTTATTTTTCAAAAATACCATAGCTGAGAAGATATGAAAGCTTTATGTATTTAACAAAACATAACCTGCCTCAAAACTCAACTTAATCTTCATCCCTAAGATCTCCAATAGATTCATCATTGCTAGATAAATCTTTTTCTTGATCTAAGCTTGAAACATCGTCATGACTATATGTTTCTTCTTCATTGTTGGAATCTGTATCCCATTCCTCATTAGAAAAGTCATCATTGATGAACATACTTTCATCAAGTTGCACATATACATCATCAAGAAGTACTAAGTCCCCCAAATCTATTGCTGGCACACCATCTCTATGTAACAAAGTTGAGTTTTCATCATTTTCTTGTTGAACTGTTGCATTAACCCCAATACATTCACTTTCTTGGTATACCACATCACCATTATCTTCATTTTCTTCATGCACTTTCTCTATGCCTGTGGGAATATCATACATGTTTCTATGTGTCATATGTTGCACCACTTGCCAACTATTGCCCAATTTGGTATCATTCAAGTAAAAAACTTGTGAAGCTTGGCATGCTAGGATAAACCTGGTGCATAGATTTCTACATCTTTTATGTTTGTTGGGCTTATTAACTATTAGGAAAAATAAGATAGCATAGTTAGTAACATTTTGACAACGAAACTTATTCAAATTCTATAATAACAAAGACAACTACATGAAAGATTAAACTTTCACTCACTAGATGCAGTAGGGACAACCATCTCATGTGGTGGTCCATCAGGTGGAGACATTCTTCTTAGGGGGGCCAAAAACTAATATATATTGATAGAGAGAGAGGAAGACAACAAATAATATAATTGACACAGAAAAATAATCATTGTAAAGAAAAAAAAGTAAAAGAATTTAAAGCAAATGAAAAACCATTAACACAAACGAAATATCACTTATCTAAAAAAAAAAATCATTCATAGTGAACTTAAAGCAAAAGAATTTAAGTGGATACACAAACAAATTGTTAATTAAATAATAACAAAAAAAGAAATAGAAAAAATGGGGAAAAAAAACCCAGAGACATTCTAATCAATTCATTATTTCTATGAAAGCTTGGAACAATACACTAAAAGACTTTGGCCCTAAATCTTGAAATTTCAAAACAAGTTTAGAATTGTTTTTAGCTACATGATTGACAAGCATCCAAATCTAGGAACATAGTATATAGTATGCCAATCAAACAGTTGACAAATGGGATGAGGGAAACAAGAGTCTCCGGGACGGGGTTCAATTATTTGCTTGATATTGATAGTATAGTTAAGAGTAAAAATTCCCAGTGGGACCATCAAGCACATACAAAACTACCAGTAAGGTCTGGTCCCTTAGTCCAAGTGAAAAGTCTACAAGCTATATTTTGCAATTTGTTGGACAAGAGAAATAGCTATTCAGCCACATCCAAACAATATTAAGAATACTCTTAATTAATACCGTTAAGAAACAATATTAAGAATAATACTTTAAATATTTTTTGGACTTTGCTTGCACATCTAAACAATATTAAGAATAAAACGAATGTTTCAAAAATAACATGCTTGTTAAGGTTCCAAAGCAAAGACACTGCTGAATCCAGAGTGCAAATTCTATGTAAATAAAAAAATAGGCTTTAAATAGAATAATACTTTTAATATTTTTTGGACTTCACTTGCACATCTAAACAATACTAAGAATAAAACGAATGTTTCAAGAATAATATGCTTGTTAAGGTTCCTAAGCAAAGACACTGTTGAATCCAAAGTGCAAATTCTATGTAAATAAAAAATAGGCTTTAAATAAATAAATATATGTGTGTGTGTGTGTGTGTGTGTGTGTGTGTAATGGTGTTCATAACATGGACATCTAAACAACACAGTCTCTGGTTCTTTCTTTGAGTACAATTGCTATATACATCTCCAACATGTAACATGGCCAAATAACAATGATAAGAGACATGAATATTAGTATTACATGGTGATTAGCAAAACAACACTACAGTCAATTAATGTCAATTAAGAGACACGAATATAACAGGGTGTTAATGAATGTGATGAGAACTTTAATAATAAAAGTTTGGGTTTTAATTAATACATTATTTATTAAAGACATATTTATTAATTTAATGACAAACACTAAGAACAAAACCAGAAGTAAATAAAAAAGAAAATACCTAAACAGCGGCAGTGGATCTACAGGTTTAGCTGGTATGTGAGAAAGAATGAGAGAGATGATGAGTGATATATAATTGGCGGTAATGACTGAGAAAGACATGGGGATCATGCTCATCATGGGACTTCAAAAACTGTTATGTTAGGTGTTTTTTTTAATTCCCATTTTCCCTGACCCATCTTCCCTCCAAATACAAATAATCATTTCTCTCAAACATCTCTAAATTGCAGTCGAACACCCCCCCCCCCCCCCCCAAAAATGAGAAAAAAGAAATTTGATACCCATTTTCCCATTTTCCCATTTTCCCTCCAAATATAATTTTTGGCCCATCCCTAACCCATTTTCCCTCCAAATACAAATAATCCTTTCTCTCAAGTATTTCTAAACTGCAGTCAAAAGCAATAAATAAATAAACAAATAAAAATAAAAAAGACAGAACCCATCTGGGATGCATTGAGGAGGAAGATGAGATAGATCATGTGCAAATCCGCCTCTTGCCCTTGCTGTTTGCATGGCTCTAAGTGGTAAAAATAAAAAGAAGATAAAAAGAGAAGAGCTTTACAGACTTGAGCAGCAAAAATGAAGAAGAAGATAGGTAGAGAATATAAATTATAATGATTGAATCTTGAGATTTACAGACTTGGGGAGCAAAGATGAGACGTGAGAACTTAAAAAATTCCTTAAGAATATAAACTATAATGCTTCCCAGTTGTATTACTAGCCTATAACTACTATTTATTTATTTATTTATTTTTTATTTTGGTTAAAGCCTATAGCTACTATTACTAGCCTATATGGCTAATATTTTTTTTCTTTTACATAACAAGTTAGACCTGAAAATTGGATGCAATGACCAAGGTGGACTATATATAATATAGCCTATATAGCCTATAGCTACTATAAACTATGATGGGACATCTCAAACCCATTGAATGCAATGACCAAGGTGGACTCTTGATAGCAAAAGACTCGGGCCCATTTGATAAGTCTACTCAACACATATTTTTTCACATTTCAAACACACTTACACACATTTCAACACACTTTTTCACCCACACGTATATAAAAAACACCAAAAATATATCACTCAAACTTAGTTACCAAACGGGCCCTCAGATTTTTTATTTTATTTAAACATTGGAAGAAGGACTGGATAAGTAAAAACTGGGAAGCTAAGAGCCCGTTTGGATTGGGTTTTTTGATAACTCAATTCTCTGTTTCCATAACTCATAACTCAAAAATGGTGGGACCCATAGCAAAAAGTTTGTTTGGCAAACAATAACTCTGTTTCCATCACTCAATTATCTGATTTTTGAGTTATGATTTATGGAAACTGAAAACAACTTTTGGCTGTTTTTAGTTTTCATAACTCATAACTCAATGGCAATATTGTAATTAAACACACATAGGGGACCCACAGCCGCAACTTTTGACCACCTTTTGACTTTTTTTTTTTTTTTTTTGGGTTGGCGTTGGCTGTTCGTTTTTTTTTTTAATCTTTTTTTAAATATTAGCTTCGGTGAGTTGGGTACTGAAAAAAAAAAAATGTACCGGCTAGCAGGTGTGGGACCCATGAATAGTATGAAAAAATTGAGTGATGAAAATAAAAGTGATGTTGCCAAATGAGTGTGAAAAAATGAGTGATGAGTGATGAGTGATGGAAATTGAGTGACGGAAATTGAGTGATGAAAAAAGCTTACCCAAACAAGCTCTAATTAACGTGTTTGGGTGGAGAACTTAAAAAGCTAGGTTAGGAGTTGTGAAAAAACAGTAAAAGTAGGCTATCATTTTTTGGGTTTTATCACCTTCTTTGACTAATTAGTTTTTTAAAAATATATTTAATATTATTTTGCTAACCAAGGCAAAATAATATAAAGAATAAAAAATTATAATTGAAAATTGCTACCCAATATTTTCGTAATAAATTTTAAGTAATATGTTATTATTAGCAAATATTGATAAGTAAAAAATTAATTTTTTGTGGTGAATTCAAATTAAAACTAGTAATAATTTTTTACATAATTTGTGGATTCATTTACTATTTCTTTTCAATGTTATATTGTCTTGTTACTGTTCACTTGTAGACTTTCTTATCCAACTTGAGATTGGTTTTGTGCTTTTTTACGTGCTTCTCCTTTCTTTACTTTTTCAAGTTCCAACTTCAGCCTCCTTATTAATTTATTTTGAATAAAATAATTTTATATTTTGCTTTATTATTTTGCGTGTATACATCTAAGATAAATACAAACTTCACATCTTTTCTTTTTTATTACTTTGAAAAAAAAAAAACTTCAAATACGGTACACCAAAATACATATAAAAAGAACACCAAAATACATATAAAAAGAAGAAAGAGAAGTTGACAAAAAATCTTATCAACCAAAATACATCTAAAAAGAAGAAAGAGAAACTGACATCTGAAAAGAAGAAAGAGAAACTAACAAAAAATCTTATCAATGAGCAACAAAGGGGATTTGAACACATGAGCAAAGTTAGTGCACCTAGGAACCAACCACTATACTATTGCCCGGCATGTTTGTTTTATATGGAAACTAAATTAATTTATTCTAAATCTAGTATGTATTTCAAGTTTTCAAAGACAATAAAAACATACAGTTTTTTATTTTTTTTAATGAGAAGTGCTACGTATAGAAACTAAATTAATTTATTCCAAACCTAGTATGTATTTCAAGTTTTCAAAGACAAAAAAAACACACATTTTGTTTTGAGAAGTGTTACATTCACAATATTTTTACAACAAATCATAGGTAGTTAGTTGTTATTGGTTCAAATTTGAACCTAACACTAACATTACTCTTTTCCCCAACAATAACAACCAGTAATAACTTACCACTTAGAATTTGTTGTAAAAATATTGGTGAAATTTAAGAATAATTGGATGGTCAGATTGAAAGAGCATAGTCATAAAGGTACACAACACACGTCCATCACATGCCATCCTTGGATTTGAATTCTAATCGTTGGATTCAAAGAGTGAAATGAAATGTTAATTCTAGTAAATTATGGTCACAATCAAACGGCTGGATTTAGAGAAAGGCGCGGTTAAAATTTAGTTAAAGTTGGCCAAACTCGGTCAAACTTAATAGATGGTCTCGAGACCACTAGAATTTGTGAAATTCATATTCGAATCTTGATCATTGGGATTGAAGAGTATGGTGACATATTGGTGTTGGTGAAATTTGAGAACAATTGGATGATCAGATTGAGAGAACATAGCCATAAAGGTACATAACATATGTCCATCATGCGCCACCCTTAAGATTTGAAATCTAACCATTGGATTCAAAGAGTGAAATGAAAGGACAATTTTAGTAAATTATGGTCACAATCAAACGGCAAGATTTAGAGAAAGGCGTGGTCAAAGTTTAGTTAAAGTTGGTCAAATCCAGTCAAACTTAATAGATGGTCCCGAGACCACTAGACTCTGTGAAATTCATATTCGAATCTTGATCATTGGGATTGAAGAGTATGGTGACATATTGGTGTTGGTGAAATTTGAGGACAATTGGATTGTCAGAATGAGAGAACATAGCCATAAAGGTACATAACATATGTCCATCACGTGCCATCCTTAGATTTGAAATCTAACCATTGGATTCGAATAGTGTAATAATAGGATAATTTTAGTAAATTATGGTCACAATCAAACGACTGGATTTAGAGAAAGGCGTGGTCAAAGTTTAGTTTAAAGTTGGTCAAACATGATTAAACTTAATAGATAGTCCCAAGACCACTAGACTTTGTGAAATTCATATTCGAATCTTGATCATTGGGATTGAAGAGTATGGTGACATATTGGTGTTGGTGAAATTTGAGAAAAATTGGATGATCAGATTGAGAGAACATAGCCATAAAGGTACATAATATATGTCCATCACGCGTCATCCTTAGACTTGAAATCTAATTGTTGGATTCAAAGAGTGAAATGAAAGGATAATTTTAGTAAATTATGGTCACAATTAAACGGCAAGATTTAGAGAAAAGTGTGGTAAAAGTTTAGTTAAAGTTGGTTAAACCCGGTCAAACTTAATAGATGGTCCTGAGACCACTAGACTTTTTGAAATTCATATTCGAATCTTGATCATTAGGATTGAAGAATATGGTGACATATTGGTGTTGGTGAAATTTGAGAACAATTGGATGATTAGATTGAGAGAACATAGCCATAAAGGTACATAATATATGTCCATCATGCGCCATCCTTAGATTTGAAATCTAACTGTTGCATTCGAAGAGTGTAATGAAAGGATAATTCTAGTAAATTATGGTCACAATCAAACGGCTGGATTTAGAGAAAGGTGCGGTCAAAGTTTAGTTAAAGTTGGTCAAACCCGGTCAAACTTAATAGATGGTCTTGAGACCACTAGATTTTGTGAAATTCATATTCGAATCTTGATCATTGGGATTGAAAAGTATGGTGACATATTGGTGTTGGTGAAATTTGAGAACAATTGGATGATTAGATTGAGAGAACATAGCCATCAAGGTACATAACATATATCCATCATGCGCCATCCTTAGATTTGAAATCTAACAATTGGTTTTGAAGAGTGTAATGAAAAGATAATTCTAGTAAATTATGGTAACAATTAAACGACTTGATTTAGAGAAAGGCGCTATCAAACTTTAGTTAAAGTTGATCAAACCCGATTAAACTTAATAGATGGTCCTGTGACCACTGGAATTGGTGAAATTCATATTCAAATCTTGATCATTGGGATTGAAAAATATGGTGACATATTGGTGTTGGTGAAATTTGAGACTAATTAGATGGTTAGATTGAGAGAACATAGCCATACAGATACACAGCACATGTCCATCTCATGCCATACTTAGATTTGAAATCTAATCTTTGGATTTGAAGAGTGTAATGAAATGTTAATTCTAGTAAATTATGGTCACAATCAAACTGTTAGATTTAGAGAAAGGCACAGTTAAAATTTAGTTAAAGTTGGTCAAACCCGGTCAAACTTAATAGATGGTCTCGACACCACTAGACTTTGTGAAATTAGGTTCAATGGGAAGGTTTTCAGTGGATTATTGGGTATTGGAGTAGTTGTTAGAAAATGTTAATAAAGAAATAATTTTGAACGATGATGAAAATCATGTTAACATTAACTTAGATAAAGTTGGTTAGGCAAAATGATGAAATTTTTTATTATTTTCTCTCATATATCATGTATTATCACTTTTGATTTTAATTAATTTGAATATGTATGTTATAAATATATTTTAATTTGATTTATTTACTTACTTTTGGTAAATATTATTACATAATTGATGATTGAATTGGTTATTAGTTGAATATATTATGAATTTATAATGAATGTACCTTTCATATATTTATAATGAATTTATTAGTTTGGTAAATATTGACTAATACCTTTCTTATAACACATGATACAAAAAAATAAAAAGTTGATTCACGATATGATTTACATTTTGATAACTATGAGAATTAGTTAGTATTTTGAGTGGAATCAGAACTTTCTCAATTTTGATTATTTTATCGATTTCAAGTTTCAAATGGGTAACATTATGATTTGAGAGTATTTTGAAGCAACAAGCCCTTCGTTGTCTCATTTTTTTTAAACTGATTTGAAAGTTTTAAGTTACTTTGAAGGTTTCAAGTTTATTTTGGTCATTATATAAGTTTGGGGGTATTTTGGTCATTTTGATGAGGTTAATGGTATTTTAATAATTTCAAATATTTTAAAGGAATTTATGTCATTTTAAATATTTTAAGAGGCATTTGGAGGATTTGAATTAATAAAAAAAAAAATCATATTATATCACAATTGTTTTAGCCACATATTAGCGATGACAATCTTTGTCTTCATTAAAAAATCCCTTATAGCGATGACCTAATTTGTTGCTAATATATAATCTGCTTCCCTCCAATAATTCCCACCACTTTCTGAGAGTGAAAATTTTACCCTCAATTATATTTAGGTAGATATATTTGTGACGACATGTTGTGTCATCGCTAATAGCCTTCTAATAGCGACCACTAATGTGTCATCACTAATAAATAAAGCATATATATAATATACTTACTAAATATTTTTGGCCACATATCTGTGACGAAACATAAGGTCATCACTAAAGATGATTATTAGCGACGATATATGTCGTCATTAAAATAAACCTTATTTTAGCGACGTAAATGTCGTCGCAACAAAATTTATTGTTGTTGCTAAAAGTTTCCCTCCATTTTCCAAAAGTAAATAAAATTCCCTCCATGGCGTTAGCAACGACTTATTAGTGACTACCTTAGTGTTGTCGCTACAATACACTTATTAGCGATGACCATTTATTATCGTCGCTAATGTATTCCTAATAGTGACGACTTTTTGGTCGTCGCTAAAATATTGGTCGCAAAAGACCAAAATTCTTGTAGTGGTGGGAGTTGTTGATAGTGAATACATTGTTCATAAGGGAATACAAACTTTGGGTGGGAGTGAACTGCTTGCAAAAAAGGTCATGCTTTTCCTTTTCTCCCATTTTCTTGTTGCTAGTTCTTTACTTTTGAAACATAAAAATTATAGTATTTCTGTTTCCAAAAAAGAAAGACAACAGCTTGTCTTTAAATTCACAAATTGGTTTGTTAAGTTTTTTCATTCAATGGGCTGGCACATGACAATAGCTAAATCTGATGGTTTTGTCAAATATATTTATTTGCTCAAATATATTTTTATAGGTTCAAATATGATAGAAGAAAAGGAATAATGATTATGTGGTTAAGAAAGATAGAGAATATTGGACAGCTGTTATGGATGATGTGCTTATTGATGCACTCTTGCATCATCATCTAGGTAATAGAAATGGTTCAGTCTTTACCACACATCCATATGACAATATTGTGAAGGATTTGCAAGAAAAATTTGAAAAACCAATAGTCAAGCAATAGGTGAAAAATCGCATTAAAACCATCTAGTATAATTGGTCAGATTGCTATGATGAGTTTAAGAATGGATTGAGTGGTTTTGCTTGGAGTCCAATCACCAAAACGTGGAGTGTTGAAACGGAAGCTTGGGAAAGTCTAATCCAGGTTTGTCATTTATATTACGTATATATTTGTTTCAATAACAGATTTTCTAACAAGGACTTGTGTACTAGCCGAGTTAAGATGAGTTGTAAAAATTAATATGTTGTAGTAAGCACTATGTGACCCTTTCTAAGCAGTCATAATTGAATGACAAATTAACCTCTTTAGTTTTGATAGATTGCTTGACTTCTCAATTCTCACAATGATTATCTTCTCTGTTAGTGTATAACTTAGACTAGATTAGCCCATTAGGCTTAGCCCAATATACTGTATTTGTAGTTTACTCATATTATTTGTATTGCACACATACCTAGACTATATAAATTTTATTAATTCCATTTCGGACCTTGTTTTGGTTTGTCTAATGGAACGGAATATTTCGGTACCGGCCTATTTTGGTGTATCGTTTCACGTTATTTCAGGGTTCCTAATATATATATATATATATATATATATATATATATATGAACACACACGTATACAACATAAAAGTTTCAATTTAAAGAAGTATTACTATTATATAAAAAAAATGAATTTTATTAATTTTTTAAAATTAAATAAAGTAAAATTAAAAAAAATATCTATTTATAATTGTCTACAAATAAAATTCACATTTTGGATAATCCTAAAAAATACAATAAATGTGAAAGTCTAAGCACAAAATTTCTTAACATTTTAATTAGTATATGAGTCTTAAAACGATAATAAAAGAAGTGCTACGTTCACAATATTTTCATAACAAATCATAAGTGTCTATTTGTTATTAGTTTTAATTTAAATCTAGAATTAAAATTACTTTTTTGTTTACCAATAAAAGCTAATATCAACCTATTACTTACAATTTATTATGTAAGTATTGTGAAAATGTTATCAATATGACATTTTTTTAAAATAAATTAATATTAATATAAAGTTATAAACCATTGTACACAATGAGGAAAATAAAAATAATACCTTTGACAGACATTTGCTTTTGAATTTTTTTAAAACTTTCTTTGTCATTTCCAAAGTTACTCACGCGATGGGCTCAGAAAAGTTGAAATTTGAAATCAATAAAAGAGGATAGAATAGAACTAGACTCTAGAAGACACCAAGACACTCAAGAGTCAAGACAATAGAAAATAAAAGAACAAAAGACCAGTCCTACACTCCCACTAACCAGTGGATACAAAACGGAGAAGACGAAGATAAACAAGAAGAAGAAGATGAAGAAGTCGGCTAGGATGTTGGGTTCATTCAGGCAAACGACAGGTCGGCGTCGTTTGGACCTTTACTTTTTTTTTTTTTAATAACAGGCTAAATCTTGTACCAGCCAGAATTTACATCTTGGCCGAAATTGTTCGGAATGACTGGAATGGCCTCAAACGGCTTCAAATTTGACCCGAGGTGGAACATGGGGTATTCTGGTACCAGTTTGCATACCGGTACAAAAATTCTAGTCGTTCTGGCTGGAATGGAATGGTATCAATAATAATGGCCTATATAAGGCTATTTATTGTACATTATTATTTACATAGAATATACAGACTATTCAGTCTTTCATTCACTTTATATTCTTAACATGGTATCAGAGCTAATGCTCTGACTTTCTAGCACCTGTGGTCTTCTTCGGCGTCTTTCCGCTGCCTTTGCCCTCGTCCAGTACCCACTGTTAAAAGCAAGTTATCATTGTCAGACCTACAGCACCAAAAACTCTTGGATCCAGTCCTTCTATCCATCACCTTGCCAACCTGAGAGCACAGATTGATAGATCACACAATTCCAAGAAAAACCCAACCCGAATCAACTCCATCCGACATCACATGCACTCCCATGCACCACCATAAAGTTTGGCCTTGTAGTAACATGTGCCTATGTGCCTACACGCGCCACCGCTCTTTCTCACGCGCTTTCACGTGCTAGAGATGCAATCACGCCCCCCACCCGCCCAAGTGCCATTCACTACCATGTTGCCACGTCAGCATCCGTTGATCGTTGACTTTATTGCTGTCGTTGACTTTGACAATCGCCGTTGACCGAGGTCAAAATTTTTCAAAAGGGCCTATCTTGCTTAGTTTTTCTTGTAGATTCCAATTTTGGGTTTAATTTCTTCATTTGAGGTCCCTAAATCCTTCTTTTTGGTCATTTTCTTCATTATGGCTCAACAAAATGAACGAGATATCATATGCCCTATCGCCATTATGTTGGATGGTCCTACTAGCTATCATACATGGTCTTAGAATATGACTGTCTTTCTTAAGGGTCATAAACTGTGGAGATATGTGACTGGTTCAATTCCTAAGCCAGTACCAAAACCTAAGTCCAAAGCCATAGTATCTGAAGATGCCTCCAAGATTGCTGTTACAACGGATGATTATGAAGAATGCCTAGAGGAATGAGAGAATATTCAGAGTAAGATCTTGTCTTGGTTTATCAATACATCTGTTCCTTCCATTCATAATCTTCTTCCTCGTCTTGAGAATGCTAAGGTTGCTTGGAAATTTCTGGCCGATCGCTATAATTGCACTAATGATTCAAGCCTGGAGTTCCACATTGAATCAAAACTTTATCAAATGCGCCAAGAGACAGGTTAGTCTATTTCTGATTTTTATTCTTAGACTTCTACTATGTGGGAACAACTCTTTGCTGCAGATCCTCCACCAGTGTGTTTTAAGGACATTGAGCTCTTTGTCAAATATTGGGATCGCCGTAAATTTATGCATTTCATGATGGGTTTACATGAGGATTTTGAGCCTATTAGGGCTTTTTTGCTTAGCCGGTTTCCTACTCCGTCTCTTGATGTTGCAGTCAAGGAGCTCCTTTCTAAGGAGAACTGTCAGTCTACTCATCACATGTCATCATCTGATCATGTATTGGCTACACCATCTCCACAGCCTCCCATTGCTACATTCACTGCTCCTCCACGAATAAACTCTGGGCGTCCTACCGCTCAGTTTTCCAAAGGTACTCGTTGTGAGTTTTGCCGTGCTAAAGGCCATGACATCTCAGTTTGTCACAAACTGCAGAAGTTTATGCAAGAGCAGAATAACGCTTCTCTTCCTCGGGAAGCTGTAGTATGTCTTTCAGATCCATCGGTTCCTACAGGTCTAGCTTTGGCTTCCTCACTTACTTCGGCTGATATTGAGGCAGTAATTCAACAGGTTTTATCCCAAACTTCCATTGCCCTTTCTGTCACCTCAAGTAAACAACCTTGGTTTTTTGATATTGCATGTTGTAACCATATGACTCCTGATGAATCCCAATTTTCTGATAAGGCACCCTTAGAACACCCCATCACCATTTACATTGCTGATGGAACTCCTATCCGTGTTAGTCATAAAGGAATAATATCTTTTCCTTGTTTATCCCTTAGTGACACTTTTCATATCCCAAAGTTATCCCTCAATTTGTTTTCTGTTGGTCAACTTTCTGAATTAGGCATAGATCTTCTATTTACTAATCATGGTGTGGATGTGTAGGATCCCCGAATGGGTCTAGTGCTTGGGACAGGTCGTAAGGTTGGTTGCATATTTGAGGTTCATGACTTGAAGATTCCTTCACAAGTTGTTTTTGCAGCTGTGGACGACTAAATTTCTCGGTTTGAAATAAGTCAAACAAGTGAAATAGTGTCACAAATGCGAATTTGTATTGATGATTGTGTGGTACAATTCTCTGTGATTATAAAAGAGTGATCCTCTGATTCGATCTCCTTAAAAGACTTGTTGATTGGATTTGTAGTAATGTGATTTTGATTCGAACACCTAATATACTTCAATTTGGCTGAAGAATGGATCGAAGATCATTGGAATAGAATTACAAAGAATCTCTGGCTATGAGCTTGTTGGAAATCCTTTGTTCTTCACGTTCTTTGTGTGTTCTTCGTCTTCGAAAGTTTGTGGTGGAATTTCTTTGGGGCTTTAGAGGCTTGAATCCGTAGAGCTTCACCGATTTATGGTTTGTTGAGGTTTCTGGAGGCTTTTGAGCTTGATTCCAGTGAACTTTGAGATCTAGGAAGATGATTTGGATGATTCCTCTTCAAATGTTCTTCGTATTCAAAGTTGACGTTCTTGAAGTTCCTGGAGGCTTTTGAGCTTGATTCCAGCAGAGCTTCTGGACTTTTGAACTCAAGATCTCTTCCCAATGTCTTGGTCTCTTCCCCTCAGCTCTCTTGAAATGCCTTAGGAAGGCTTCTATTTATAGGAGTTTGGGGGTGGGTGAGCGACACGTGGCAGAACCTGATTGGTGACACATGTCACAGCCTGATTGGTGACACATGTCACAGCCTAATGGTCTGCTTATGTCATCACTTACACGCGTTGGATTGCATATGTCATCGCTTACACGTGCTGGACTGCCTATGTCATCGCTTACACCCGCTAATGTGTGATTGGTTTTTGCATGACACTTGGCAAATTTCTGTTGGTTTCTGAGTAGTGATAGCAAAACCTAGCAGCAATACGTGGCGTTTTGTAATTGGCTGTATTTTGTGGACTTGGTAGTATGACGTGTCAGCTTGTGATAGGTCGGTAATTTTCCCTCTCTATAAATGCCCCCTCGAGACTCGTTCACGCACACATTTTTGGAGTGTGGTGTGGGAATGAGTTTCGAAAACGGATTTTTACACTTGACTCTTTAAGTGAAGTAGTTGAAGGTGGTAGAGCTTTCAACAGGATGAGATAATTTCCGAAGAGTAGACCCACCCATATGAAAGGCTTTGATGAAACTGAAAAGGGGTCTGCGAGTATTTGAATGTACTTGCGTGACTGAGCCTTCTCAGTAGAGGTTAAGTTGAAGTAATTTCAAAGGAATATTTTGGATTGTTGGCAGCGATCATAGGGTGTAGAAGATGGGGAAGATGTGAAGATGTTGGTTGGGTACAACATGCATAGTCATGGGACTAGCCTTGCATTTTTAAGAATTGCTAGTGAAGTTATATTAGAAGAGTATACTTCGGATTATGGCGAGGACATGTGCGAAAGTGGTTGAATGTGCATGTGTTATTGTATCACTTAGGTTAAGTTGAGGTAATTTTAGAAGCTTCTGGATTCTGGGGATGCTAATTTTGGTGGTGAAGAAGACGGGGATGAAGCAAAGTGAATGGGTGAAACATATGCCACTATGGTTCTGGCCTTGTACGTTGGGGACCCTCTGGTGTAAATGTTTCTAGGAAGTACACCTTTGGGATCCGAGACTAATTGCATGCTGAATGAGGTCCGGTGTCAAGTCCTAAAATGCGCCTGGGTGATGGGACCATGTCGGCGGATGTTAAGTTGAAGTAATTTCAGAAGTATATTTTCTGAAATTCTTTAAGTTGATTTTAAGCTGGAGTAATTCCAAAAAGTGTGTTTTGAGGTACCAGCAATGATGACCTTTGGGTCCCACATTGGTGGGGACATGGAATAAGGCTTTGGTGTCCATTTACTGGCACCAAAAGCTGATTTCTGATGAGTTGGTGCCTTCGAGGTTGTTTCAAGTGTTGGATGGGAGACAATTTGTGAGATACCCCAACACTTTTTACCATCTTCGCCTACTGCCACTTATTGGAAAAACACAGAAAAATGAAAGATGGAGCTAACTTGTGGTTTTGGTCTTAGAAACCAGCCAAGTTGCTGTTTGTTCCAAACCACTGCTTTTGCTGGAAGACCAAGCAATTGGAGAGAGACTACGGGAGTCCTGAGCTTAGGAACAGGTGTCTCTGTTGGACTTGGATTTCCTGGCCAACCAAGTTCAAGGAAGCATAGAACAACAACACCAACCTTGTTATGAGTAATTTTATGGACAAATGTGGTCGTTAAGGGGAGAAACAAAATTTGTTTGGATCTCAAAATTACAATGATGTTGTGAAGAGGGTTTCTACCGAACCATGAGAGGGTTGATCTCAAACTGATTATGAAGCAATATTGGTTGCTAGGTCTTGAGAATGATGAGGCCATAGTGAGAAATGGTTGTGAGAAGGAGGACTTGAAAATTTGAAAGAAACAAATCTTCATTTCATGATTCAATGTGTTTTTCTTGATGAGTTTTTGATGAATCCGACCCTTCTATTTATAGCGGAGTGATGAAGAACGGTAGATGGGTATGTTAGATAAGAATGATGGATGAGAATTTTTGGTGAGAATGGTAGGTGGGAGAATGGTAAGCACCAAACAGGAATGGTAGGTTGGAGACTAGTAGGCATCGAACGGGAATGGTAGGTTGAACTAGTGACCCAATGTACTTTTAAGTTCAAGACACATTTGTGAGAGTTCATTTGTACTTTGAAAGGGAAGCCTTGATGAAGTCTGGAGAATAACGTTGAGGGAATCCAGACCAAGTGGATGAATCTCAAATTTTGATCTTGGGAGCTTAAGTTTTGGACACTGCTAGTACTTCAGAGAAGTGGGTCACATAGGTGGTTTCCAAGTCCAAAAAATTTCAAAATCAGAATTTATGTGAAAATCTAAATAGGACAAGCTTTGCTTGGACATCTTAATTCTTAGTCTAAGTTCACATTAAAGCCAACAGTTGTAGAATCACACTATTTAAGAAATTTTGGATTCTCAAATGACGGAACAGACTCCAAAATTGGAATGTACGTGAAAAATTGAGCAAGATAGGTCATTCTAAAAAATTTTGACTTTTGGTCAAGATTTATGCAAAAGTCAACTTTCTGAAAATTGGATGTTTGCGCAATTTCCGAGTTTTGAATGAAGAAATGGATCCCAAAATCGGAACGTACTTGAAAAACTGAGTGGGATAGGTCCGATTTAAAAGTTTGACTTTCGGTCAAGATTCATGCAAAAGTCAACTTTTTAGAAATTGAGCCGTTTGTACAATTTTCGAGTCTCAGATGAAGAAACAGATTCCAAAATTGGAATGTACTCGAAAGACCGAGTGGGACAGGCCCATTTCGAAAATTTTGACATTTTGGTCCAAGTCAAAGTTCAAACTTGGTCAAAGCTTTTTTTTTTTTTTTTTTTAAAGTTTCAGGCGGTTCGGACCGGGTCAGAATGAATGGGTCAAATCGGGTCGGCCTGGAAAAACAGGTCAACCGGATAGTGAATGATGACATCATCCATGATGTCATGGCATGTGTAAGTGCGTGAGAAAATGCTTGTGCGTGTGAGCAAGTGAACGAAGATGGTGATGCATGGGAGCGCGTGTTCGTTGAGGCATAGATTTCTGACTTTCTGGGGGAGAGTGGCAAAGTGGGGCTCATGTTTTGGACCTGAAATTTTTAGGTTTTGTAGATTGAAGGCCGGAGAAGACTTCTATGGTGTCAGTTTTGTAAAATTGTGAGCAGATTTGAACATATATGAAGGGCTAAGCCATTGGTCATTGTGAGTTTGTGGTTGCAAGTGGGGGCACGTGAAATCGTTTTTGGTCTTGAAATTTTTAGGTTTTGTAGATCGTGGGCCATTTGAGATTTCTGTATGGTCAATTTTGTGAAATGATCTTTGGATTTTCACAAATTTGGGAGAGAAGGCCGGGGGTGACAATTTGTCTATGAAGACTTTTTTTTCTTTTTTACGGGCAGCTCTAACAAGGCGGCGCCTGTGCTTAGACTTGAGGGTCAGAAGGTAGGTTATGAGCTACTGTTTTCTGTATGGTAGCTTTTATTTCAACATTTGGGGTAGTCTTCTTTGATTTTGAGTGCTGAGAGTTTCCAAAATCTCATTTTGAGCTCTAATTGTTTTCACATTTCTGAAATGTGAATGAAGTTTTTTCCGCTGGTCAGTTGGTGGAACCATTTAATGGTTTGCTGACTTTCTTCATTTTTCTTGCCTGTTATCTCAAAAGTTTTCTATATAAAGGCATGTTATTGCCTTCTTTCATCACTGAGGCGCATGCTCAACCTTTATCTTTCTTCTCTTGCTTTCAAGATTTTTTTTTTCTTTGTACTTGTTTGCTTCTTTTCTTGTAAATGATTTTTTATTTTATTTTATTTTATAAATACGTTTTATGAGATCTTTTCCCTGACAAATTTTTTGTTGTTGCTTGTTTTTGTTTTGCAGCACAGTTTCGTTGATCTTTGGGTTTTGACATCAAACTTTACGCTGACGTTCTCATAGAAGTGTTTGCCTTCATTTGGTGGCTTTGTATTTCATTGATAGCAACGTTCTTGTAGTGACGTATGCCTTCATGTTGTTACATTCTTTTCTTGCAAGAACAATCTTTTAGTGATATTCGTCTTTGCAATGATGTTTCCGTAAGGATATTTAGCTAGGCAGCAATGCTATCGTCAATACTTGTCTTTGAAGTCATATCGGCTCTGGTGTTGGCAATGAAGCAATATTAGTGCTGGTCGTTAATGGAAATATGCTAGCACTTGTTTTTGCATGAATGTGTTCCACACTTGTCTTTGCAACGTAGCCACACCAATTGTTCTTATCATGAAGCCACTCAAAGTTTGCATTTGCATTGAGGCTGCATCCATATCTTTCTTTGCGTCAAAGTCGCGTCACCATTTATCTTTTTCATGAAGCTGCGCCAACTCTTGCATTTATATTGGCATTAAAGCATCACCATTATTTTGTCTACTGAAGCAATATTTGCACTTGTCTTTTTTAATGAAGCCTTTTCAACATGAAGCTACGTCAATACTTCATTTACACTTAAGCTGTGCCAATATTCGTCTTTGCCATGGAGCCACGTAAACACTTCATTTGCATTGAAGCCGCACTAACATTCATTTTTGCCATGAAGCCACATCAACACTTCATTTGCACCGAAGCCGCACCAACATCCATTTTTGCCATGAAGCCACGTCAACGCTTGCATTTGTATTGAAGTTGCACCAATATTGGCCTTTATAATGAAGCTGCATTAACACTAATTTTTTGAAGCAACATAGCTCAGACATTGAGGGCACATAGCATTGTAGCCAGACATCAAGATTTTAGAGATACCAACAAGGCCTTGAAGATGCAAGGAAATGCCAACAAAACCTTGAAGTTTCAAGAAGCTCCCATTAAGACTTTGAGGATGCAAAGAGATGTCGACAAAACCTTGAAGATGTGAGAAGAATGTTGCCGAGACTTTGACATTGCATGAATATGCCCTTAGAGGGGAAATGATACAACACCAAATTCAGATGCTGGAGGAAGGTGACGCTGTCCAGATTTCAAAGACATGATGTGAAACGACACTACTTAGAAGGGAGATGATGTGGTTCAAATTTCAGAGTTGTGAAGTGGCACAACCTAAAAGAGAGACAATGTAGCCTAGACTTGGAAGGTACAAGAAGATGCCCCCAGGAGATCGGTGATGTGAAGCATACTTCAAAGATATGGGAGGATGTCCATAGAAGAGAGGTAGTGCCATGAAGACTTCATTCCCAATTCTTTGCAGCTATCATTTTTTACCACAATGATCTTCGAGCATCATGTAGTGAGCAATTGACCGATCTTAAGCAACGCCTGCCAATAAAAGGGAAATCAAAAGCATATTGATGACCTTTGAAAAAAACTCTTCAAGCTAGACTGACAATCCTTCTTCTTTTCATGTGACTGAACTTAGTAAATGATACCGAGTTGCCTACGCACCCCGGAAAGGGATCAAGTCATTACGTAGTTCAAAAGTTTTTTTTTTTTTTTTTTTTGATGATTTTTTTTGTTCTGTTTTGTTTTGTTTTGTTTGGCACAAAAAAGGAGGGCTCACATGTGTAATCCTCGCCCCATGCCCTACGGTATTTCATGGGTACCAATTGTGCAATAGTGGGTATCACCACTAATCGAACCCGAGACCTTGGTTTCAAGGGTGACATGGGCATCCAATCACTACACCACACTCGCAATTGGTGACATTGAGGGGATTAATTTTTCTTTATTTGTATGCTTTCAAAGGTAATGGGAAGACATCACATACCCTTGTAGCGTTGTAGTGGGTAGTTTAAGCTTTTATCGAGGAGCAATCCTTGATTTTCAAGCGTAGAAGCATTTAAGGAACTTCCCATTGATGGGGCAGATCCTTGCATCATCATTGTCGATCAACTTGTGAGTTTGGTTGGTGTTTGCCCCCTGCTTGAGAGTTGGAAGTACATCATAAGCAATGGTCACATGATTTGACCCGACAACTTCATTGAAGTCTAGATCAATCTTGTTTTCTTTAGCAAGCTTCATGATTTGTTCTTTAAAGATGAAGCATTTTTGGATTGGGTGGCCAATGATGCGATGATATTTGCAGTAGTTAGGATCATCAACTTTCCTCATGTCTTTTGGCCGCTTGCTTTCGGGCAATTTAATCAGCTTCATTTGCAGTAGTTGTTTAAAGACGTTTGGCACATCTTCATCGGGGAACGTATATACTTTTTGATCACGTTCCTTAAAAGTCAGACGACGAACCTCATTCTTTTGCCATCCTTCAAGCCATTTTTCATTTGCATTTGCTCCTCTTCTTGAAACCTTGACTTCGGTAGTGTTAACAGTCATTGGGTCTTTGAGGTTGACTTTTGCATTCCTATCATTCTTCCTTACTTCCTTTTTGTTTTCCTCAAGTATGGGAGGGTTTGTACTTCCATGGCTAGCAATGCTTAAGTCCATGTCATGGGCACGAGTTGCTAACTCTTCAAATGTTCGAGGCTTTATTCCTTGAAGGTCGTAAAGAAGTCCCCAATGCATGCCTTGGATGCACATCTCTATAGTGGAAATTTCAGAAAGTCTATCATTGTAATCCAAACTCAAAGAATGCCATCGATTAATATAATTGACCACTGGCTCATTTTCCCATTGTTTAGTATTAGTAAGCTCCATCATGCTCACCTTGCGACGTGTGCTATAGAATCAGTCAAGAAACTCTCTTTCGAGTTGTTCCCAACTGTCGATTGACTTAGGTTCTAAGTCTGTATACCAATCAAAGGCATTCCCTTTGAGTGAACGAATAAACTGCTTCATGAGGAGATCTCCTTGAGTCCCTGCGTTCTTACAAGTTTCTACAAAGTGAGCAATGTGTTGCTTAGGATTTCCTTTGTCATCAAACTACAAGAACTTGGGGGGTTGATACCCATTTGGCATTCTCATCTTGTCAATGCGCTTTATGTAGGGTTTTGAATATGTGAGAGAACTCGTAAAAGAACCTCCATATTGTGCTCGGATGGTATTTGTTATCATGTCTTATAATTGTTAGACTAACAACGAAGCAACCGAAGTAGATTGTTCTTGTCGGGGAGTGTTTTCAATTTCTTTCCCTTCGTCATCCTTTGCAGATGTGAATTTATAACCATGGCTTGATTCACCAAGATCTTGTACTTCGAATTTGTTCATTAAAGTTGCAATTTGGAGGTCCTTATCTTCAAGTGCTTTTGAGAGAAGAACAACCCTTTGTTCCATTTCAACCATTTTTTCTTCAATGGTAGAGGTGTTAGTCATCATGACTGACACAACTTCCCAAGATAATGGAGAAGAAAGTGACTTGAAGTGAGCACGTGAAATCTCATCTTTTGAGTTCCCTTTGATGGGAGAGAAATCGTGCGACCAACTTCTTGTGAAGGAAGAATGGGATTTGCCCCAATACTTGAGGTGTTCCAAGGTAGAGATGTCCTTGTTCATGACCTTGTTTCTTGTAAGAGGGTCTAAGGAGATGATTGTCTGGACCTTGTCTTCCTTGGTTGATTGAGCTTGAAGTTGATTGTGAATTTTAGGCTGGCTACGATTGATTGCACCAATTCAATTGTTGGTGGTAGCCGTGCCAAGTCTATTTGAAGTAGCTATTGTTGAAGATTGAATGTTCTTACTAGAGGCCATTTGAGCTGGTAGCAAGATGATGAAGATTTCTTTCTTTGAAGGAGAATGAGATGAGAAGCAGAGATGTCCCATCGGGTGTGCCAGAATTTGTGGACGACTAAATTTCTCAGTTCGAAATAAGTCAAACAAGTGAAATAGTGTCATAAATGCGAATTTGTATTGATGATTGTGTGGTACAATTCTTTGTGATTATAAAAGAGTGATCCTCTGATTCGATCTCCTTAAAAGACTTGTTGATTGGATTTGTAGTAATGTGATTTTGATTCGAACACCTAATATACTTGAATTTGGCTGAAGAATGGATCAAAGATCTTTGGAATAGAATTACAATGAATCTCTGGCTATGAGCTTGTTGGAAATCCTTTGTTCTTCACGTTCTTCATGTTCTTCATGTGTTCTTCATCTTCGAAAGCTTGTGGTGGAAGTTCTTCGGGGCTTTAGAGGATTGAATTCGTAGAGCTTCACTGATTTGTGGTTTGTTGAGGTTTCTGGAGGCTTTTGAGCTTAATTCCAATGAACTTTGAGATCTAGGAAGATGATTTTGATGATTCCTCTTCAAATTTTCTTCGTATTCGAAGTTGAAGTTCTTGGAGGCTTTTGAGCTTGATTCTAGCAGAGCTTCTGGACTTCTGAACTCAAGATCTCTTCCTGGTGTCTTGGTCTTTTCCCCTCAGCTCTCTTGAAATGCCTTAGGAAGGCTTCTATTTATAGGAGTTTGAGGGTGGGTGAGTGACACGTGGTGGAGCTTGATTGGTGACACATGTCACAGCCTGATTGGTCCGTATATGTCATCACTTACACGCGCTGGATTGCATATGTCATCGCTTATACGTGCTGGATTGCCTATGTCATCGCTTACACGCGCTGATGTATGATTGGTTTTTGCATGACACTTGGCAAATTTCTGTTGGTTTCTGAGTAGTGATAGCAAAACCTAGCAGCAATACGTGACGCTTTGTAATTGGCTGTATTTTGTGGACTTGGTAGTATGACGTGTCAGCTTGTGATAGGTTGGGAATTTTCCCTCTCTACAGCAGCTACTACCACTGCCACCCCCTCACTTGATCTATGGCATGCTCGTCTTGGTCATCCATCCTTATCTCGTCTTCAGTTGTTAGCTTCTCAAGCCATTTAGGTTCAGTTCAGTTTCAAAAATTTGATTGTACTTATTGTCATTTTGGCAAACAAACAAAATTGCCCTTTAATAATAGTGACTCCTTTTCTTCTGCACCTTTTGATCTTATACATTCTGATATTTGGGGTCTTGCACCTGTTCCCACTAAGGGGGGATCTAGATATTGTCATATTTGTGGATGATTTTTCTCGATATACTTGGATTTATCTGCTTCACCATAGGTCTGAACTTGTGTCTATTTACCAAACATTTTATAAAATGATTGAAACACAGTTCAATCGCACATCTTTCGATCAGATAATGCTCAAGAATATAATGATAAATCTTTCTTATCCTTTTTAGAAAGTCATGGTACCCTTCCTTAGCGGTCTTGTCCTTACACTTCTTAACAAAATGGTCGTGCAGAATGAAAACATCATCACATTCTTGATGTTGTCCGCACCCTTCTCATTTTTGCCTCTCTTCTTGAGCGCTTTTGGGGTGAGGCCGCACTCACTGTTGTGTACACCATTAATCGTATTCCTTCATCAACTACACACAACAAATCACCATTCGAGCTTCTCTATGGTCAAACCCTTGACTACTTCTCTCTTTGGGTTTTTGGTTGTGCTTGCTTTGTCTCTCTTCCTCCTTATGAACGAACAAGGCTCCAGCTTCATGCTCGTCTCTGTTATTTCCTTGGTTATGGTGTATCTTAAAAGGGGTTTTGTTGCTATGATCCCATTTCTCATCGTCTTCGTGTCTCCCGTTATGTTGAGTTTTGGTAACATCTTTCTTTCACAAGTCTTCAGTAATTTCCTGCGTCCTCTTCCTCAGAGTCTCCCATTTTTATTGATCTTTTCCTCCCTCTCTATCCTGAACTTGTGGTGGATTCTTTGACATCGATTGCCTCTTTAGATGACTCATCTCCGGTTCTGTCCTCGGCATATGACCCGCCTGTCATGGATCCTGTGGCACCACCCTCTCTTGAGTCTCTTGTTAATCATGAACTTCATCGTTCCACTCAGGTAAGCATTTCTCCCCTTTATCTCATTGATTATCACTGCTCTTTTGCTCTTGCCACCCTCTATGAACCTCACACCTATTATGAGGCCCATATTGACCCTCTTTGGCAGCAAACTATGAATGAAAAACTAGATGCCCTTTATAAAAATCACACTTAGGATATGGTTGATTTGCCTCCTAGTCAGTTTGTAGTAGGTTGTTGATGGGTTTACAAGATCAAGACCAAGGCTGATGAATCTGTTGAATGATACAAGGTTTGCCTAGTTGCAAAGGGCTTTACTCAGGAGTATGACATTGACTATGAGGAAACATTTGTTCTTGTTGCTTGCCTTACATCTATTAGATGTCTCATTGCTGTGGCTGTTGTTCGCCATTGGCCTTTTTATCAAATAGATGTGAAGAATGCTTTCCTTAATGGAAACCTCTAAGAAGAAGTGTACATGCAACCACCCCCTGGCTATCCACACTCAGGCAGTCAAGTTTGTTGCCTTCGCTGTGCTTTTTATAGCCTCAAGCAGGCTCCTCGAGCTTGGTTTGAAAAGTTTAGCTCAGTTGTTACTCAGTAGGGTTTCACTTCGAGTCCTCATGACACTGCTCTCTGTCTGAAGATCCTCTGCTGGTATCACTCTTATTCTTCTTTATGTTGATGATATGATTATTATTGGAGATGATTCTGCAAGTATCTGCTCTCTTCAGCACTTCCTTATTCAGCATTTTGAGATGAAAGATCTAGGCACTCTCAGTTATTTTCTTGGGCTTGAGGTTACCTCATCCTTTGATGGATACTATCTTTCTGAAGCTAAATATGCTTTTGATCTTCTCTCTAAAGCCAGTATCACCGACAACAAGACTGTTTCCACTCATTTGGAATACAATGCAAAGCTCACACCCTTAGATGGTGAACCTATATCCGATGCTACTTGCTATCGTCAGTTGGTTGGTAGTCTAATCTATCTCACTATTACTCGTTCAGATATTTCACATGCCGTGGGTATGGTTAGTAAGTTCATGGATCCCCCTCGTTTTGTCCACTATGCTACCGTTTTTCAGATTCTCCGATATGTCAAGGACACACTTTATCATGGTCTCCACTACTCCTCTCGGTCTTCTCTTAAGCTTCATGTTTATTCAGATACAGACTGGGCAGGTGATTCGACTGATTGATTCTCTATCACAGGTTTCTATTTCCTGTTGGGTACTTCTCTTGTCTAGTGGTGTAGTAAGAAGCAGGATGTGGTTTCGTAAGAAGCAGGATGTGGTTTCCCATTCCACTACTGAGGCTAAGTATCGTGCTCTTGCCGACACCACTTGCGAGCTTGTTTGGCTTCGCTGGCTCTTGGCTGACATGGATACTCTACAGCCCACTGCCACTCCTTTTTATTGTGACAATCGTAGTGCTAGCTACATTGCTCATAATGATGTCTTCCATGAACGCACCAAGCACATTGAGATCGACTACCACATCACTCGCTAGCATCTCAAGAAATGCAATCTCAAGTTGTTCTCCATCTCCTTTGCTGACCAGCCTGCTAATATCTTTACCAAGACTCACCCGCCTAATCGTCTTCGAGATCTTATATCCAAACTCTAGTTGGCTTCCTCCTTGTCACCTCGAGTTTGAGGGGGGATTTTAGTGTATAGTTTAGACTAGATTAGCCCATTGGGCTTAGCCCAGTATACTGTACTTGTAGTTTACTCATATTACTTGTACTGCACACATACCTAGCCTATATAAGGCTCTTTATTGTACATTATTATTTACATAGAATATACAGACTATTCAGTCTTTCTTTCACTTTATATTCTTAACATTCTCTTTGTTGATCTTCACTAATTGCAACTTTAAATATTGAGGTTTAATTCTATTTATGATAAATTGATAATTATTAATATCAATCACCATTGGTTTTGGAAGCTATAATTTCTTATGTGCTAATTGTTTGATTACAATCAAACTTGTCAAGGTCATTTCAGTGTACTAATACAATTCTTATTTTGTTGTCATTTTTTAACGGGCTAAACTTAAAGCAAAAGAGCTTAAGAACAAACCAATTCCAAACTACGACAAATTGGTTAAGCTTTATGGAAAAGATAGAGCAATTGGGGAACAATTTGAAACTACGTCGGAGATAAGGCAACGGTGGGCTACTTCAACCGGAGAGGGCTCTATGGAGAACATTGAAGATATTGATCATTTAGTTGCTCCAAACGAAGTTAATTTGGAGAGCTATGATAATGTGGGTGAAACCACCTCAAAAGCCAAAAAGAGAAAAACATCAAAAAATGAGGACATGGAACAAATTATGGGGGCAATTCAGGATGTTGCTTTAGCAATGAGAAAAGGAAATTCAGCACTTAGAGAAGGAAATTTAATTTTTGAGAGGAGCTTGGCACGTCTTCCCATTCCTGAGCAAGATGTGTTCCATCTCTTGGATGAGATAGGAGTTGATTCTAGATTGTGAATGAGGGCTTATCTCTTTCTTATTAAGAATCTAGATATGCTAAGAATTTTTATTGGCTATCCAGTGGAGGAGTGCAAGGAGCTATTGTTTACAATGATGTCTGATCCTTAAATTTCTCTAACAGTTAGACGAGTAAATGTTTCAAAAAAAATTTCAGCTTCTAAAAACCTTTTCAATTGATGATTGAACTTGTAAACTCTTGGGATTAATTTTTGTGCTTTAAATATTGTAAAAAGGTGACATCCTTGTCCTGTTCTAGTTTTAGCATTTTGTTATTTGATTGTATTGGTTTTATGAGTATTAGAAGAAAGTCAAGTTAGTATTTGAATCGTATGGTTTGTTTAATCTTTCAAATTTAGGCTTCCTGAAAGAAACTGTAGGTTTAAGAGAATGTAATGCCATAAGTACTACTAGAACTTTTATGCTCTGTTTGGGTTTATTTATGATTGAATGGTTAATTGTCATTATTCTCAAATTTATTCCTTTTTGTTTAGTAGTATAATGATTGTGGTCCCTTTGCCTTGTATTTTAGCTTCTTCCCCTTTATATATTTCTCCTTTGAAAGTGAAAACAGGAGCTTCTTAAATTGAAGAGGACCTCTCACTCTTACAGGATGGAAAATTTAAAGAGAAGTGTTGAAATTTGAATGTTTCAAGGTGTGAAATTCTGCACTTTTTGAGAAATTATTGTCATTTGTTTTGGTTAAAGTCACATTGGAGTTGTTAAAATTTGTGTGCTATTGCTTAGTAGTTAGCAGGGATATTCTCTAGACAATTGCTTTGAGAGTTTTGGGTTGCTTTCTTTTCTGAATTTCAGCTGTGATCCATTGTTTAGTCTTTGAATAGTAAATGGGCAAACACTTGAGTTTAAATTACATAATAGGATCCTATTTTTGAGTTAATTCATAGAGTCACTCTCCCTGACTTTTTTTTTGTTTTTTTGGGTCTCAATTCTTCTCTGAATCCTCAAAAATTAAATTTGCAAACTATGCAAAATAAAAAATATGAAATAATAATAATGATAAATGAAACACTCAAAATTCAATATTTTGTTGATTTTTTCAGTAAACAAGCAAACCAAACATTTTTTCTTATTTTATTTATTATCAATTAAGGATGGTTTTTTTTAGTATAAAAAAAAAGAAAAAAAAATGAGGTTTTTTAAATTTTACCATGTGCTTTCAATAGAGAGTAAAAATCACTCTAGACAATTGCTTGAACAACAAAGCTAGTGATCCATGTTTGAGAAGAAAAAAAAGTCATAAAAATATTGCACGTTATAGTCATAATTATTTAATCTAACAAATTAATCATATTAATCATAGACTAATGTTGCAAGCCCATTTTCAAATAGTGGTAAATTTTTCTATTTAAACATATTTAATCATTTTCTCTCATTTTTATCCTAATTTTTAAAACATCCAAACAAGAAAAATGACTAATTATTCTCCCCCTTCTTACTTAATTTTAAAAACATCCAAACAAGGTGGAGGATAACCATTCCTCTCTACTCTCTTCCCCACTACTCTCCTCCCCTTTACTCCCTTCTACTCTCCTTTCCCTCTGAACTTCCAAACATAACATAAATTAACCATGACAATGCCCTCCTCATTTAAAAAAAGAAAGAAAGAAAAAAAAAACCAATAAGTCAAATCCTATATTGATCTTGCTAATTTATTTAATTGGCTTATTTGAATTGTTGCTGAATTGTATTAGTTATTGTGCTTAAGTAATTTATTTAAAGTACATTGAATTTGCACAATAAGGCAAGAAGAAAATAATTACGCTGGGTGTAGTTGTATTGATGGGTCCTTTTTCGCATACTATTCTAACAAATCCCACTTAAAAAAAATCACAATTAGCAACATTTTTTTTTTTTAATGGCTAAAATCACAATTAGCAATTGCGTATAGACTATAGAGAATCTCTTTGATGTGATAGCTCGAGTATATTCTTTAAGATTGTATCTTTACGAGGTTCTTGTATGCGTGATTGAAAGTGACGGTCCAAATAGTGTGTAAAACACATCTTTTGATTCTCTAAATTCTTCTACTCTCATCCTCTCTATTGACATATCTTGAGAGATATATTTAGCCAAATCCTTATCTCACCATACCCATATCAGTGAGGAGGTATTTTGGTGCTTCTCCCTTACATAATTCCCACCTAAATATAGGGTATTTAATTGCTAAATTACAAGCAAATTTGACACGGAATAAAACTAACACATGATTGAATAAATTCAATCTTACAAAAAGAAACTTAAAAGGTGACATATTCTTAATGCTTAGCTTACTAAAAAGATTTTGAATTATACAATGATTGGTGATGGGATTAGAAATTTGGAGCTTACACAAATTTGGGGTAACTATAATACATGTGTGAGTGAAATTGCACATCAAATAATAATGAAAAAAGTGGGTGATTAATTAATATAATATAATTTGATTCAAACTCATAAGCTTAACCTTTTGGGTTAAGTTATACTTATATCCCTATATATATTATATTAATTATTCAATTGGAGGCTTTCAAGATATTATATCCTCAACAAACGCTAAAACCTGACTAGGCAAGAAATTAATTTAAAAATTATGGTCATTGGACACCCAAATCACCTTGTTTATTTTTGATAGTTTTTAGATCCCTTAAAACCACAATCAGATTAACTTAGGTAATTAGCTAAGTGATTACTTAGTCAAATTAACAAATCTAGGTTAACACAAATATATCATATCAATGTATAGCAACGGAAAATAAAAACATAACGATATGATAACCCAGGAAAACCAAACCGGTAAAAAAACCTGGGGGAAGATTTAAGCTAACTATCCTCAAGGTAAAAAGCAAATCCACTAGAAAGAATTGAAGTTTTACAATAGTGACTTAGACTACTAACATCTTATTACTACCCACCAGTAGAAACTTACTGACACGACCACGTGCAAGCTTCGAGACCACGGACTCCTTCTTTCTTTGGATTCTCCAGCAAGTACAAGCACACCCGCTTGTGTTTCTTTAAGTTCTTATGGCAGCAACTGAATGATCATCAAGTTCTTGAACAAATCTCCTCTTGATAACCCTAAGCTTGTGTAAAGGAAAGCTCCTCACAGATCTCACAAGAGATTTACACAAACTGCAATATGAGCAACCTCAAAAACGTGGCTAGGGTTTGCCTTATATACCTAGGACAAAAACATAAAACCCTAAACGTTTTAATGAGCTAGGGCTGAGTTGGAATTCTGTAGAAAAATGCATTCTACCTGAATTTTGATTGATTGAGCCTAAGTTTCGATCGATTGAACCAGGCCGAAATGCACTATCAATTCTACATCAGTTCTGTTAGGTTCTAAAGTTTAGGATTTTATGTATTTAGAACTCTAATGTGTTTGTTGGCAAAACATGATCAAAACAATGTGTTTAGAAGTGTTTAAAGCTAGCTCAAAGTTGTGTGTCAATGTAAAGTTGGAATCGAGTTAAAGCAAGGAAGCATTGTGCCTTTCGGCCTAGCTTGATCGATCGAACGAAAGGCTCGACCGATCGAAGCTCGGGCAGAATGCTTTTCTGCAGATTCGTCCAACTCAGCCCTATTTGTTTTAAAACATTTTTAGGGTTTCTTATTTATCCTAAGTATAAAAGGCAAACCCTAGCCATGTTTTAGGTGAGCTCATATTTGCAGTTTGTGTAAATCTCTTGTGAGATCTAGAGGAGCTTTCCTTTACACAAACTAAGGGTTTTCAAGGAAAAGATTTATCTACGCCTTGATGATCAATTCAGTTGCTGCCATTGAAGCTTAAAGAAAACACAAGCGGGTGTGCTTGTATTTGGTGGAGAATCCAAGAAAGAAGGAGTCCGAGGATTCGGAGCTTGCACGTGGTCGTATCAGTAAGTTCTACTGGTTGGTAGTATTAGGAAGTCGAGCGTGGGTGCTTGTAAGTCCTTTTGTATGAACTTCGATTCTTTTAAGATAGTGGATTCAGGTTTACCTTGAGGATAGCTAGGTCAAATCCTCCCCAGGTTTTTACCGGTTTGGTTTCCTGGGTGATCTTATTGTGTGTTATTTATTTTCCGCTGCTTTGCATGATTTGATCTTTATTATTGTGATAACCTAGACTTGTTTAATTGGACTAAGTAACAACTTGGCTAATTACCTAGGTTTAATCAATTGTTTAAGGGGTCTAAAAACTGTCAAGTTTGAATCCAACTTTACATAAAAGACATAACTTTGAGCAAGTCTAAACAAGACTAAACAACCTGTTTTGATCATAGTTTGCCAACAATACACATTAAAGTTCTAAATACATTAGTTCCTAAGTCTTTAGAACCTAACAATGTTAAAAATAGTGATAGCATAGAGGATGATCAGCTTTAGCAAGAAAGCAGTGGACATTTTTAAAATTAAATAAGCCAAGTTTGTGTTAGTCAACTTTTGAATCCAATTGTAAACATCACAACTTGCTGGGGTGGAATCAATCATCTGCGTCAGTCACACTTTTCTCCTTTTCCTCATTCCATGATTGCATCATGAGAATGATGTAAAATATTACTAATTGCTCTATCCGAAATATAAGTCCATTTTAAAGTCTTTTTTTGGCTTGTCTATTCTTGCCCTAATATGGTCAATAAGATATATTTTTTTTTTTTTGGGGGGGTGGGGGGGTGCTTTTTTCGGTAAGTATACATTAGAATGTTGATCAATATCTTTATTAGGTAATTTTCAAATAACTTTGATACTGGTCTCATAAAATGTTGATCAATACCTTTAGGTAATTTTCAAATAACTTTGATACTTGGTTCTTAATATTATCTAAAAACTAAATCGTATTATCAAAGTCCTTCCAAGGGTTCCTATATAAAAAAAAAGGTCCTTCCAAGGGTTCATGTACACATTCTAAACTTCTAATTACGATTTATTAATTCTAGCTATGAGACTCCGAAATTTGTCCTATTACTACAATGGAGGTGCCTAATTAGTATTTTATATAAAGGTTTAAGGTTACAAAATTATCGCTAGAGTGGGTCACTCCAACAAAGAACTTGAGTTTTAAATGACATTTCTTGATGTTTCTCATAGAGACGTTCAAAGTTTAAATCACATTTTTTTTTTCAACTATCAAATTATATTAAAAAAAAAACATTGAGTCAGTCCAATTGCCTCAGTCACAAAATTGGTCCCATGGCATGATTGGCTATTTAGCAATATTTTATATTATTAATAAAGTTACTCAAAAAAATGAAAAAAAAGAAGAAGTGATGTTAGAATAATACAAGTTTTACTACATAAATCTTACAAACTAATGTATCCATAATTACAATACAATAATTTATGGGAATAGTTAATAGATTTCCTAAGAGCATTGGTTTAGAAATACTTTTAGAAACTTTTTATCGGATGAGAAAAACACAACTGAATTTTTTGATAGTTTTTTATATTTTCCATAAAAGTAGTATTATAACTTTCTTAAAATAGTCCATTAACAAGTTAATAGGAGGGCCCTCTATTTATTAGGATTTTGTTAAAGGATGCTAGTGTATTTGTTAGTGAACCATATGTGGAATTAAATTTTATAGAAAAAAACCTATAAAAAACCAAGCAATCATTAAATTATTGATCTCCTATTCAATTACCACAACATATTATCTAAATAAGTAATAGTGTAAATAAAATGCATCATCTATTCTTATGATCTATTCCAACAAATTTTTTGCATTCTTTAAACTAATTAGGATTAAATCGTTGCAATGCTCCACTAATTTCCTTTTTAGGGAAATCATGACCAAGAGGTTGACAAGAATTTTTGTAAATATGCTCTTTTCATTTCCTCCTGATCATTAGGATGAAAAGATGATATCTTTTATTATAATCTAGGATCTGAAAGAAGATTATTCAAGTCAATACAAATTTTCTTAGAAGATAAATTTTACAATACAAGTGATTTCCTTATAAGAAATTTAGCAAAAGAATAAATGATAAACTATAAGTTCATTCAACATATTTAACTTAGACATTCAACCATATCACATTAATCATGTTCAATAAAGTATTCATATATTATTTTAGTGCATATGCATATGTACAAAACGTATCACATAAATCCAACAATCTGTATATAATATAAAAGCAAAATATTTGACTTTTTGTTAATCACTCCTCATTGAGCCACGTGGCTACACAAACTTATGCCATGCATACATTTAGAAACACCAAACCATTGTGCCTTTCATTTTGTCCGTTAAGTTTCAGTATCAACTCACCATTTCACATAAGATGTATATATTAAAACAAAAAACTATCATTGAAAAGAAAAGCATCAGTAAGGCGTAGGGAAGAAAATGAAAAATCTAAGAAGAATAGCATTCGTAAGGTGTGTAAAGAAATTTTTTAGTACTATCGTTTCTACCATTAGTGTGGCTTGATTCCTGGACCTTTTCACTATTTAACTCAAAAAAAAAAAAAAAAAAAAAAAAACGACTTACAAATAGCAATTTTAGAGAAGACCTATAGGTTTCTTGTATTTCTAAGAAAGATGAAAGAGAAGAAGTTATCAAATGAAGAAATCGTTTAGTTTTATTATTGTTACCATTGAAGTGGCTTGATTCCTTTCACTATTTAACCAAAAAAAAAAAAAAACCGAATTACAAATAACAATTTTGGAGAACACCCATAGGTTTCTTGTGTTTCTAAGAAAGATGAAAAAAAAAAAAAAAAAAAAGAAAAGAAAAGTTGAGAAGAAGTTACCAAATGAAGAATTTGGTCAATATTATTATTGCTACCATTGGTGTGGCTTGATTCCTTTCACTATTTTAAAAAAAAAAAAAAAAAACCCAACTTACAAATAGAAATTGTGGAGAATACCTATAGGTTTCTTGTGTTTCTAAGAAAGATGAAAGAAAAGAAGAGGAGCAGTTACCAAATGAATATGAACCACTATTTATACCCAAAGGATTATGACTCTTCAATAGGCATATTTTCATTCTATATGCACATTTTCGGTCAATAAACACATTTTTGATCAATAGACACGTTTTCATTCAATAGGCATATTTTCGGTCAATATGAACCTTTTCGTTCAATAGACATATTTTCAGTCAATAAACACATTTTCGCTTGACAAGCACATTTTTGATCAATAGATACATTTTCATTCAATAGGCACATTTTTGGTCAATAGGAACCTTGTCATTCAATAGACACATTTTTATTTAATAAGCACATTTTCCATTCAACAGACACTTTTTCGATCAATAAACACATTTTCTTTCAATAGACACCTTTTGGTATATTCAATTTCAATGGTTATGACCTTTTAATAGGTACCTTTTGGTATATATATTACAACCTATCTTGTATATACCTATATATACAACATAAACTAAACTAGAGACACAACATTATATTACAACCTATCCTGTATATACCTATATATACAACATTTTAATAGGTACCTTTTGGTATATATAGTACAACCTATCTTGTATATACCTATATATACAACATAAACTAAACTAGAGACACAACATTATGTCTCTTATTTCTTATCACAAAAAACTAATACATAAAACAATATTGCTTTTTTTTTTCCTGAAACTCATCCAGTAGCCATTCTCGTGCATTGCACAGGTTAGTGATTAGTTTTAGCTAAAGATTAAACCAAGTGCCAACAAAATAGTTATTTGAAAATATGCATTTTTTTTATTATTAAAAAAATATAGATTTTAAAATTTGCCATTTGAAAACACAATTAAAAAAAAAAAACAATTAAACATTTGATTTAAGCTTTTAGGCTAATTTGTTTGTTTGGGCAATTTTTAAAAAGTGCTACGTCTATGACATTTTTACAAGAAAGCCTAAGTGGCAAGTTGTTATTAGTTCTAATTTAAACTTACCACAAAAATTATTTTTTTGTCCACTAGTAACAACTTGTTACTTATGATTTATTAGGAGAATTTTGTGAAATGTTATGAATATAACATTTCTTGCAATTTTTTTGTTCAACTTTCAATGAACCAAAGTTTTGGAGACGTTAAATTTTATTTTTAATGGGCTCAAATTTTTATTTAGTGTGGTCAACAACCCATATAAATTTAAAATCAAACTTTTTTGAGGTATATTAAAAACAAATTTGGCCAGTAACCACCCTGATGAACACTTGGCATCGCCAGGGACAGAATTAGAACTAGCTTTTGAAGTTAAGGGGAGGAAGTATAAAAAAAGAAAAAAAATCATTATGAAAATTGAAATCAATTTAAATGGTATTAACAAGCCGTCAACCAAAAAAAAAAAAAAAATCATTATTTATACATTACAATACAATTACTTATATAAAGAGAACTCGACGATGCATTTTTTATGCGTGTGTTTGTTGATCTCTAAACTTTATCAATTTTTTTTTTCATCCTTAACCTTTAAAAAGTTTATTTTTTGTCCCTAAACAATTGAAAAGTTCATCTTTCTTCTCTAAACTATTGAACATGTTTTATTTATGTCCTTAAACTTTACAAAAAGTTTGTTTTTCATCTTTAGACTATTAAAAAAAAGTTCTTTTTTTATCCCTATTTTTGTCTCTAAACTATTGAAAAAACTCTTTATAAAGTTTAGGGAAGGAAAAAAAACTTTTTAAAGTTTAGGGACCAAAAAACAAAATTTTGGTAAAGTTTAAGGACCAAAATAACATTTTACATTTTTACCCAAATTTTAAAGACCAGAGTTGTTCGCTTTGGATAAAATTGGTTGATTAAACTAATATATATATATATATATATATTAGCTTTATTATTGGTATATTTTGTTGTTGAGCTAATTTTTTTGGGTTTGCTATTTTTTTTTTTTTTAGTCTTTATAAGGATCAATGATATTTGTTGAAGGGTGACCAAATGTAATTTTCTTGAAGTGATTTTGTTTTTATTTTTTATTTTTGAGGGAGGGAGTTTTTGAACTAAATTGATAAATATAATACCTAGTTTTTTTTTTAATTAATTAATTAATTTATTTTTATAAATTTTGGTGGGATCATTGCCCCCAAGTCAATAACTAGCTATGTCCATAGCCCTTGCTATTTATTATAATGTTGAAATTCATTGATTACATTTATTGTCACTATAATTTGTGAAGATTGTATAGTATTTAAAAGTGATAGTATTCTTAGTTTTCCTTTTGTTAATTCAGTTTGCAAGACTTTTAATTTTATATATTAAATTTAGAATTTTCTTTAATAATAGGCTTGGGTAGTTTACGGTGTGCCTATAAATTCTCATATGTAACACTTCACTCACACCATTTGGAACCATTTGGGTTGTTGATGATCCTTTGACAGAGGGTCCAGACCCAAATTCAATGGTGATTGGTAATTCTCGTGGTGTCTATGTATCGGCAGGGCAAGACGAGTTGATGCTTGTAGCATACCTTGATTTTGGGTTCACTAATGGTGCATTCAATGGCAGCTCTATTAGTGTGTGCTTTCTAGGAATCCAGTGGCAGATATTGAAAGAGAGTTTGCAGTGGTTGGTGGGCGTCGAAAGTTTAGGATGGCTAGAGGATTTGCTAACCTTAAGCGCATTTTTTTTCAATGAAAGTACTGGTGATTCAATTGTAGAGTACACAATGGTGCTGAGACACTACTGATCGAGCTAGTTAGGATCTAAGGATCTACATCAATGCAAATTCAGTTTTCTCATTTTGCTGATTGTGAATTTGCTTTGTGTTGGCTTTTACTTGTTTAGCTGTGTAACTTGTTGGACTGGTCTCTGCAGTTTGTATCTTGTTTTCTTTGGATTTAATTCATCTAAAGAAAGAAAGAAGGGATAATGTATTTGTGCTTTCTACTTTTCCTTTTGTGCTAAATTTGCGCTTTGGAAAATTATTATTCTCTTCCAATATCCACATTCTTATACATCACTTACAAAATGTGGATATTAGGTGTAAATATTTTCCACTTGATGTCCACACTTTATGAGTGGTGTCTACATAATATAATGTGAAAAAATTGGGAGTGTAAGATAATGACGATCCTTGTACTTTCTACTTATAACTTTTAAATTCGTTTATATCTATTATTTCACAAACATATCTTTAGACGAAACAATATACACATTTTAAAATGTGGAAAAATGTCCTCATTTATGCAAAGCCTTTCATGAACAAATAGAAAACAATTAGAAACTTGTCCCTTTGGTCTACTTTTGGCCTGTTAATCTATAACAATATTATTTGCAGGAAACATAAAGAATCTAGCTACTTTAATCATATTTGCAGAAAGCATAAAAAAATCTAGCTATGTTACATAGCCTTGTAGAGTTGCATAAAATTAACAATAGATTAAACAAGAATTTTTTTTGTTCACAAGTATTTTTATATATTTTTCAGAAACTTAAATCAAACTATGTACAAATATAAATAAAAATACACATAATTATAATTGACTTGTACAAACAAATTCATAGTAAATTAGTAACAAGTGTATTTTTCTATCAAGAATTTTATAATTCAATCGATACATTATGGTCCTCTCAAAAAAAAGAAAAAAAAAAGAAAAAAAGAAAAAAAAAAAAAGACGTCACATCTGGTGTTTCCAACAAGTCATCTAACCCAATTATGTAAAAAAAGTATTTTTCGTTAAAAAAAAATGTACATTTATTATCACTTAATTAACCTGTCTCTTAAGGCACTGGTAACTTCTTAACAAAACCTAGGTTTGGACAAAGCTGATTGATGCATAGCAAGTGGAATAAAAACCATTTAGGCCTTGTTTGGTTTAAAAAAAATGGTCACTCATCACTCGTCACTTATCACTCATCACTCAAAATACCCCAATTTCCTACCCCACCTGTTTGGCACATATTTTCAGTGTCTCATCACTCAATTTTTTCTACTTTTTGTGGGACCCATACCTGAGTACTATGTCATAAGTTCTGTTAGCCTACCCGCCTTCCCCCTCACTCTCTTCATTTCATTCTCTTCCCCCTTCAGTCACCATTGCCTTGTTACTGTCATTGAAGCTATCCTCTTTCTCTTTCATTTCTCATGTACACACACATCAACAAGAACAATCCTATCCCAAACCTGCGGCCAAACCATCATAAACATACAAACACAAATGAATACAAACATAAACTCATAGGTACCCACAGATGTTCAAATCAAAACCCACAAATACCCAAATCAAAAATCACAAATACAGACCTTATGCCCAAATCAAATCCGAACCCAAACCACAAATCTGAACCCATAACAGCCACCCACATCTCAGATCTAAACCCACCACAGCCACAACACAAATCTGAACCACACACCCACACCCACACCCATGTCTCAAAAATCAAAACCCTATAACCACATCTCAAATCTGAACTCCGCACCCACAAGATAGAGAGAGAAATTTTTTTTTAATCGCCTGGGTATTGTTGTTCGCCTGGGTTTTGGTCTTCGCCTGGGTTTCAGTCATGAAAAAGAGTTTCTTCACTCCGGAAGTTCGATCAACGAATGGAAATTTATGGGTTTTTGTTTCTGGGTATAAATTTATGCATGTATGAAAATGGTGGAGTGGGTCTAAAGAAGAAAGAAAGAAAGAAAAAGAAAGAAGAAGAAGAACCAAAAAAAAAAAAAAAAACGTTGGAGTGGGTTTGAAGAAGAAGGAAAAAGAAAGAAGAAGAAGAACCAAAAAAAAAATCTGAAGAAGGAAAAAGAAAGAAGAAGAAGAACCAAAAAAAAAAAAAACGTTGGAGTGGGTCTGAAGAAGAAGGAAAAAGAAAGAAGAAGAAGAACCAAAAAAAAAATCTGAAGAAGGAAAAAGAAAGAAGAAGAAGAACCAAAAAAAAAAAAAAATGTTGGAGTGGGTCTAAAGAAGAAGGAAAGAAAGAAAAAGAAAGAAGAAGAAGAAGAAGAAAAGAAAAAAAAAAAAACGTTGGAGTGGGTCTGAAGAAGAAAGAAAAATAAAGAAGAAGATGAGGGAAAAAAAAAAAAAAAAAGCCTTGGAGTAGGTCTGAAGAAGAAAGAAAGAAAGAAAAGGAAAGAAGAAGGAGAAGAAGAAAGAAAGAAGAAGGAGACAATGCTGTTGGTGATGTGACAATGCACTGGTTGAAGGGCCCATTGAGACAACTTATTTACGGGACTGCCACTGAATCATGGATGATGAGTTTTGAAAACAAGTGAAATGTGTTTTCATTTTCTCCCTTCATCACTCATTTTTTGGAGTAATAGAATCACCAAAACAGGATCACCAAACATAAGTGATGGAGTCCAAACAAAATAGTTTCCATGGGCCCTACCAATTTTGGATGATGAGTGATGAAAACAGGATCATATCACTAAAAACTCACTGCATCCAAACAACCTCTTAGAGTTTGTTTAATTTTTTTTTTTTGAAAATGAAACTTAAGGATTTTATTGAACTTGATTTGCCAAAGTGGTCAAATCATTTTGAGCTACAGAAAATAAAGATTGAGGAACTTCCTCCATCCATGCAACATAGTCAGAAACATTAACCGAGTATCTAGCTAGGCTATGTGCTAATTTATTGCCATCTCTTCTACAATGAGAGTATAGCAATTTTTTGTAAGAATTTGAAAAAATAATGGCATCTTGGACAAGCGGCTGCACTGAAGCTATTGTATCACCCCCTGACTTTAAAGAGTTCATGATCAACTCTGAATCTCCTTCTAGTATAGCTTCAACCGAACTTGTTTCCAGTCCGAATTCCAGTGCCCGAGTTGCAGCAACAGCTTCAATTTCCATTGGTGTAAGGGTTGGGGAGAAGCTCTGAGCCAGGGAAGCGAGGATAGCACCTGTGTGGTCTTGTATAACAACACCGATCCCGCTTCTGTTTTCAGTCTTGAATATTGCTTCGTCAAAATTTATTTTAACCAACCATCAGTCTGGAGGCTTCCATACTGCCTGTGGTTTCAGTTCTTTTGCTGGTACGGGTGGGAGGACAGCAAGAAATTCATTCAACCTTTCTTTCGCTTGTGGTACAATCTGGTCTGAAGTGCAACAAGGTTGATGGTTGCGAACTTGATTTCATTGACTCCAAATCCCCCAAGTTGTCCAAATCCCCCAAGTTGTCATCCCAAATAGTTACGGGTTGCCTTGATTGTTGAGAATCCATGACAGCAGCTCCTTGAAATTTGTAACACCTGAAATTTGCCTAGAACTCCATTGTGAAAGAGACCATACCGAGCTGAGTTTGCTGCATGACCACAGCGCATGTAAGGGAGTTTCGTCTTCCTTCCAGCAACGTTCACACAGTGAATCACCTAATATATGTCTCCGTTTCAGGTTTGCTTTTGTGGGAATGGCATCATGACAGACATGCCACAAGAAATTCTTTACTCTGTTCGGAACTTGCAAGCTCCAGATGCTTCTCCATAGGTTCTTGTCTCCGTTCTGTGCTACCTCAGGCCTAACCACTTCTTCTTCCTCCTTCAAAAACCGGTAACCAGACTTGCAAGTGTGTTGGCCATTTTGGGTCCACGGCCAGTAGAGCTTGTCCTCTATTGGATGTTTTGAGAGAGGAATTCTCTTTATGAGCTCAGCTTCTTCAAGCACAAATAAACCAGCTAGCATTTCATTATTCTAGGTCCGGTTCTCTTCATTTATGAGGACATCAACTGTGGTTTTCTCCCAACCTTCTAGGATAGGTGATAGAACACGTGTAGGAGGTTTTGATGGTAGCCAAGTGTGTTGCCAGATCTGAACTTTCTGCCCTGTACCTATTCTCCAACAAGCACCACGTTTGATAACATCACGGCCATATAGTATGCTCCTCCAAGCATAAGAACCACGACTAGATTCCTCCGCCTCCATGATAGTGCACTTAGGAAAAAAACGTGGTTTGAAGACCTTATAAAATAATGAGGATTGATCTTGCAATAAACGCCACGCTTGCTTAGCCAAGAGAGATTCATTATGTAGGGCTAAGTCATGAAGCCCATGCCACCCTCACTTTTGGACTTGGTCTTCTCACTTCACTTTAACCAATGAATTTTTCTTTTGTCTCCCCTTTGTCCCCACCAAAACTTCCTTGTCATCACCTCAATTTCATTACACAGCCCTATGGGTAATTTAAAACAACCCATTGTATAGGTTGGAATGGCTTGAATCACCGCTTTGATGAGAACCTCTCTACCAACTTGGGAAAGGAGTTTTCCTTCCCATCCTTGCAATTTCCTCCATATTCTTTCTTTAATATAATTAAAACTTGCTTTTTTTCCTTTTCCGGTCAAAGATGGCAACCCCAGATATTTTTCATAATGTTGGATCTCACGAACCCCAAGGACCCCTTTTATGATTTGTCTATCAGCTTCAGTTATTGATTTGCTGAAGAAAAGGGCTGTTTTGTCTCTGTTTATTTTTTGGCCTGAGACATCCTCATACACGGATAGCAAGTCCATCACCTTACTGCATTTTGTGGAGCTTGCCCTACAAAACAGAAGGCTATCATCTGCAAAAGACAAATGGGTTAGCTTGGGTCCTTGTTTGCACAAACTGAACCCTTTGATATCGCCTCTGCTAGCTGCATTTTTAATAAGGCCATGTAGGCCCTCAGTGCACAGAAGGAAAAGGAAAGGAGATAGGGGGTCCCCTTGCCTAAGACCCCTTGAAGGATTTATCAAGCCTTTCGGTTCACCATTCACTAATATAGAATAAGTGACAGTTTTTACACACACCATGATTAGGCCTATCCGTTGTTCACAAAACCCCATTTTTCTCATCAAAATTTCCAAATACACCCATTCAACCCTATCATAAGCTTTACTCATGTCAAGCTTCAAAGCCATGAACCCATTTGTGCCAGAATTATAATTTTTCATACAGTGCAATGTTTCAAAGGCAATAAAGATATTATCAGTAATGAGGCGCCCTTTGGCAAAGGCTGATTGGTGCTCAGTAATGACAGAATTGAGATGTTTTTTTAGCCTATTTGCAAGAACCTTAGAAAAAATCTTGTAATGAACATTGCATAAACTAATGGGTCGATATTCTGACACAGAGGAAGGGTTTTTCTTTTTTGGAATAAGGGTGATAAAGGTATGATTGATTGGGTGTGGGAGTGTACCTGAATTCAACCAAGATAACACCGAGTGTGTGACATCCCCTTCAATCATAGGCCAGAAGTGTTGGAAGAACAAAGGGGGCATTCCATTAGGACCGGGAGCCTTCATAGGTGCCATTTGTTTCAAAGCTTGAACTACTTCCCACTCCTCAAATTTGCACATAAGCTCCTTGTTCATCTCCTCTGAAATTACATGTGGAATTTGATCCAAGACAGCTTCATGTAGGGTCGGATTTGAGGAGGTGAAAAGCTCCTAGTAAAAATTAATGAGAACCACCCCTATATCATTCTACTCCACCTTCCATTCACCATGTGAATCCTCAATTCCCAAGATTACATTTTTCCTAAATCGATGTGATGCCCGGGTATCGAAAAATTTTGTGTTACCATCTCCATTTTTCAGCCAAAGAATATGAGAGCGTTGGTTCCACATTCTAGTTTCTCTGTCCATCAATACATTGATCTCTTCCTTCAATTGTTTTATTCGGAAATTGCAGCCCGTTCTCACAGCCACGGCTTCCTCCTTAATAAGCTGTTCCCTCTTCTTCCTCAATTCCCTACGGACATTACCAAACACATTATAGTTCCACCATGCTAAGTCTTTGCCACACTTGTCAATTTTCCCAAGAGTTCCTCTATTCGGATCCCTTGTTACACAAGACCTCCAAGTTGCTTCAACTACCTCCCCACAACTATTATCTGATAGCCACATCTCTTTGAACCGAAAGGGTTTCTTGTAAGAAGGAATCTCAATACCTGTTGGGTTGATTAGCAAAGGGCAATGATCCAATGAGAGTGAGAGGCAAGGAAGATGATGTATCTGAGTGCCGGGAAACTTCATGAACCACTAATTGGTACATGTGTTTAAACACATGTTTTTAGTTTTTAAAAAACATTATACGTATTTTCATATATTTTTTCACCCACACGTATTTTCAAAAAATACAAACAATATTACTAGAACAATATTATCAAATGGGTTAATATCAAGAAATCATATCATCAAAGAGGTCCAATCAAAAGCTGAGCATCTTGCTAAAAAAATAAAAAAAAGGTTGAGCAGCTTGCAAATCATTGGACCTAATTGTTCCATTGGCTATTGATTGATTGAAGTTCAATCAATCAATAGCCAATGGAACAATTTGGACCAACAGTGGCACCAAAAGACAAAAGCTGGTAAACTCAGCCGATCCGAAGAGTCTCAAGGCTCACGAGTTCAAAGCCTCAAAACACTAGCCCAATTAATAATAATAATAATAATAATAATATTTTTAAAATTCTGAAAAAGAAAAATCTATTCATTTTTTGACCAAAAACTAAAAAATTCATTCATTAATATATTTTAAAAGATTTAACAAATAATAATTTCAGAACATTTTCCTCCAATCAAATTAAATTTGAAAATAAATTTTATTAAAACATATATATATATATATATATTCGTAGAAAACCTCTCACTACAAAAATATTAACTTATACCAGCGTTTTTAAACTGTTGTTATAGGTCTAAAAAGTGCCGGTATACACTTGATTGGGCTATCTCAACGCTTTTAAAATTGGCGGTTTCAACTGCTGGCTAATAAGTGTGACAATAATCCGAGGTGAACTACACCGTCATTTTTCAAACTACCAAAATATGTCTCAGTGGTTTTGTGAACCTATACCAATGGTTTCAAAAATTATAAATAGCCCTGAGCAAGCTATCCTAGCGGTTTGAAACTGTCGCTATAGGTTTTTTAATTTTTATTATAGGTTTAGTGGCCATTTGAAACCTCAGCTATAACTCTTTTTATTTTTGAATATATGTTTTAGTGATGGCTTAAATGCGTAGTTATAGGTCTTTTTTTAATACAGGATTTAGCGGCGGTTTAAAATTGCAGCTATAGGTCCTTTTTTCTTTTTCTTTTATTTTTGGGCAAAAATATTTTTCCTACATTTTGTTTTCTCAGCTTGTTTATAGCTAAATAAAAATCAATATTAAATAAATGACTGGATCTAGTTTACACACACAATATAGACCCCACAATGATTAAACATATTCAAACTATTAAATTAATATAATACTATTATAAAATTTATAGCTATAATAATTGTAATGCCCAATACAAGACATTCGAAATGTCTAGAATGCCATATCAAAGTTGCAAACCATTTAATACATTTAGTGCAACAAGATAAATTAAATAGTACTCAAACTGAAGAAAAAAAAAAAAAAAAAAACAAAAAAAAAAAAACCACGAGTAGCATATTTCCTAATGAGTTCCCCTAATGATTGATTTTGCACAATAAAAGAATGGTCACCCGCATTATCAC